>CM024755.1:103087503-103653574 GCA_014218235.1 Colocasia esculenta | reverse complement strand
CTTGTTGCCGGTTGGCTAACCCAGAGGGGGGTGAATGGGTCTTTAAATAAATTTATCTGATAAAAACCTGAGCTCAAACAAACATAAAGAGTTCTTGGAAGGGATTAGTAATGGTTAGTAAAACACAATCACACGATAAGACAATCACACAACACACAGATTTATCCTGGTTCGGATCTCCTCTCCTTAGGAGTCCTACGTCCAGTCCCTGAGCAATCCTCAGGATTTCACTAACTAGGGTACAGTCCCCCTATGGACAAAAACAACCACCCAGCTCAGCTGGTCTTCCTTCACTCCTGAAGGGAACACAACACCCTGGTACCACCAGGTCTTCCTTCACTCCCGAAGGGAAAACACCACCCTGGACACCACCAGGTCTTCCTTCACACACGAAGGGAAGAACACAAGAAAATCTTGAAGGAAATGACTAGCCCTAGATCAAGCTTTTACAAAACTCAATCTGAAGCTACAAGCACTGAGAGTCAAAGATCTACACAATGTGGACTCTCTCAGAACTAATCTAGCTCTTCCTTGATTTTTCTTCTCACAGCACGAGGAGCTAGGAGCCAAGATCGAAAGGAGAGAATTTCTGGCTCTAGAGATCTTCTGAAGACTTGAAAGTGGCAGAGTTCTAGACTCTCTTGAATGTCAATAATGCTTCCTTCATCGATCAATTATCTGTCTTCGGAACTTCGTCTTGTATTTATCTCCCATTTGAATGAGGATGAAGAGATGACCGTTGTCTCACAGCTTTGGTGTACGTTAGACTGAAGGATCTGTAGAAACTTCCTGTCGACAGTCTTTTGTTCTTTGGAGCACGCAAAGTGATGAGATCTTCTTAGTTGGCTTGTAGTTCTTTCTGTGTCAGATGTTGTAGGATAGTATATCCTTAAGGTTCTGCAAGGTTGAGCTTTAATGGTAGACAGCTATACTATCTCCAGATGTCAATCAACGTTAGAGCAGATAGACACAAATATGGTAGTGACAGTTTATCGTTCTAGAAGATGCATGCAGAGGATACACGAGAATGGAAGATATGTTCTGTATCCGTGCAGAGATACGTTCAGTCTTTATTAAATGCATGGCAGTCAAACAGACGTGATGCGACTTTGACTATTCAACGTAGCTTAAATCAAGAAAACATTTAATTAATGGAAACATGACTTATGCAGTCGTTATGAAAGTCTGATAGAATCGTTATGATCAAGTTGCTGTAGACTCATAAGAAGTCGTTATGATAACTTATGAAATCGTTACCACAACCAAGTCGTTCTATAACAGATGATATAAGAAATCGTTATGAAACATGGCAAGTCGTTCTGATTCTGAAGAAATCGATATGAAACACTTATCAAATCGTTATGAGATGCAAGTCGTTGTAGCTTTCTAAAGAAATCGTTACGATGTCTTACAGAATGTTATGACGAGCAAGTCGTTATAACTCTCTAAAGAAATCGTTACGATGACTTACAGAATCGTTATGACGAGCAAGTCGTTATAACTCTCTAAAGAAATCGTTACGATGACTTACAGAATCGTTATGACGAGCAAGTCGTTATAACTCTCTAAGAAATCGTTACGATGACTTACAGAATCGTTATGACGAGCAAGTCGTTATAACTCTCTAAAGAAATCGTTACGATGACTTACAGTCGTTATAATGAGCAAGTCGTTATAACTTCTGAAGGAGTCGTTACGATAACTTACAGAGTCGTTATAATGAGCAAGTCGTTATAACTCTGAAGGAGTCGTTACGATAACTTACAGAGTCGTTATAATGAGCAAGTCGTTATAACTTCTGAAGGAGTCGTTACGATAACTTACAGAGTCGTTATAACATCGACTTGTTTGACACAGCAAGGTTATTCAATCTTTCAAGTAAATCGTTGAACTTGAGAGGAAATCGTTACAGCTAATGAAGGAATCGTTATGGCTCTTCTGAGAAATGATGTATGTAAGTACTTACCACAAATGCTTGACTTTCTTTGTGCTTAAGGCTAAATAAAACAAGGTTAGAAAACTTTTGACAGGTTTTGTTTATCACCAAAATAAGCATGTAATTAATTTAAAAGTATATGGGGATGGACTGTTCATCAATCTCCCCCTTTTGGTGATGACAAAACTATGATCATCATTTGAGTAGAACTTAACAGGAATTAAAGTACTTCAATCATGATTCAAGAATGTGTCAGACACATGTAGGTTAAACATTCTCCCCCTTTTTGTCATTAAGCAAAAAGCAATAGGAAAGAGACAAAGAAGAAGAGACAATGAGGAGAAAGAGCACAATCCATTCATTAAGGTTGAGGAGGTACAGGCAAATAAAAAGCAGGAGAGAGAAGGGAGGCATAATGAGAAATAGCTTCCCAGGCCTGCTCTTCCTGACGCTTGAAGAATTGCCTAAAGGCACCACTCTCAATGGAGAAGGTTGGTCCCATGGTTGGAGCCATCTTGGATAGATAGATGCTGCGCTGCTTGGTAAGAAACAGGTCATACTCATCTGGATCCATGGAGGAGCAGATGATGAGTGTTTTACCAAAACTTGCACAGGCAAGAAATTGATCCATGGTGACAGGGTAGAATATCTGTTTCTCCTTGAGTTCCTGGCGAAGAGCTAAAAACACCTTGTACCTTTCAGCCCAAACTTTGTAGGGATCAAGGACCAGATGGATTGAGTTCATATCCAAGAAGGTGGCAGGAGAGACAGGAGCTTTTCCTTCCCTGGCCTGAGCAGCATTCAGATGTAAGCTGTTGTGCTGACAGGGAGTAAAGCTTGGACCAATCGGAGGCATTCAGCCTTTCACATTCTGAGAGGAGAGGGGCAAGAACATCAGATTTGACAAACCCTCTATGATATTCCCGGAAGAGAAATCTAGGAAAACCAACTTGAAGGCCTTTCTGAATCTTGATTCTGCCCATGACTCTTGCAAAACGCTCAAAAATGATTGAGCCAATCGAAGATTCCATGATCAAGAAATGAATCTGAGGCAGGAAAATCTCTTCAGGTAAATGAAGAGTTGCAAAATCTACTCTGATTTCCTCAGACTGCTCAGAGTGGGTAAGGACCTTGATGGCTCTCTTGAACTGGCTAAGCTGAACTTCAGGCAATCTATTGAGATACCTGTAGTTGTTGAACATTTGGAAATGCCTGACCAGCTTGATGAGCTTCTGAATAGCAGGGGCCCAGGTGTTCTGGTGGTGAAACTGGAACCACTCAGAAAGGGTCAAGAGTGATCCCTGGGAGGAAACCTGCTGCCTTAGCCTGAAGAAAGCGATTGTACAAATCTTTATGAGATTTAGCCCATTGCTCCTCAGTTTTGGAGTGGGCTGAGGAGAAGATTTTGGATTTGTCGGCTTTAGACAGAGGAGTATAGGGAAGAATGACATCTAAATGGTCAGAGAGGTTAAGAAAAGGAAGATTGTGAAGAGTGGCAAAGACAACCTTTTGAAGATATTCTTTGTAGAGTGAGGTATGCTTGTGGGTTACTGTAAGAGAAAACCACAAGGAGGGTAAAGAGGAGAGGTGGAGGAAGAAAGCTTCCGTTTCTTGGAGACAGTACTGGAAGAGTCTGTCTTGGAAAGGTGTTCGCCTACCTTTAGCACAGACCTAAGGATAACCTCTTCAAACTCATCCTTAATTTTATCAAGAAAGGGAGAGTCGATTTGGACATCTTAGGAATAATAGTGATAAAGGAGGGAGGAGCAGGGGGGTTGAGAAAGGCATCAGAATTGAGAGATCCTACTTCTGGAATGAAGATGTACCAGAAGGAGGAGGCTCCAGCTGAGGATGCTGGAGGGGCCTCAAATTCTTGAGAAGAAGAAAGATGAGAAGTAGAAGAAACAGGAGAGGATGTGATAGGATGAGGAGGAAAAGGTGTGGGAGAGGAAATGGGCCTGGATCTAGGCTTTTTGAAGGGAGGTGGAGCAGGTGGAGCTGTGGAGTTAGTGGGTGGAGAAGGAGGAATGGGAGTGTTGGTAGAAGTGGGAGCAATGGGTGGAAGATCTGAAACCACTTCTTCAGGCAAGGAGGCAAGGGATCCAACACTGCCGGCCCTGGTGGCCCTGATTCCATTACAACTGGCCCTGATGGCCCTGAATCTTCAGCTGGCCCTGATGGCCCTGACTCTTCAGCTGGCCCTGATGGCCCTGACTCTTCAGCTGGCCCTTGGCCCTGACTCTCAGCTGGCCCTTCTCTGCTGGGGCTGCTGCTGCTGACTGCCCGGAGGGCTCAGGTACACTTGAGTGAGGCTCCTGAGCTGCTGGAGGAGCAGGAGCTTGAGCTCCAACTGCCTGAAGGATGTCAGATAGCATATTCTTCATGGTCCCCATTTCCTGATGGAACCATGTCATGGCAGAGCGAATCTGAACCAATTCCTTGCGGGCTGAAGCTTGGCTTAGAAAGATGGAATTCACATCAGACTGAAGTGAACAAAGCAGCTCACCCTGAACATCCAACCTCTCAATCACAGGTTTTAAATTGATGACAATCTTTTGCTTGACCTGTCTTTCAAATGGTGCATCAGCTAAAAGGGGTACTTCAGGAGCTATATCTTTCTCTTTGCCCTTTGTAGCTGGAGGAGGTGGATCATTATCCTCATCAGAACTTGATGAACTAGCTGTCTCCCCTTCTCTGGCATCCAAATTTTCAGACTCTCTCTGGTCTTCCTCCTGATCTCTGGTGGCTGGAGGTGCAACATCTGGTGTCTCTTGGGATTGCTCCCCCTCAAGTGGAGCATCTTCTGCAACGGCACCAGTCTCCCCCTGACAGGGAGCATCCATTTCCATCGAATCATCCTGAGGATTTTGCTGCTCTTCTTCCACTGGACCTTCTTCAAAGATGTGGCCTGATACCACAGACTCCTCCATAACAGGCAAGATGTCTTCTGGGAGAATGTCCTCAATTCTCCTTTCAGCATGAAGCACAACTGGATCTGCTGCTGCTGGCCTGTCTTCTTCTGCCCTCACTGCTGTTGCTGCCTCTGATTGATTTCTGGCCATAGATGGCCCTTCCTGCTCTGTTTCTACAAGGACTGGAACAGAACCTGATTCCAGTGGCAATTCGGGCATCACAGAATCTGCCTCCAACTGGGATTGAGCAACTGAAGGCTCACCAATGAGTCCTTCACCTTCTGCAACTGAGGCCTTGAACCAGACCCCATTGACTACTGAAAAACCACTCTTCTTTAAATTTCTGGACCTGATAGCTTGGCCCATCTTCTCCACAACTGCCCCTGAGACATCTACACCGAAGTGTCTGAAGATTCTGGTGAGTAAATGGGCATAGGGCAGGGACACATTCAACTTGCTTTTAGTGTCCCAAATCTGCTCCCTGGCAAATTTCATTCTCTCTATCATCACTCACTGCGGCCATATTGATTTCCTCATTTTAATGGCCCAGTACATCAGGTCGGAGTCAGCCTTAGTGCAAGAGGAGAAGGTTGCACTTCGGGGAACCAAAATCTGACAAACAATGAAGTGAAGGAGGCGGTTGAAGGCACTTAACTGATTGATATCTAGCTTGCCATCCCTCATCTTGAACCCTGGCCCAACAATCCCCAACCCTTTTCTTGGTTTCTACTGAATGAATTCCACTGAAACCGGATGTGCTTACTCCAAATAGCATCCTAAGCAGTTCCTGGTCGATTCTGATTAGGGTGCCCTTGACTGAAGAAACGAGGCCCCATCTTCTTCTGTTCTTAAGCACACAAAGAACGCCTTTACCAGGTCCGGATAACTTACTTCTGAGCAAGTGGTGAGTTCTTTCCACTTCATCTGGTTGATCTTCTCAATGATGCTGCTCATTCCATTCTTCTGCAGATCTGAAACATCTACTTCCTTGTGACCACAGAGCTTTGTCTTCACAAAGGTGAAACGCTCCTCCTGCGCTGGGGTGAGGTATTCGGCGCTGTAGCCACCCACACTGCCGGCAATAGCTGGTGCGGCCATGGATTCAGGTAGGAGAAGGTTTGAAGGGTTGAAGAGAGGGTGACGAGAAGAAACCCTCAAACGATTTCGCGGGAAGGAGATGGAAGCTTCAAATTTGCAGAGGATAGAGGCAAGAGTCGCTAGGGCATCGGCTCATGCGTCGACGAAAGAGGGGAAAAGGTGAATGAGGAAGAGGAATCGTTAACGCATCGATTTAAAGAATAAAATGCTCCAAAAGGTGAGGCGTCAGAAAACGACAAACGGGGTTGACCGCCTTGAAGGACTATGACTTATCGGACGGAACGCTTAAACTGAGACTTTTGAATTGATTTTGCCACAAAAGGAGAG
Organism: Colocasia esculenta; assembly: GCA_014218235.1. NCBI lineage: Eukaryota > Viridiplantae > Streptophyta > Magnoliopsida > Alismatales > Araceae > Colocasia > Colocasia esculenta. The sequence goes on along the minus strand of CM024755.1, from coordinate 103,647,301 downwards.
AGAGAAACCTTCTTAAATTCTGAGAATTTTTATACCAGCTTTAAATGAAGATCTTTTCACAAAATACACATGCCTAACTCCCTTCTAAGAGATGTAAATCTCTCTTCAGGTAAGGCCTTTGTGAAAATATCTGCTAGCTGATTGTTTGTATCAATAAACGATATTTCAATATTGCCATTTGCTACATGATCACGAATAAAATGGTATCTGACCTCAATATGTTTGGTCCTGGAGTGCTGAATTGGATTTTTGGTGAGGTTGATAGCGCTGGTGTTGTCACATAGCAGTGGAATTTTCTTGACTTTGAGTCCAAAATCCTCAAGCTGTTGCTTTATCCATAAGAGTTGTGTACAGCAACTTCCAGCAGCTACGTACTCGGCTTCAGCTGTAGATAGTGCTACTGAATTTTGTTTCCTTGAGGACCATGAGATTAAACATCCTGCAAGAAATTGACAGCAACCACTGGTGCTTTTTCTATCTACCTTGCATCCAGCATAGTCAGCATCAGAATATCCTACTAATTTACATCACAGGAGTTTGGATACCATAGTCCTAGATCATGAGTCCTGGCTAAGTATCTAAAAATTCTTTTCACAGAAATTAAATGTGACTCTCTAGGGTCGGCTTGATATCTAGCACACATGCATACACTAAATAATATATCAGGTCTACTTGCGGTTAGATAAAGTAATGAACCTATCATACCTCTGTAGATCTTTTGATCTACCTTCTTACCATCCTTGTCACTGTCCATCCTAGTTGATGTACTCATTGGTGTTGACAGTGGCTTGGTGTTTTCAAATCCAAATTTCTTTAGCAGTTCTCTGGTGTACTTTGCTTGACAGATGTGAGTTCCTTCCTTTCCTTGTTTGATTTGAAGTCCAAGGAAGTAGTTGAGCTCTCCCATCATACTCATCTCAAATTCTCCCTGCATTAGCTTTTCAAAATACTTGCACAAGGATTCATCAGTAGATCCAAAGATGATGTCATCCACATAAATTTGAACCAACAGTATATTTTTGACTTTGTTTTTATAAAAAGAGTGCTATCTACTTGACCTCTACTGAAACCATGTTTTAGGAGAAAAGAACTAAGTCTTTCATACCAGGCTCTAGGTGCTTGTTTTAAACCATATAAGCCTTATGCAATTTAAAACATGATTCGGAAAGTCTGTATCATCAAAACCCGCGGTTGTTCCACATAAACTCTCTTCTTTTATAAAACCATTTAGAAAGGCAGATTTAACATCCATTTGAAATAACTTTAAATCTAATGCAGAAGCATAAGCAAGTAAAATTCTAATAGCCTCAAGTCTAGCCACTGGTGCATAGGTTTCATCAAAATCTATGCCTTCCTCTTGACAATAGCCTTGAGCCACCAGTCTGGCCTTGTTTCTTAGAATTACACCAGATTCATCCAATTTGTTTCTGAACACCCATTTAGTGCCGATCACAGGATGGTCTGATGGTCTAGGAACAAGTGACCATACTTGGTTTCTCTTGAATTGATTTAATTCATCTTGCATTGCTATTATCCAAGATTCATCAGTTAAGGCTTCATTGACTGTCTTAGGCTCTAATTGAGATACAAAAGCAAGGTAATCACAAGGAATCAAGTTACCTCTTGTTCTTACCCCTACCGATGGATCACCAATGATGTTTTCAGGTGGGTGATCTTTCTTGTATCTCCATTCCTTTGGAAGAGTTTCATGAGAAATTTCTTCTTGTTGCATTTCTTCCAGAGGCGGATCATCCTTGTCTTCAAGTGATGTGTCTTTCAGTTTATTGGACAGTTCATCTGCATCATCATTATCACTTTCTACTTCCTTCTCAAGGAGGGGTTAGTTTCATCAAAATAATGTGTACAGACTGTTCAATCAATAAGGTACGTTTATTAAACACTCTATAGCCTTTGGGTTTAGAGGTGTACCCCATGAAGATGCCTTCATCTGATTTGGCATCCAACTTACCAATATCCCTTTTTCCGTTGTTGTGAATAAAGCAAGGACATCCAAAGGTTCTGAAATGGCTGATCTTTGGCTTCTTCCCTTTAAACAGCTCATATGCAGTCTTCTTCAGGATTGGCCTGATCATGACTCTGTTGACAATGTAGCTGGCTGTGTTGACTGCTTCTGCCCAGAAATATCTTGGTAACTCATATTCACAAAGCATGGTTCTTGCCATATCCAAGAGAGTTCGGTTCTTCCGTTCGGCTATACCATTTTGCTGTGGTGTCCTTGGTGCTGAGAAATTGTGCTGAATTCCTTGATCATCACAGAATCTAGCAAACTTTTCATTTTGGAACTCACCACCATGATCAGATCGAATGGATACTATACTGAACTTCTGATCTTTCTGGACTTTCTTGCTGAAGCTAACAAAATTATCAAAAGTATCATTTTTGTGTTCTAAGAATGATACCCATGTGAATCTTGAGTAGTCATCTACTATAACAAATCCGAAATTCTTTCCTCCAAGACTGGTAGTCTCATTGGCCCAAATAGATCCATATGTAGGAGCTCTAAGGGTTTTGAGGTGGTCACCACCGTCTTTGACTTGAAGGAACTCTTTGTGTGCTTTCCCTTAGCACAAGGTCTGCAAACACTTTCTAATTTACCATTGATTTTCGGTAGACCTTCCACAAGATTCCTCTTTCTGAGCTTGCTCAAGCCATCCAAGCTGCAGTGGCCTAGCCTTCTGTGCCACAGATCAGTTGATTTGTCTTTGCTGGCTGCCAGACACACATTTTGCTCTTTGAGTTCTTCAAGGTAGAGCACGTACAGATTCTTCTCTCTATTTGCTTCAAAGATGACTGCACCATCCTTTAGTATGCTGCATTTTGACTCTTGAAATTTGATTTGATGTCCTCTATCACACAGCTGACTAATACTTATGAGGTTGTGCTTTAAACCTTTGACTAACAGCACATCTTCTATGACTGTTTTTCCTTTGCTGTTTACTGATCCACTGCCAACTACAGTTCCTTTTCATTATCTCCATAAGTGACTGTTCCTTCTTCATCTTGGAGATGGGAGAAAAGCTTCAGGTTTCCTGTCATGTGCCTTGAGCACCCACTATCCAAATACCATTTGGATGCTCGAGGATTAACCTGAAATAAAGACATCAAGATTTAGGTACCCAAGTTCTTTTGGGTCCTGATGGGTCAGTATCATTACTTTTACTTTTTATTATCCACTTCTTATGTCTTGTTGGACAGGTGGATTTTAAATGTCCTAGCTTATTACAGTGACTACAACATGATGTTATTGTTACTCTTTCTATGTACTTAAAATTCGCTTTATATGCTACATCTTGTTCTGGAGTGAATTTAGGAGTTGGATATTTTCAGGATAGATTATTTCTTCTTCATTAATGGAGGTATGTATCCTAAACCTCGTTTGTTCTTACCAGATCTTCTAGCACCTTTTAATAATAAGGAATTCTTTCCATTTGTAAACTTTTCTAAGGTGCTTGCTAGTGTATTGTTTTCTTCATTTAATTCATTTACCGTTTTTCTTAAATCATCTGAGCTTTCCTGTTTTTCTAGGTCAATGATTTGTTTGTTCTTGTCTTTTAAGTTTTCACATAATAGTTCATTTCTTCTCTTAAGCTCCATTATTGTTTTTCTAGTTCTTCATTTTCAGATTTTAAATCTGAGTTGGTATTTTCGAGACAGGTGATATTTTTCTTGCTTAGCTTAAGTAGTTTAGACACTTCTTTGTACTTATCGTAGAGTTCATTAAATGCACTTTCCAAATTATCGGAATCTGAGTCATTACAGGAATCAAAAGAGGAATCAGAAGTTACCTTATCCCCGGTATTTGCCATAAGAGCCAGGTTGGCTTCTTCTTCTTCACTGCTGGAGCTTGACTCACTGTCTGAGTCGCTGCTGTTTTCCCATGCAGCTGCCATGGCTTTCTTTTTGTATCTTCTGAACTTCTTGGAGCTGTCCTTCTTCTTGTGATCATTTTTCTTTAGCATTGGACAGTCTGCCTTGATATGTCCAGGCTTCTTGCATTCATAGCAAAGTGGCTCATTCCTCTTCTGATCTTTTCCGTCTGGTCTCTTGAGATCTTTGTTTTTCTTGAAATACCTCCTACCAGACTGGAACTTCTTCTTTTTGGCCAAGATTCTCTGCAATCTTCTTGACAGCATGGCTTCTTCATCATCACTGTCTTTGCTATCTTCACTGTTATCCAAGGATTCTTCGGATGAGTCCCATTAGCTTTAAGCGCATTGGACTGCTTCTTTCTACTGGAGATTCTCCTAATCTTTCCATATTATTTCATGGGCCATGAGAGACCCGATGAGTTTTTCTACTGACATTCTCTAAGGTCATTAGCTTCTTCGATAGCTGTGACCTTTGCCGTCCATGAAGATGGCAAGGATCTGAGAATCTTCCTTACCATATCTGCAATCTCATATGACTTTCCTAGACTGGCTAGACCATTAGTGATGTCAGTAAATCGACTAAACATTTGGGTAATAGACTCACCTGATTGCATTTGAAATCTTTCATACTGAGTGACAAGAATGTCGATTCTTGTCTCCTTTACTTTGTCTGTACCTTCATACGTAATCCTTAGCTTTTCCCACATTTCCATGGAGGATTTGCATGCTGAAACTCTGTTGAACTCCTTCTTGCTTAGAGCACAACATAGAATGCTCTTAGCTTTACAGTTCAAGGAAATTTTCTTTCTATCTTCATCTGTCCATTGTGCTTTCTCATTTGTGACGACCAGATCACCTTCTTCCACTATCGACCAGATTTGATAGTCATGGCCTTGTAGAAAGTATTCCATCCTGGTCTTCCAATACGTATAATCTTCACCGTCGAACAAAGGAGGTCTGTTGACAGACTGACCTTCGAAGTGACCTTGGGCTGCCATGGATCTTTACTCTTCAGATCGTTGGATCTTGTTCTTTGTCGAAGAGACTTGCTCTGATACCACTTGTTGCCCGGTGGCTAACCCAGAGGGGGGGTGAATGGGTCTTTAAATAAAATTTATCTGATAAAAACCTGAGCTCAAACAAACATAAAGAGTTCTTGGAAGGGATTAGTAATGGTTAGTAAAAGCAACAATCACACGATAAAGACAATCACACAACACACAGATTTATCCTGGTTCGGATCTCCTCTCCTTAGGAGTCCTACGTCCAGTCCCTGAGCAACCTCAGGATTTCACTAACTAGGGTACAGTCCCCCTATGGACAAAACAACCACCCAGCTCAGCTGGTCTTCCTTCACTCCTGAAGGGAACACAACACCCTGGTACCACCAGGTCTTCCTTCACTCCCGAAGGGAAAAACACCACCCTGGACACCACCAGGTCTTCCTTCACACACGAAGGGAAGAACACAAGAAAATCTTGAAGGAAATGACTAGCCCCTAGATCAAGCTTTTACAAAACTCAATCTGAAGCTACAAGCACTGAGAGTCAAAGATCTACACAATGTGGACTCTCTCAGAACTAATCTAGCTCTTCCTTGATTTTTCTTCTCACAGCACGAGGAGCTAGGAGCCAAGATCGAAAGGAGAGAATTTCTGGCTCTAGAGATCTTCTGAAGACTTGAAAGTGGCAGAGTTCTAGACTCTCTTGAATGTCAATAATGCTTCCTTCATCGATCAAATATCTGTCTTCGAACTTCGTCTTGTATTTATATCTCCAATTTGAATGAGGATGAAGAGATGACCGTTGTCTCACAGCTTTGGTGTACGTTAGACTGAAGGATCTGTAGAAACTTCCTGTCGACAGTCTTTTGTTCTTTGGAGCACGCAAAGTGATGAGATCTTCTTAGTTGGCTTGTAGTTCTTTCTGTGTCAGATGTTGTAGGATAGTATATCCTTAAGGTTCTGCAAGGTTGAGCTTTAATGGTAGACAGCTATACTATCTCCAGATGTCAATCAACGTTAGAGCAGATAGACACAAATATGGTAGTGACAGTTTATCGTTCTAGAAGATGCATGCAGAGGATACACGAGAATGGAAGATATGTTCTGTATCCGTGCAGAGATACGTTCAGTCTTATTAAATGCATGGCAGTCAAACAGACGTGATGCGACTTTGACTATTCAACGTAGCTTAAATCAAGGAAAATATTTAATTAATGGAAACATGACTTATGCAGTCGTTATGAAAGTCTGATAGAATCGTTATGATCAAGTTGCTGTAGATTCATAAGAAGTCGTTATGATAACTTATGAAATCGTTACCACAACCAAGTCGTTCTATAACAGATGATATAAGAAATCGTTATGAAACATGGCAAGTCGTTCTGATTCTGAAGAAATCGATATGAAACACTTATCAAATCGTTATGAGATGCAAGTCGTTGTAGCTTTCTAAAGAAATCGTTACGATGTCTTACAGAATTGTTATGACGAGCAAGTCGTTATAACTCTCTAAAGAAATCGTTACGATGACTTACAGAATCGTTATGACGAGCAAGTCGTTATAACTTCTAAAGAAATCGTTACGATGACTTACAGAATCGTTATGACGAGCAAGTCGTTATAACTCTCTAAAGAAATCGTTACGATGACTTACAGAATCGTTATGACGAGCAAGTCGTTATAACTCTCTAAAGAAATCGTTACGATGACTTACAGAGTCGTTATAATGAGCAAGTCGTTATAACTTCTGAAGGAGTCGTTACGATAACTTACAGAGTCGTTATAATGAGCAAGTCGTTATAACTTCTGAAGGAGTCGTTACGATAACTTACAGAGTCGTTATAATGAGCAAGTCGTTATAACTTCTGAAGGAGTCGTTACGATAACTTACAGAGTCGTTATAATGAGCAAGTCGTTATAACTTCTGAAGGAGTCGTTACGATAACTTACAGAGTCGTTATAATGAGCAAGTCGTTATAACTTCTGAAGGAGTCGTTACGATAACTTACAGAGTCGTTATAATATCGACTTGTTTGACACAGCAAGGTTATTCAATCTTTCAAGTAAATCATTGAACTTGAGAGGAAATCGTTACAGCTAATGAAGGAATCGTTATGGCTCTTCTGAGAAATGATGTATGTAAGTACTTACCACAAATGCTTGACTTTCTTTGTGCTTAAGGCTAAATAAAACAAGGTTAGAAAACTTTTGACAGGTTTTGTTTATCACCAAAATAAGCATGTAATTAATTTAAAAGTATATGGGGATGGACTGTTCATCAGACATGTCAATGAATGGATGATTGTAAATGTCAAACCGTGTACTTCATTGTGCAAAATTGTCAAATGTTGCTAAATTGTTCTCAATGGCCTTTGATGAATGTGAATGAAAATATTGAAACATGGGTTCATTGTCATTCAGTGTGTAGGATTGAATGTTGTGTGAATAAATGGCTTTAAAACCACATTTCATTGTAAATTCAAATCTTCATGTGGACTTAATGTTGCCATCATCAAAAAGGGGAGATTGTTGGGTTGAGTGTGAATTTAATACATTTCCCCTCATAATTTTGATGATGACAAGTTGTGATTTTAATGCACAATAAATGGAACATGTTAAATACATCACACATGTAATAACAATATCAAAAAGCATGTTTCCAAACACATTTTATCATATATATTCATGATAATACATTGGACTAATGATTTATGTGTTTATTTTCAGGACATACATTTCTTGCAAGGGTAGTGTCGACACACCACTATTAGTGTAGACACAGGGTATCAACCTACGGCAAAGTCATGAAGAAATGGTCAACTGTGTTGACACAATCCCAGGCAGTGTCGACACTAGACCCAGCTCCCAGAGAACCCAGTTGACAGGTTGGGACAGTGTGTCGACACAGTCCCAGGCAGTGTCGACACTAGTGACCTCTCCTAGAAGACCAGTTTTGTGGAATTGGGACAGTGTGTCGACACACCAATGACTGTGTCGACACACTCCGGCAACTTTTTCACTTTAAGTCCCACCAGGACACGTGGCACTCTAGGGATCACTTGGATCGGCCTTGGATCATGTGCCCACGTACCCCAATGGTTCTTTTAGCCATGATAGGGTATAAATACCTATCTAATCGGCCCCCAAGAAGAAGAACTCCAAGAGAGCCTTCCAGAAAGCACCCTTTGGCGGCAGGATAGAGCTCTCCGCCCGTTCTTGCTCTCCTTGTGCTGCTTCAAGCCAATTCCCATCCTTGCAAGTACAAGAAGTGAAGATTGATCCATTAAGATGAAGTGAGATCACTTCCAAGGGAGCATATCAAGTAGAAGCAGCCAATTAGGAAGAGTTCAAGGAAGATCCAGAGGCACAAATTGAAGAGCATCGCCCAGGGACTTCATGAGTTCAAGCATCTTCTCAATTCAGTCTTCTATGAGGGAGTTCATCTAAAGAACAAGGATTCTAAATACAACTCCTCAATTCCCCTTAGTTCTTCTGAGTCATTCTTGAGATTGTGCATGATTGTTGCACTAGTCTCCTTGAATGAACTCTTTATGGATCAGATCATTGCTAGAGGATCTGGATCTAGCAAGCTGGTTGTGAGCCTTTGTGCTAAATTGTGTTGAGTCATCGCACTCAGGTTGTGGTTGAGCAGTTGTGCTCAAGTTTCTAGAGTAGTCTTTCTCTAGAGGTTGTGTGTGAGTTGTTGAACTCAGTGTGTGGTGTATTCAAGTTGAATAGTGGAACCTCACTGTGTGAGGGTGGATGTAGGAATCACATGGTGTGATTTCCGAACCACCTAAAAATCTTTGATCTGTGATTTAACTTCCGTGCGTTAGATGTATGCATAGGATTTTTGATTACTCTTCTAATCAACTTGATCACTCTCTTTAATCACTTAATTCACACAATCACTCATCAGATCTGTGAATTACTTTTCTAAGTTGACTCTGATTCAAAGCATCTTTAAAATTGGCTAAGCTTCTGCAGTATTTGGCCTAGATCTATTCAACCCCCTTCTAGATTTGGACCCATCCCTTTTCGATCCTACAAGTATGTGGAGAGATGATCAATTAGTTAAAGAGAGAGTAAAAGAGTAATGGGAAGTTAGATTTTTCCGAGAATTTCATAAAAGAGAGATGTTTGTTTAGTAAGAGGCAGTGGATAAAGATTTCGCAGAAAGATTTGTATAAGGTTGCAATGTTAAAGATAAGAATAGTGGTGTCAGCATTTATATGTAGATTGTGGAAATAGAGAAGGGAAATTGGTGTCAGAGGCAGATTAAAGTTAAAGCTAAATAATTAAAGTAAGTTGAAGCTATGTAAGTTAGAATAGACAAGGTTAAGTCCATTGAGAAGTAATGGGAATAGCAAAGTGAATTATAAATGAATATTTGTAAATGAGCTGTAACAGTGAAATTGTTTATGATTATCAATAAATTAGTAATGTGGAATAAAGGAATCAAGTGGAATAAATCATTGTGTTTAAAAGAAATAATTTTAGTTTACAGTTATGGTGAAGAGTAAGAAGGATTGTAGCATAAATGGCACCTGGAGATTAGTCAGCTAGTAGACTAGTTAAGAGAAATATTTTGCAGAAATGGCATTATGCCATTGTCAGTAAGGATAAAGTTTAATATTAAAGATTAGGTGAGGAAAAAGAATGTGGTAGATTATAGAATAGTGCTAATTAAATGATTCAGGAAATGTGTAATAAGAATTTGTGTAATGGTATGCGGTAAAATGATCCAGATGAATAAATGAATTTTGTTATAAGAATATTTCCAGAATTTGAAGTAAAGTTATAATACTCAATAAGGAGTAGTGAGCACATTAAGGTATAGTGAAAGGGAACAGAAAAGGTGAGAAGCAATATACTTAGTTTAATGGCAAAGAAATTTTGAGATTGATATCATATAATTGAGTAAGGCCTGAGTAAAGGTAAAGGAAAATCTTCGGGTATGTGTAGCAATGAGAATAGAAATTGTGAAAAGATATGAATTAGGTTTGTTAAATCAGTTAGAGAATATTGTTTGAAGCAAAGAAAAATATAAAGGGGAAAGTATATCAATAGAAATATGTCAAGATTCAAAATTCAATATGACACAGATATAGCAGAAGATAGAATATGAGTTGAGTCAATTAAGTGGTGTTGATATATGATAAGAGAAATATAAAGTTAGCTGGATAGTATGATTTAAAGCAAGATAAGTTATTAATGGATTAAGGGAATCTAGAATTTATGAAAATATTTGGTGAAAGGTTTAGTATGATCAGAGTAGCGCAACGGAAGCCTGGAAGGTTTAATATTCATAGGTTATCCATAGTTTAAGTAATTAAAAGAAAGTTTAAGGTTTGTGCGCAATTGAGCAAAGAAGCAAGGGTTCCTAGTCAGACATAAATTGAAGTAGTTGGAGTAAAATGGTCAGAGGAGGTAGAAAATCTAAAGGTGATAAGTAAATAGTGGAATGACACCAAGAAATTTGAAATTTATGTGGGTTAGTATAGTAGAATATCTAAAGAAAACAATGTAAAGTGAAAGGATTTAAGTAAGGAAAACGACCTAGAAGGAAATGTTGTAAACACAACGAGGAAAAATGTGGAAACAGATCGAGCTCAAGTAGATAAAGTGCCATCAGCCAAGTAGAATTATCCAAAAAATGTGGAAGTAGGTTCAGTCCAAGGAGATAAAGCGCTAATAGCAGGATAGAATCACTTATAGTTGAAAGGTAAGGAATGGCAGAATGGATCCAAAGAATAAAGTAGTGGTGGAATAAATTAAAAAGAAAGGGAAGGCAAAGCAAGTATGGAAATGAGTAGATGGTTTGAAAGGAAGATGCAGAGGAAGCTTTGTATATGGCTTTGTTTCTTTTTAGGTGATAGTGTGGTTTATCGTCGTTCGTTTTGAATGTCGAGGACAACATTCCTTTTTAGGTGATAGTAATGTAATGTAGCACGTTTTTCGGATCTTCGTGAATCGTTGTTTAGTGGTAGTTTGAATCCGCGTTTACTGGTTTTGGTGTGGTGCTCATGACCAATGTAGGGTCATTGGGACTTGGTTGTGGTTTCCGTGCGTTGTGTGGGGCTTAGTGGGCCGGCAGGTTAAGCCCGTGGTGCCCGTTGGTTCACTGGATGTGAACGCGACGGGGTGTAGGTCGCGTTCTGAATGCGACGGTAGTGGGGTCGCGTTCTGGTTACCACTACTGGGGTCGACGTCTGCATGTGCACCACGTGTCGCACACTGGGGTGGCCTGCTGACATCATGAGTGGGAAGGCAACGCCCTAGTCCGTCGCGACAAGGTCGCGACGGGGAGGTACGTCGCGATCCCAACTGCTGTGCGGTTTTTAAGAAGGTTGGCCGAACATAGCTTTCATAAGCTCTGCTCAACCAGGAGGGGAGCTGCTACGGCTTCTCTGGGAGATTCGGCATTCCGGCGTGGTGTTCGACGTGCTCTGAATGCGAGGACGTCACATGGAGCGGTGGAGACGTCGTGTCGTAGCCGGTTTGCGCGCTCTTCATGGAGGTAGGGAGTTCTACCTTGATTTGTTACGTGGATTGCATGTTGGTTTGTTTACAACTTTAAAATTAGTAGATACCATGCCTAGGAGGTGAAATGAGCATGAAAACCGGGTTGAAATAGTGTTTAGGGTGGTTTGCATGGAAAATCCGGAGATGGTTCCCAGATTAGGGTTTTCGTCTGAGAAGGCGATGGACCCTACTGTCACGACCAGGTCACGACAGGCCGACCTGTCACGATAGGGTTTCTTATCGCGACATGTCGTGGCGTCGCGATGAGAAGGCGGCCTTGACCACTGTCACGATCGTAGCCGAGGATTCTTCTTTGCATGCTTTTGGTGATTTGGTTATCTGGTTATCGGTGCTTGACGTGTATGGATTTGGTAAGTGGTGCATTGGCACCCATAGCGCTCTATGAGCGTGTTGCCCATGCGGTTAGTGGGTGGTTTACGTAGTTGGTGTGGTGTTTTCGTGATGTGAGTATGTGCATGTCGCATACTGTTGTGAAGGTTGGGCAATGATGGTTCCAGTGTGAACCTAGCCTCAGTCTTGTGACGTCTTTTATAGACTAATAGAGATGGTTTAAGTAGTATAATGAAAGTAAGGTTAAGAGTTGGTGTATAAATAGTCTATATTGTATGTGTGTGGCAAGGAGGTCACGTGATGACCAATGACAGGCCATTTTATGATTGGTTATCGTGGTTTACATGTGTGTTGGTGTGGGGTAGCTTGTAGATCACAAGGTGACTGGGGACAAGCTATTCCTGACCCCTGTACTATGGTTTGTAATATATATATATATATATATATATATGTCGTGGTTTATATGCTAGCCGAGTGTGGTGGTCCGATGCCTATTCCGGAATGACTCTTCAGTTGGGTGCCCCAGGTTCTGTGTGAGCCAGGCACGTGTGTGTGCTCGGGGCTTGTCCCGGTATGGTGGTACCGTCGAGGTCTTGTCGTCTTCTTGGACACCCTCACTGTCGGGGAGAGTTGTCGTCCAGCTGAGGGAAAGACGGCATGGGACAGCGACTTGTGAGAGTTTGTTGTTTGGTCACTTGTAGCGCAATCGTAGTTGGGGGTTACGGACACCAGTAGACGTACTGGGCTCTGGCTAGTCCTGTTACCAGTGCCTCACTTTAGGGAGCTCGGGCCAAAGTCTCTAAAAGTGCCAGGCATGGGCCTGCACGGTGTGTGACCTGTAGGTTGTAGTGGTTTGATTGGTCTCCACAGTTCTTTGGCTTTACTTGTGGTTGTGGAGCGGCAGTTGGACCTTATGTCCGTGGCTGCGAGACTAAGAGGTAGTTCTTGTGTTGTGTTGTCCGGGTTGGATACTGGCATCATGAACCAGTAGTCTGTCCCATGTGGTGGCATCGCGCTTTCCTGCTCGTGCTTTACTACTGGTTGTAGCGTGTGTTGGTTGTGGTTTTACCCGTCGAGATGTGACATGGTGTTGGCACGGTTGTCATGGTGATTAGTGAGCGGAGACTCACTAGTTGTGGTTTGACTGGTTGTGGTGTGCCGTGTGGTGGCACGGTTGTGTTTGTGTTTCAGCGGTGGTACCTTTATGGGTACTGGTTTCTCGTAGTACGTTGAGTACTAGCCTTTTTAGCTGGTGAAGTGGAGGTCATGCGGTGAGACCTTCCACTTGTTGTGTTTTACCCTTCCTTAGGTAAGTTTCCGAATATGGTTTAGTGTGCGATGGATTGGCTTCGTGGTAGCCAGTCTTGTTACTTAAGTGTGACATTCGATACATCGTGGTTTAAGGGTATACAGGATTAGCTCTTAGTTAGCAGTCTTGTTACCCATGTGTTGGAGGCTTGCCAATGAAGCTAGTAGCTTAGGCAATGCTTTGCCTGTGTGGCTTATAGCTTAGGTGACCAGTTGTTGAGGTGGTGTGCTTGTGAGGCTTGTGGCCTAGGCTTTGCAGTTGTTGAACAGACTAGTAGCGTGGTGCTAGTTCTGTTGTCTCTTCTTCTTTCCAGCATTGTGTCAATTGATAGAATTATGCTTTGCTGTGAGCATGATATGGTTTGGCCACCGGTGTTGCCAGTGAGGGTGTTGAGGTCCTTCTGTGTTGTGTGTGGTTTTGGATGGACCCCTACTGAGCCAGTGACTTGTTGAGGCTCACTCCCTTATAGTTCTTTTCAGAGTTTACCGTTGGTGTGGCTTGTGGGGGTGTCGTGACAGACTTGTACCACCAGTAGTAGTGTTAGTGCAGTTGTGTGAGCTTATGCTCCCTCAGGGTATGCTCCAGGTAGTTGTACTATTCTTAATTTGGACATGTAATAATATAATGGGATAGTTGTAAATTGTTATATGCAGATATGAGCACATGTACTTTCTTCTGTCTCTTATTGTTGTGGTTTGTCTTTTATATTCTTCCTGGACACGTGTACGAGATATCCAGGGCCGTTATAGCGCAGATCAAGGTAGTCCATGTACAGTAATTTGAAAGGCAAAAGCAGCAAAGAATGTATCCTACTTGCTCTGTATAAGGTTTAAATTCTTTTTAGGTGATAGTGAGATTTACCGTGGCTTTGCTCTGAATGTCGAGGACGACATTTCTTTTTAGGTGATAGTAATGTAACAGTACGGTCGTTCGGATCCGGGTTTATCGGTCTATGTGTGGTGTTCTTGACCAAGAGATGGTCAATGGGCTGTTTGTGTGATTTGTGTGCACAAGATGAGCAGTGTGGGCCAGATATGCCAGCCCATTTGCACTGCTGGTTCACTGTTTTGAAATGCGACGGAGCCAGGCGACGCGATTTGAAAGCATCGGCCTTGCCGGACGCGATTCAGCGAACCGCCCCTGTTATGCGTGTCGCTCAGATTGCATGTGGCGTCAGCTTAGGTGGACGCGTTTAAAGAAGTTAAACACAGCGTCTGCCCTGGACGCGATTTTGATAAGTGTTTTAAGTGTATTGTTTCGCCCAGACAGAGCAGAAGCTGCTCTGTATGGCGAAGGGGGGGAGCTGCTACGGGCTTCTCCGGTGATTTCTGGCAGCTTTCGACTTCGGATGGCTCGTGCAGTGCGGGAACCACGTGAGGACGATGCTCGGAGCGTGGGTGTGCCATCAGCGAGGAGGCTTTGGGGCGTTCTTCAGCGTCTTCTTCCGGTAGGGAGACTTCCTACCATGGTTTCGGTTTTAAAGCATGATGGTTTGGGTTTTGAGGGATATGCATGTGTGGGTGGTTTGATGAATAGCATATCTCATGTTTACAACTTTCGTTTGATGTTTATGGTTTGATGTGTGTGATGTTTATCTTGTGTGGGAGTGTGGGTTCGGCCTATGAGCTGGGCTCACAGATGAGCTGGAATCGCGTCAGGTGTCGCCGCCGTGATTCAGTTGAACACGTCACACCGCATCGATGCGTTCTGCTTTCCGTCGTTTCTGTTAAGGCGGTTGCTTAGTCGCGACCATGTGGGCTATCACGTTAAGGTTAAATGCGGCGACATGGTCTACCGTGATTTATAGAATTGTTCAATATTGTTATTTGCGTCGTATGTGTTGGACGCGGTTGTAACCGTTGATGGTCGGTGTAGACCAACTAGTTTAAAGGTGTCTAGTCAGGCCGATGTGACTTTGTCGCGCCAGTATGCCCTGTCGCGTTAAGCTAGAGTCGGTCGGGAATGGTCGATGCGATTCTAAGTGCGATGCCTATGTTGGACGCATTTCAGGTTCCGTGGCTGAGTTGTGTTGGATGGGATGTGAGGTTCTAGTGTGAACTTAGCCCAGGCCTGCTGGTTACTGTTAGGTATGGTTTCATACTGTTAGTCTGATATATTTGTGTGTGTTGTAGTATGCTTATGATTTATATTATGCATGCTTATGTAATGGAATGTGTGTTTAATGGTTAATGTGTATAGTGTGACATGTGGTCTCGGTGGTCATGTGATGACCCAGTAGACAGTGTTAAATGGTGGTTAATGAATGGTTGTGTGTAAGATGGCTTGAGGGTCACAGGGTGACTGATGATAAGCCATTCCTTACACTTGTGTACCGTGGGTTGTACATAAAGGTCATATAAGTATGTATATCATGGTTTGTGTGCTTACCGTGTCTGGTGCTCCGGTGCCTATTCCGGAATACCTCTTCAATCGGGTACCCCAGGTTCTTAGGAGAGCCAGGCACGTGTGTTGTGCTCGGGGCATGTCTCAGTATGTGTGTACCTCAGAGGTCTGAGTCGTCTTCCTAGACACCCTCACTCCAGAGTTTGAGTTGTACGTCCGATTGAGGGAAAGACGACTGAGGGGCAGCGACTTGTGTTGTGGGTGTGCAGTCACTTGTAGCGCACTCATGGTTGGGGGTATGGACACCAGTAGACGTACTGGGCCCCAGCTAGTTCTGTTTCTAGTGTCTCACTTTAGGGAGCTCGGGCCTGAGTCCCTAAAAGTGCCAGACATGGGCCTGCGGGTGTGTGACCTGTAGGTTGTGGTGTTTGTTGGTCTCCACTGTTCTTTGACTTTATTGTGGTAGTGAAGTGGCATTTGGACCTTCCATCAATGACTGCGAGACTAAGTGGTAGTTCTTGTGCTTTGTTGTCCGGGTTGGATACTAGCGTCATGAACCAGTAGTCCATTCCCATGTGGTGGCGTCGTTTCTGTATGGACTCATGTTTGGCCACTAGTTGTGGTTTGTGTGTGATCCGCTGGTTAAGATTGTAACCATTGTGGTGTGCCCTGAAGGTGGCACGGTTCTGTGGTTTAGTCTTGTACCTCATGGTAGCAGGTACATATACCCCTCGAGGGTAGTGTTGTGTTGTGGTACGTGAGTCTCGTCCTCAGCAGATGTTGAGGTGTGATCGTGCGTACTGTGGAGATCTTGCGGTGTGATTCTCCACGTGCTGTGTATTTCTAGTTATGGTTTGGTATGCGGGTATTGGATGGTTGTCGCCAATCCCGATACTCCGTGAGTGTGGTTTGCCAGTGAGACTGTGGCCTAGGAAGTTGTTTTCCGATGACACTTATGGTCGAGGTGGTTGGGTTGTAGGGAGGACTAGCAGTGTTAAGATAGTCTTGTGTTTTCCTTTATTTTTCAAGGATCAGGTTTAGCCGGTGTGCTTCTGATTAGTTGTCGTTTAACATGCTTGTGTGTGCATGTTATGTTTCGGCTACCGGTGTTGCCAGTGAGACCCTTTGGGGTTGAGGTCTCTTTGTGTTGCTGTGGTTTCATTGTGGGAGGTCCCTACTGAGCCGGTGACTTGTTGAGGCTTACTCCCTTACAGTGTGTTTCAGGTGTGACCGACGTTGGTGTGGTTTACGTAGGAGTTGTGTAGACTTGTACCACCAGCAGTAGAGTAGTTGAGTCATCTGAGCTTGTGCTCCCTCGGGGTATGCCCCAGGTAGTTGTACACTCTTTAATTGGACATGTAAAATTGTATTGAGACTTTTGTACATAGTGGTTTACAATTATGAACACTTGTACTTTCCTGTGTTTAATACTGTAATTGTGGTCTTTTATATTCTTACTGGACACGTGTTAGTGATATCCCTTGCGAGACTTCGGTTCATTCGTGGGAGACGGATCTGAATATGGAACATTATTGGGTATAAATATCCAGGGCCGTTACATAAGGTCCAAGGTCAGTGGCAATAGATGATGTCGTTAATCATGTTGGCGGCCACCTATGTGCCGTCGAGTTCGTCTGGGTTTTACAGAATCCTAATTTCTACATTGTGTGATTGTGGACAGATTTGTGATGATCTACGCATGCTGTAAATTTTATAGGTGGTCCAGTACAGAGAGTAGGTCATATCATGAGGAGATACCGAATTTTTGTTAATTGTGTGAATTATTAAAATTCCTGTAAATGAACTGTGAGCATAAAATGACCCTGTTTAACCTTGTAAAAATAGTTTTGTGGTGAGTTAGGGCTTCGTAATTTTTACATGACAGCATGATGACTGTTTTCAGGTTTCTGAATTACTAGAACTGACTGTATGAACGTAGACCATGCTGAATGAGATTCTCGGTGAAAATGCATGATATCTGTTTTAATTGTGATAATTAGTGTGCAAGTTCGAAAAATCTGAAATTTTGTATATGTGATGAGTAACCTGTGAATAGAGTGTGATAAAAATTTTGTACTGTTTGGACAACAGTAAGTACTTTTTCTAATTTAATACAAGAAAATGACCATTTGAGCATATTTAATGTGATTATGTATAATTCAGTAAATTGCAGCATGATTAGATCCTTGCTATAACCATTTGTCAATATGAATAGTATGATTAACCACTGTAAATGGGAACCTGTGTGTATATTCAAATTTAATGAGCATGAAATGATTAGTACATGTGAATAATGTAATTAAGAATAGTGAAGTGTTAATGTGTAAATATGCCATTAGTGACACTGCTACCATAGAGGGCTGTGGAACCATACCTGAGTAAAGTCCCTACGGGAAGGTTCAATATGTGTGAAATCCTATGGGCAATTAGGATGAAATCTTGGAGGTGGACAAGTACCACTAGTTAGGGTGGAGAGTGCTTCTCCCGGTTCTGTGTAGTTAACCAAGATCTATCACTGTTTTGCCTAGGTGATAGGTATGTGAATGTGTATGTGTGACCTTCTAGTGGTGGTTTAGACTATGTGTCATGGCAACTAAGTGTAAAATGTGAATATGTGTATGTGAAATGTGCAATGTGAAACATGTGAAATGTGAAACTATTGAGTGAGTGTGTTAGCACGTGAACAAATGTAAAACATTGTGAATATGTTTAAATTATGTTAAAATAGCAAGTAAAATGTGTGCATTATTGTGTTAAATTCATGAGAATTTAATTAGAATTCATGCTAGGTGTGATACTTACTTTATGTGTAGTTCCATGCATAAATTGTGTACATTATAATATGATTTGAGTTGTCTAAGCATGTTAATTAAAAAGTGTAGAATGTATGTTATAGGTTTTATTTTTAATTGTTGTAAGTAAGATAAAGCATGTATCATGTGTCTCTAATGCTATGGGTTCCATGCTTAGTAATCTAAATTGTATGAACCATACCATATGTGCTGACCTACTTCCACTGAATTTTACTATGTGCATATGATGTGTGTAAGGATAATGTATATGGATTGCTTGTTGGGTCTATTTAAACTCATTCTTGCTTTGGCATACAGGTACAGGTGTCTCCACTTCTTCCGAGGAGATAGTTAGGAGCGACTCCGAGCACGAGGAGTAGCTTGTCTTTTGAAGACTTCGATATTGTACTTTTATTTTCATAAGTATGTAATGTATAAGTGATGTATCTCATTTAGACAATGTAAATTTGATTTAAAAATTTCAATTATGTGGACTTTAGCTTTTCTTTTTAATGCTATATGGACTGTGGATATTTAATGATGATGATGGAATGAGAATAAACTTCTTATTATTCCGCTGTATTTGTGTTGTATTTTTGTACATCTCAGCTTAGTGTTTATTGTTGGGTTAATGTCCCACTGTGACAATATTCATTATACCGACGTGGATTAGTATAATCGTACCGGTATAAGGAGGGTCATTACAGAGATATGTATTAGAGAAAGAGGTTGAGATTGTACATGAATATATGCCATCATCTTCATAATATTCTAAGTCTTTATAGATTTGTCCACATGTGTAGAAATGATTAATAATGAATGAAAGATAGATAAGAAAGTGGTTAAGAATTAATTAACTTAGTTCTAAATGTGATTAAATTGTCTTGCAGACTATGGCTTCTCGAGGTAGGCGTGGTGTTCCTACTTGTGAGGATGAGCAGAGGAGAGAGGAGAGGGGTGAGCAGCAGGCCCCAGCACCATGATTTTCACACTAATGAAAGCGTTTCCCATCATCAGATCTGGTTTTTCTGGGCTAGATTGCCCTTGGGAACGGCCTACAACCTTATCAACTGTTGGAAGTTGAAGAACTTGACGTCAAGGGTTGTTGACATCAAGCTCTTTAGGATGAACTTGACGGCAAGGTCTCTTTTCATCAAGGTGAGGTTAACGACAGTCGATATTGCCGTATATTTTAGTAGACGGCAGAGGTGGTGCCATTTACCTTAGATTAACGGCAATCGGGGTTTCCATCAACCCGACAGGTAGGTCCCAGCAGGTGAGCCCTCTTGTGTGTGAGGCTAGGACACGTGATCCCTGCTTCCTGACATGCTGTGCCAGATGTGATTTGTGTGCCTCTTGGGAACGGCCCAGGCAGGCTGGTGTGATTTGTGTGAAAATCATGGTGCTGGGGCCTGCTGCTCAAAACCCGGCATGGAGAAGCCCTCCCAAAACCATGATTTCACATAAATCACATGCATTTTATGCTCACAATGGAACCAAGAGCGATTTAGAGGTAGTATCCCTACCTCAAAATGCCAAAAATCCCAAGAGAAACCTCAAAAGCGTGTTGTTTGCCCACAAACACCTCGTGAGGTTGATCCTCCAAATCCATTGTTTTCTTGCCCGTTCCAAGGCTGCCACGTGCACCACGATCTTCCCACGAGCTCCCATCGGCCACCGAATGTGGTGGAGAAAGAAGGAGGTGAAAGTGGTGGGTGGAAAGGGGAAAAAAGGGTGGAAGAGGGGGCCTCGGGTTGCCTTATAAAAATAGGCCCGACGGTAGTTGATGTCAACATATGGTGCCATCAACTACACTGCCAAGAACTTGACGTCAACATCGATTGCCGTCAAGTTCAATACTTGGAAAATTCCAGAAATTGGGGTAGACGACAACATCTCTTGCCGTCAAGACCAAGTAGATGGCACAATGTTTTGCCGTCAACTCAATGTTGACGTCAAGAACCCTAGAGGTCAACCAGCACTATTCCAGGAAGGCCCATTAAGGGTCCAATAAGGCCAATGACATTACATTTGATTTCCTTTCTGGGCTCGGGTAGTGACCATGAGAACGTGATGGCCCGATAGGTCTCCTTCTCAACAAGGTCGCGACATCACCCTCTGTCACTTTCTTAACATGACGGGACACTACGTCGTGTTCTGCCCTACTATCCTAGAGAGACCTATCGCGTTCTTTTACTAGCCCTATCGCGTTCTGCCTGACTATTCCAGATGGACCTGTCATGTTCCTTTAAAGCCCCTGTCGCGATCCCAACAGACCCTGTCGCGTTCCTTTAAACGTCGCCTTCTGGAGTTTTGTGCATTAAACCCTAGTTTCTCTTGTTCTTGCCTAGTAAGTGTGTCTATACTCCATGTTAAGTTTGAAATGTAGTAAAAGAGGATATTTAATCTTGAACATGTAATGATTCTATTTAATCATGAACATGTGAGTCTCCTCTATCCATGGATTCCCACATGGTCGACTACCATTAACACCTATACACCTTAAGGGGTTATGTTGGACCTGTACGACATACTCCAACCAGCCATAGTTCTGATTTTGACATCGCGTCACCCTCTTGACTGTGATATTGTCGCGACCAGGTGATAGACTGCGATACTCACCAGACTGCCTGTACCCAAAGGTACTGTTGCAACTGTTACTATTGCTAGTTTAATGTTGTTTATGCATGTGAACCTATAGTTCTCATCTATACTTTATTCTCTCATCTATTCACGTTCTCTCTACACTCTCGTCTATTCTTTAATTACTCTCATCTAGTCTTGATACTCTATTTGGCCATCAATTGATTGTCTAAGATAACAAAACATTACCAATATTTGGCAATATATAAAGGGCCCGATCTGGTCTTGGATGGTGTGCCTGAAAAGTGCTATTTGCTTGCGGGAGTTTCATGATCAGGGTGTTTGACATTACATCCAAGTGCTATGCTATCTAGATTAATCTAAGACAATCAACCAAAGTGCTATACTCTCTCGGCTATCTATTGACAATGAATGTGCTATACTATCTCATCTGTCTATTGACAACCAAAGTGCTATACTATCTCAATTGATGAAAATCAATCAAAGTTCTATGTGCCCTAGTGGGTGTTTACTCTCTATATGTCCAACTTCTCTCTCTCTTGCTATACATGCTACTTGCTATTGCTTGACAATAACATTTTGCTAACGCTCTCTATCATGACTTGACATACATGATATAGTTAATCTTGTTCTTTGTGCTATACCTGATTCATGTGCTCTTTGAACCACGCTACTTGTGCTATTATTCTCTCAACAACTTAACTTTTTCCATCGTTAGTTATCCGGCTCTTAACGCATTAATCATTTAAAGCGTGCTTGGCTCATGAGATTTAAGTCCTACTAAGCATTATCACTCACCCTGCATTATTTATCAATGTGTTTCAGGAGAGTTGGAAGATGATGTTACGCATATCAATGGTAAAGGACTAGAGTGATGAACGACCTGGCGTCTTGTCAATGGAGTTACCCTTGTTGTATTTGATGATCAGTCCATCTCCATATAATTTGTTATTTATTATATGTATTTTTGGTGATTAACAAAACTCTAAAAATTATGGTCTAACATTGTTTTCTAAGGTTTGTCAACAGGTTTCAAATAAAACAAACGTAGTAAGTTATCTACACTCATGTTCTTTGAAGTTTATTGCATGTGATTTGTCTAAGTATACATCGACTTCTATTAAAAGCTCACATCGATTACTATTCTGTTTCTACATCGATTTCACTTAAACAACGACTACCTTGTTAAAACATCGATTTCAGAAAGAACATCGATTTCACTTAAGTATCGACTTCATGTTAGAACATCGATTTCGGTTCTACATCGACTTCATATTAAAACATCGATTTTGGTTCTACATCGACTTTGTGTTAAAACATCGATTTCAGAAAGAACATCGATTTCACTTAAGTATCAACTTCTTATTAGAACATCAATTTCGGTTCTACATCAACTTCATATTAAAACATTAATTTTGGTTCTACAACGACTGCATATTAAAACATCGATTTTGGTTCTACGTCGACTTCAAATTAGAACATCGAATTCATATTAGAACATTGATTTTGGTTCAAACATCGATTTCGTTTCTACATCGATTTCATGTAGAACATCGACTTCACTTAAAACATCGATTTCATCTGGAACATCGATTTCATTCAAACATCGATTTTAGAACAACAACGATTTCATTTGAACATCGATTTAAGTACAACAACGACTTTACTTAGAACATTGATTTCACTTGAACATCAACTTTAGTTAAACATCGACTTCAGTTAAACAACGATTTCATACAGAACATCGATTTCACTACATGGATAATGTTCACATCGACTTCATGTCAACATGGATTACATCTCAACATAGATTATGATTATATCTTAACATCAATTTCATTCCAACAACGATTACACTCACAACGACTTCTCTTGAACATCGATTGTGTTTGAATATCGACTGTCTCTAAACATCAACTTCCCTTTTACAACGATTATGCTTTAAACAGTTAATGGATATTATTATAATCTTTTTAGATAATCTTGAATATATTCTATATTTCATGATATTCAAATATATTTTTCAAATCACTGTGGATTTCATATATTCCCACGGACCTTGTTGTATCTGTATACTCAAACATTTATAGTGTGTGGTACAATATCTCTGCACAACATATCTTCATGCAACCATATTCATGTCACGTAAAGTACAACTTTAAAGGATGACAAAATGGAACTTCCTCTTTGGTATAACTTCCTAAAGCACGACTACTAACGTTGACTGACAGTTTAGACACATTCAAGTTGTCTATGCTTCAGCATTAATTGTGTGCAGGTTTCTGATGGTCTCACACATTGCAACGATTAGACCGTCACCCTGACAGAAGCAAGAAGAGATTCAAATAATCTTTCTCTCTATATATGTCCATCCCAGCATTTGATGGCTTCAGGTTTTCTTGATTCCTACATCGGACTAGACACATCTAACGTGCTTGAAGAGGAGAGACAACGGATACTTCAACGGATACCTCTTCAAAAAGAAGATAAATAGAAAACTGAGGACTGCATGAAGACACACCATGACATCTTGAAGGAAAAGATAGAAGAGCTTGTTCCTTCATTCAAAAATAGTTTTATGCTCTTACTCTCCATAGCAACCTGTTCTAGTCTTAGAGAGCTTGTTGTAGATTTGAGAGACCTTCTTTCTGTGTGAATCTTTCTGTCTCTTAGATTGCGCCTCAGATCAAGCAATCTCTATAAGCTTGGTCTAGGGGCCATCACCTCCTTTAAATTTTACTGAGTGCTCCTCTTTGTCTGTGAAGAGAAGACCTGTTGTGGAGTGGGTGGTTGTTCCCTTTGGTAAGAAGGAAGACCTGTTGCATAAGGTTGTTTAGTGCCTCTTCGTGTAGAGAAGAGAAGGCCAGCTACGACTGGATGTCTATGTATCCTTAAGGGGGACTGTACCCTTGGTTAGTGAAATCTCAAGTTGTTGCTTGGGGACTGGACGTAGGACTCCTTGTGATAGGAGATCTTAACCAGGATGAAATCCTTGTAGTCTGTGTGATTGATCTTATTGTGTCTTCATTTTATACTAACTCTAACCATCAAACTTAGTGTCTTCTGTCAAAGCATTTTTATTTACAGGAATATTCTAAAAGAAATTTTTTAGCAATCCATTCACCCTCTGTAACATTCCGGGTTTTGGCTTCCTTGGTGTTGTCCTTGGGATCGTGACGGATCAGGGTGTCGCGTTCTGAACGTGACGTGTTCCCTATCGCCTTCTAGTTGAGAAGGCGACGGCCCTTGTGTCGCGTTCTTGTTGTCTGTTGGCTAGTGTGCCACGTGTCCCAGCATAGGTGTGAAGGTGACGTGCCAGCTGTCGCGTTCACCTGAGTCGTCTGCGTGTGTGACACGTGGTCTGGAGGCTGTCTGCATGGCAGGAGACCTATCGGGAACTTTTGTGAAGGCGACGATGTGGGTGTTGCATTCTGGTTAAGAACGCGACAGACATCTTGTCGCGACCGCAGTTCCGAGGCCTTAAGACTGGAAGGAGCCTCTTTCTTCTCATTTCTTTCCCTTCTCCTTCCTTCTCCTCCCCTAGGATGATAAGTTTCCCCTCTCCTCCTCCGACGGTTTGGTCTTGGTGGAGCGGCGGCGGCTCGTGCGGAGCGGTGGCGCGTCGTGTGGAGCGAGGAGGAGGCGGTCGTGGTGTCGTGAAGGCCCTTCGTGGGTTTGGTTCTTTGTTCTCCAGTAGGGATCTCTTGTTCCCATACCTGTTAGTGTAGATAGAGCTTAGTTTTAGGCGGTCCGTTCCGTGCTCGTGAGCTCCCTTGTGGTTTCGCACGGATGGACGCTTGCCGATGGTGCTCTGTCTACGTGTTTAAAGCTTCGTGCATGTTGTGTGTAGATGAGGAGAGGTGGTGTGTTGCCCCTTGAGCCCTCTTTTACTTGCTTTCATGGTATGCTCCCCTCCCCCTTTCGTTTGGAGGTAGTATTATAGCTTGTGGGACCATGGTATAGCCCCAATGCTTGGTTCGAGCTTCTGTCTGAGGTCGTGACAGGTTGGCTGTCGCAACACCAGACAGAAGACGATGAGTAACTTGTCGCTTTCTGGTAGCGACAGGTTGGTCGTCGTGTTCCCCTCTTCCTTATGTTTCCTATTTCCAATCATGGCAGAGGATGGCTCGTGTCCAAGTTGGTTAGAGGGAAGTCTCACCAACATGGCACAAGGCCTATCCTTCTGTTTGGGGCTTTGCCCTGGTGGTCCTTCGGGGTGTGGGCCTTGGGGTGGTTATGCCCTATTGGCCCTGCCTTCAGATGAGGAATGCGACGGTTCGATACATCATGCTCTGAATCTGAAGGCGACACCCTGTGCGTCGTTTTCTGGTTGCGACAGGGCCCATGTTGCGTTCTTCCTTCGGGTTGCGATGGGGTCCTCGTCTCCTTCCAACTTTGGTGTTGTTGGCTGCGATTTGTTGATCTGTTTTGGGGTTCAGTCTTCTGATGCTGAACGCGACGGATCGATACGTCGCGTTCATATCAGAAGGCGGCGCCCTGGTCATCTTGATTAGAAGGCGACGTTCTTGTGGTCGCATTCTGATTGCTTGTGGTTCTAGCTGTGGTTTTGTATCCGGTTGGCAGACACCCCTTCTGGGGGTTTCCAGAAGGGGTGTCGTGTATGCTTGTGCCTGCTGGGCTTGTCTTGGTTACAAGCCAGCTGTGCCGGTTTCTGTGGTGGTTGCCCTGCTAGTTCTCTTTCGCCCGGTGCTCGGCAGTTGAGGGCTTGTCCGTGAGACAGGTTGTTACTGTTATCTAGGACCCCCAGCCCCGCGCGTCTGTTAGAGGGAGTTCTCCGGGCGGCGGGCGTGCTCAAGTCATGGACTTGGAGCAGAAGGGGAAAACGATGGGGACAACGACGTAGAGTCGTTTGTAGAGCTCTATTAGTTGGTATGGGTCTCCAAGGTGGTTCAAATGCTCGTCCGGTACGGACTAGTTAGTCCTTCTTACTGCCTTGCTCTGCGTTCGTTCCAGAGCCGCGTAGGGAGGTCAGGCATAGGGCCGCAGTTCGGCTGGACTGCGGTGGTTGTGGTTGTGGTTGAGATTGCTTAGTCCACACGTCTCACTCCGACGGGAGGGGAGACCTGGACTAAGGCTCTTGTGGCGGTTGATTGGTTGTTCTTGCTGTGATGTTGCTTCACACGCTGTTTCCGAGCTTGTGTTCTCGTTGCCCTGGTTTACACATTTGTTGTAGCCTAGCCGTGTCTCGCTTCCTTGGGCTTTGTCGGTTGGCCTTGCGGGCCGTGTTTAGTGGCTTCCGTTTTGTGGGTTCTCTCAGGGTGCCTGATGCAGGCACCCAACTGTTGTTTCGGTAACCCGTTCCTTGGTGCCATTCCTGGTGGCACCGATAGGTGTAGTTTCCCTGACCTCGTGGAGTGTCCGAGGTGCAGGTTGGTTCTGCTTATGGACCCTCGACCTTGGGGAGGTCTAAGGTGGCAGTGCCTATATTGAGACGTTACTTCTCACATGGTTGCTCGGTGTCTCTCGGGGTGACACCTGGTTGTTCCTTCCCGACCTTGTGGAGGTCTGGGATGTTGGTGCTTGTGTCGTGAGACTTTGGTCTCACGTGGTTGCTCCGGTGTTCCGTGAGCTCCTTTGTCTCAGCAGGTGTGTGCCGAGGTGTTGCTTCCGCATTGTGTTTGACTCTGCTGGTTCTACGGGAGTCGTGTTTTGGCCTGACCTGGGTTGTGGTCGAGGCGTTTCTCTATTTTCGCTGCTTTGTAGTACTCTGCAGTAGGTGTTTCTCACTTTACTATTTTGTAGAGTAGTTTTGCTTCTGCTTGTTGGAGTTCCTACTGCTCTAGCTGGTAAGGGACTGGTTATCCCTACTGAACCTTGATCGCGAGGCTCACCCCCCTACTCTCTTCAGGTAGGGACTCGCTGTCGTAGGAGTTCGTTGTCGGATGGTCGTGGTGGCGGTTTGTTGCGCCGTGCATTGCCAGCAGTGTGAGTTGTGAGCGTGAGTGCTCTTGTAGCGTGAGTTGAGAGTGGCCTTTTTGAAAGTCCTCGGGGTATGCCCCTTAAGGACTGCGCCTTCTTTCTGTACCTGTACTTTTATTTGGGACATGTTGTACTTAGTTTCTTTATTAATGTACAGTCTTTCTTGTTATAGTTATTTGAATTCATTGCTTATCTCACTAGACTAAATTCTAACCCTTCCGTGTCTTCAGATCCGTGGGTGGCAGCACGACCTTTGGGGGTCCCTAGCGAGGGTCCGAGAGGTCGGGTCGTTACAGTGGTATCAGAGCTCAAGGTCCAACGAGATTTGTGATGAGTTAATAACTATGGCTGTCCCAAAGAAAGGTACTCATGTGCTGCTGGCCCGTCCATATAGAGTGCTGTTAGTTGAGCATTTGTCTCTTTGTTGCAGGTGGCTAGCTTTCCAGCAAGGTCCGAGTGTGAGTTGCAGGAGAGCATTGCTGCTGTTGCTAGGTGCGCATGCTTTGAGCGTGGTTGCTAGTTTGCTCGTGCCGCAGTTGGGTTCGTCATTGGCCTGCGCATTCGTGTGAGTGTGTCGCGAAGGCTAAGAGAGCCTGCGTATGGTGTGGCCTTCACCGGTGTAGGGTTGTGGTCTGTGGAACCAGTAGAAGGTGTCCTAGCCTTGTTGGCTTCCCCCTTCTCGATGGGGTGTGTCCTTGTTGGATGTCCCATTTTTGTTGGGGTGTGTCCTTGTTTGTACCCTTGTTGTTGGGGTGTGTGTTGTTGTTTGTGTGTTTGGCCTTGCGTGTCTGTGCACCGTTGGGCGCGGTGCTCTGCTCAGTCGGCGTCTTTGCTCGAGCTAAGCAGATGCTTGTGTGCTGTGTTGCACCGCTGGTTGAGCGTTGGACACCTGTTTGAGGTTGTTGTCGGCCTAGTGCTGACTGGTTGTGAACTCTAGTGAGGTGCTCCCGGAGTTCTTCTCTGTTGGTTCTGGTGGAAGTGAGGTTTCCCTAGAACTATAGTGTGCTCATTTCTGGTTGTTGCGACGCTCCTCTCTGGTTGAGGTGCATCGCTTGGCTGCTGTGTTCTGGTGGTGTTTCCCATAACTATTTATTGTTGTCCTAGTGAGAATTCCTCTCCCTCTGGGACTACTTCTGTGCTCGTTAAAGTCTTCCTCTGTGTTGCCTCCTTGGTTTGAGGTCTCTGTTGTTTGGTTGGTCGCTGTTGCATTGCCCTCGAGGTTGAGGTGCATCGCTTGGTTGCCCTGTGTTCTGGTGTAGTTTTCCATAACTGTTGATTGTTGTCTTGGTGAGGTTCGCTCTTAGGACTGTTCCGGGCTTATTTCTGCCGGTTGTGCTACCTAAGGGTTGAGGTATGCTGCTGTTCTGTTGGCCGTTGCATTCTGGTGGGTTTTCCCAGAACGACGCCTTGGTGGTTTTGGTGGAGGTTCTCCTAGAACCAGTTGTGTTGCTTCCACTGTCTGTTGTGTTCTCTCTTTTGGCCATTTGTTGGGCTACGTTCTGGTGATGTGTTCGAGAACGGCTCATGGCGTTTTTGGTGGAGGTTCTCCCCAAAGCCGCTTTGTGTTGTTTTGGTTATCGCTGCTCTCTCTCTGTGGAGATGAGCTATCGCCGTTGCTGGTTGGACTATCTGTGTGACAGTCTACCTGGGCGTTGTTGATCAAGGTGTGGTGCCTCTGACCATGTGTCTGGCCGTGGTGCTGGCCAGTATGTCTTCCTGATCATTTTTCAGGTTTCCCGACTACGCTGATGGGACTTCGTGTGTCCCCAAAATCGGGAGGTTGGCTTCATTTCTCGCACCCTGTGGGCTCTGCCAGATGGTGGTCTGGTGAGTGCCATGGGTGTCTGGCTGGTTGTACTTTTGTGGAAGTGCCAGTCTCGTTTAGTGGTTTTTCCCATGTGTGTGGAAGAGACTCGTTGTGAGGGTCTCCTTCCCCTGCTTTCCGTTGGTTGCTCGGGGTGGTGGTATTGGCAGGGCAGTTTGGTGCCATGTCGCGCACCGTGGTGACCTTTGTGGCGAAGGTCCCTCCCCTTGTCCTGTCCTAAGGTTGAGCTGGTTGCTCCCCTCGTGCACGTGGTTTTCCTCGTGGTGCGATAGGTTGTGGTGACCTATTGTCCCGTCTCTTACTGTGCTGGTTTCTTGTAGCCTAACTGGACGATGTAGGGCAGCATGCCCTGTGTTCAGTGTGAGGCAGCACCAGTTTTCTGTGGTTTGGCTTGCTCGTGCAAGCATCGCCCCGATGTGTGTTTTCGCTTGTGCCTCAGCTATGCTTGGAGGTGCTTGTCGCTGCTTAGTGTGTGGCCCTCCCCACCTGTGGTGGTAGGAGCGGTGCCTTGTGTTTTGTGCGCTTCTAAGAGCCAATAGGGTTGTTGTGCTCTTGAAGCTATTAGTTTCTCACGCGTTTCTCTTGTGGGTCTCTTGTGGAGAGTCCCTTCTGGTTGGCCTTGATTCATTTCAGGCCATTGGTGCAGTCGTGTACTGCACCTTGAGCGTGTTTCCTTTTGATGTTTCATGTCTTTGTGCCATGAGAGTTCGTGGCCGGTGTGGCCTGTTCTATCCTTTATGGCTTGCAGTTTCTTATGGGCGGCTTTTGGCAGGTCTCTTGTGGAGAGTCCTTCCTGTTAGCCATGTGGTTTTCACCGTTGGTGCAATGGTGTTTCATCTTGCCGAGTTTTGGTGCTTGTGGTGGCACCCTCTGCTCATGCTCGAGTGGTTTGTTTTCGTGCCGTTTGGAGCCTTGGTGCATTGTGTTGCATTTTGGGTGGCTCTTGGTGCTTGTGTGGCACGGTGTGTTTTGCTGTATTCCTGATCGTAAGCTTTGTGCATTATTTCGCGAGTTGCTTGGTGTTCGAGGCGTTGAGCTTTCCGCCTATGGGACACTTTGTGCTGGCCGATGCCTTGTGGCTGCACCGTTACCGCTGTGGGGTGGCTGCTTTGCCTTGTCTATGTAGCCCTATCAATCGTACACCCGGCTTTGGTCGTGGCCTGTGTTCGATTGGGGTTCCTTGTTTTGGTTTGGATCCCTTTGAGGTCGACGCGTTGTCCTCGACCTCTGCAGTTGCTTCAATTTTCGTGCGGTTTGCCAAAGTCTTGGGATGCTTGGCCTTGCCAACATCAGACGTCTTCTTTGGCTTTGCCTCTGTGTGTGTGCCTGTGGAGCGGGTGTTTTAACTTTCTGTGGCTCCACAGTCATTGTGTGTCCTTGTCGGCCCACGAGGATGATCTGGTTGAGATTTAGTGACGCCGGCGGACACTGCCTTACTCGCCGTGGTTTCTCCACATGCGTGTTTTCCGCTTGGTCTTAGGTCACCATTAAGAAACTCTCATTTGGCCTTGCTGTAGGTGCTAGCTGTTGCTAGTTGTGCAGAGCCATTTAGCGGAGTCTTAAGGATGACCTCTTGGCATTTTCCTCGGTTGTCGTTAGTAGCTGGGACCTCTGTCTTGTCGTTGGCGACAGAGTGAGTTACTAACCAGTTGGTCACAACGGCGTGGTTTGTTGAGGGCTCAGTCGTGTGGTTTCCAGCTGGCGGTTTCAGTGTTTTCTGGTCGGCTTGTTGCGTGCCGCGCCTGTGGAGTTGTCGACATCCGATTGTGAGCTCTGCGCCGTTGTTGTGTGCCCTGGGAGCCGTTGGATTTCTGGTTAGGCACTCCCTTATGGCAGGGTTGTGTTGGCGACCACCGGGAAGTCGTGGTGCGACTTAGTGGTCCTTTGCACCTGTTGTTTTCTCCGACCGGGTTTCGCCCTTAATTTCGAGGATGAAATTATTTTTTTGTTGGATGTATTGTAACATTACAGGTTTTAGCTTCCTTGGTATTGTCCTTGGGATCGCGACGGATCGGGGTGTCATGTTCTGAACGCGACGTGTTCCTTGTCGCCTTCTAGTTGAGAAGGTGATGGCCCTTGTGTCGCGTTCTTGTTGTCTGTTGGCTGGCGTGCCATGTGTCCACAACGTAGGTGTGAAAGCAACGTGCTAGCTGTTGCGTTCACCTGAGTCGTCTGCGTGTGTGACATGTGGTCTAGAGGCTGTCTGCATGGCAGGAGACTTGTCATGAACTTTTGTGAAGGCGATGATGTGGGCGTCACGTTTTGGTTGAGAACGCGACAGACATCTTGTCGCGACCGCAGTTCCGAGGCCTTAAGCCTGGCAGGCGCCTCATTCTTCTCTTTTCTTTCCCTTCTTCCTTCTCCTCCTTGAGGAGGAGAAGTTCCCCCTCTCCTCCTCTGGTGGTTCGGGCTTGGCAGAGCAGCGGCGGCTCGCGCGGAGCGGTGGCGCATCGTGTGGAGCGAGGAGGAGGAGGCCGTGGCATCGTGAAGGCCCTTCGTGGGTTTGGTTCTTCATTCTCCAGTAGGGATCTCTTGTTCCAATACCTGTTAGTGTAGATGTAGCTTAGTTTTAGGCGGTCCGTTCTGTGCTCGTGAACTCCCTTGTGGTTTCGCACGGATGGACACTTGTCGGTGGTGCTCCGTCTACGTGTTTAAAGCTTCGTGCATGTTGTGTGTGGGCGAGGAGAGGTGGTGTGTTGCCCCTCGAGCCCTCTTTTACTTGCTTTCGTGGTATGCTCCCCTCCCCCTTTCGTTTGGAGGTAGTATTGTAGCTTGTCGGACCATGGTATGGCCCTAATGCTTGGTTCGGGCTTCTGTCTGAGGTCGCGACAGGTTGGCTGCCGCGACACCAGACAGAAGGCGATGAGTAACTTGTCACTTTCTGGTAGCGACAGGTTGGTCATCGCGTTCCCCTCTACCTTCTGTTTCCTATTTCCAATCGTGGCGGAGGATGGCTCGTGTCCAAGTTGGTTAGAGGGAAGTCTCACCAACTTGGCACAAGGTCTGTCCTTCTGTTTGGGGCTTTTCCATGGTGGTCCTTCAGGGTGTGGGCCTTGGGGTGGTTCTACCTTAAGGGCCCTGTCTTCAGATGAGAAACACGATGGTTCGATACGTCGCATTCTGAATCTGAAGGCGACACCCTGTGCGTCGTTTTCTGGTTGCGACAGGGCCCATGTCGCGTTCTTCCTTCGGGTCGCGATGGGGTCCTCGTCGCCTTCCGACTTTGGTGTTGTTGGCTACGATTTGTTGATATGTTTTGGGGTTCAGTCTTCTGATGCTGAACGCGACGGGTCGATACGTCGCGTTCATATCAGAAGGCGGTGTCCTGGTCATCTTGATCAAAAGGCGACGTTCCTTTGGTCACGTTCTGATTGCTTGTGGTTCTGGCTGTAGTTTTGTATCCGGTTGGCCGATGGCCCTTCTGGGGGTTTCCGGAAGGAGTGTCATGCGTGCTTGTGCCTGCTGGGCTTGTCTTGGTTACAAGCTAGCTGTGCCAATTTCTGTGGTGGTTTCCCCACTAGTTCTCTTTCGCCCGGTGCTCGACACTTGATGGCTTGTCCGTGAGACAGGTTGTTACCATTACTTGGGACCCCCAGCCCCGCGCGTCTGTTAGAGGGAGTTCTCCGGGCGACGGGCGTGCTCAAGTCACGGACTTGGAGTAGAAGGGGAAAACGGTGGCGATAGCAGCGTAGAGTCGTTTGTAGAGCTCTGTTAGATGGTCTGGGTCTCCGATGTGGTTCAGGTGCTCGTTTGGTACAGACCAGCTAGTCCTTCTCACTGCCTCGCTCTGCATTGGTTCCGGAGCCACGTAGGGAGGTCAGGCGTGGGGCTGTAGTTCGGCCGGACTGCGGTGGTTGTGGTTGTGGTTGAGGTTGCTTAGTCCACGCGTCTCACTCCAACGGGAGGGGAGACCTGGACTAAGGCTCTTGTGGCCGTGGCTTGGTTGTTCTTGCTGTGATGTTGCTTCACACGCTGTTTCCGAGCTTGTGTTCTCGTTGCCCTGGTTTACACATTTGTTGTAGCCTAGCCGTGTGTGGCTTCCTTGGTCTTGAAGGATCGAAGATGTGATGGACAAGATCTAGAAGGGGGGTTGAATAGATCTAGGCCAACTATTGCGGAAGCTTAGCCAATTTTAAAAACAATGCATATAATTAGAGGCAATTTGAAAGAGTAATTTAGATCTGTTGAGTGATTGTGTGAATTAGATGATTGAAGTGTGGAACAAGTTAATTAAAGGAGAATTTGAAAAACCCTATGCATACATCTAGCGCAATGTGAATTTAAGTCACACACAAACCACTGCACAGAGAAATTTTAGGTGGTTCGGAAATCACACCATGTGATTCCTACATCCACCCCTCACACAGTGAGGATCCACTATCAACTTGGATACACACACACTGGAGCCTGACAACTCCACCACAAAGAGTTCTACAACTCAACACAACACCTAGAGCAAGACTACTCTAGACACTTGAGCACAATTCCTCAACCAAACTTGAGTGTGACGACTCAACACTGAGCAAACAGGCTCACAAACCACTGAGTACAATGACTCACAAACACTTTGCTAGACAACAACAAAAGATCTAGATCCTCTAGCTAAGATCTGATCTCAAAAGGGTCATTCAAGAGAATTGATGCAATAGACACTGCACAATCTCTAGAACAACCAAGAAGACACAAGGGAGAAATGAGAAATTGATTAAAATATCTTTATTCTTCAGAAGACTCCCTTGTAGATGTCGAATTGTGAAGGGGCTTGATCTCTTGAAGTCCCTGGGCGATGCTTGTAATTTGATCTTCAGGATCTTCCTCGAATTCTTCACAAAAGACTGCTTCTACTTGATCTGCACCTTGGAAGTTGATCCTACTGCTCCATCTTGGATCAGATCTTCCTTCTTGTGCTTGGAGATATGGGAATTGGGTTGAAGAAGCACAAGGGGAGCAAGAACAGGGAGGAGAGCTCTCACTGCTGCCAAAAGGATTTCTGGAAGGCTCTTAGAGGCTCTCTTTTTGTTTGGATGGCCAATTAGGAGAGTATTTATACCTAAAATGTCCAAAAGTACCCTTGGGGGTCGTGGGCACATGATCCAAGGCAGATCCACCAAATCCCTAGGGTGCCACGTGTCCAGGAGAAACTTTAAGTCACAAACTTTCCGGAGTGTGTCGACTTGACTTAGTCTAGTGTCGACACACTGTCCCAGACTGGCAGAAAAACTTCTCTAGAAGTGGTCTCTAGTGTCGACACCACTTCATCTCGTGTCGACACACTGGAGAGAACTGCAAAATAGGCCTTCTGGGAGAGGTCTCTAGTGTCGACACCATCTGGTTTAGTGTCGACACACTATCCAGGCCTGTTGATAGGGCTCACTGGGAACTGGGTCTAGTGTCGACCTGACTTGATCTTGTGTCGACACTACTTGACCATTTCTTCATCTTTTGGCTTAGGGTTTGGAGCATTGTGTCGACACCAGTATGGGGTGTGTCGACACTACCCTTGCAAGAAATATTGTGTCCCTGAGAAATAAACACATATTTCATTAGTCCAATGTATTATCATGAAAATAAATGATAAATGTGTTTGAAAATATGCTTTTTGAATATGGTCATTACATGTGTGGTGCATTTAACATGTTCCAATTATTGTGCATTAAAATCACAACTTGTCATCATCAAAATATGAGGGGAAATGAATTGTCTTCACACTCAACCCAACAATCTCCCCCTTTTTGATGATGGCATCATTAAGTTCATATGAAAATTCGAAGTTTCAATGAAATGTGATTTTAAGCTTTTTATTTACTCAATCACTTAATTTGAAAAGCATTGATAGACATTGAGCTATGTTTCATTTCCTTTTTATTCACACTTGTCAAAGATCTTTGAACATATTTTAGTAACATTTGAAATTTGCACACATGAGAAACACAATGTTACTAGTGATGAGCTATTTTCACAAATGGCCAAGCAGCTTGACAAGCATCCATTCATTCACATTCATGACATTCATTCAAAACTCAATCACATTCAAGACAAAGATGTTTCTTTTCATTTCAACCAACATGAGTCATTCCATTCATAAAGATATGTTCATTACAATCTTTCAAAAAGAAACATTTCAGAAAACTTTCTTTCTTTCTTTACAATCATCCAAGAGAAAAACATCATTCCAAAAGAAGAATTTTCTTGCTTTCTATCTTTCTCCCCCTTTGACATCATCAAAAGAAGATACATCAAGCAGGAGGAGGAGGAGGAATTGGAAGAAGAATGGCTTCGATGGACTTAAGTCTAGATTCATAGCATGAAGGTTTGTATGAAGTTGCTTCTGCATGGTGGATAGTCTAGTGTGAACAATCTCTTCCAGCCGTTGACTATTATCAGACATGGTATACTGAAGTGAGGACAAGTCAACTGAAGAAGGTTGTGCACTAGAAGATGAACTGCCAAGTCCATACTTGTTGATGTTCTTCAACTCCTTCTTGAGGTCAGTCATTTCACTGTCAATGTGAGCTGACATATTTTTCATGCTTTCTAGGTCACCAACTAGATGAGCAAAAGATAATCTTGTCTTGGAAATTTGAGTGAGTGTTTCCTTAGTGTTGAACACATCAGCCTCGAAATTTGCCAAAATTCCCTGAAGAATCTTTTCCAACTTATCTTGATGCTCCTTCAGCTCAACAGAAGCATCGGCCAAGGTTCCAATCAACCTATTAAATCTTTGTGCTGCATGGTCTGAAGCTGCTTTCTGCTCAATGAATTTGGCAATCATTGTATTCTCAAGCCTTTGTACTTTCAAATTGAAGCTTTCTGACATTTCTTGAACTATTGAGGTGAAGGCTTCAAACTTCTCATTCAAAAACGAGTACAACTCTGGTGGAACAGAAGGTCCACCAAAGACATTAGAGGATTGAGTTTGAGTTGGAGCTTGAGGTGTGAAGGTAGGTAAATCCATTGAGGGGTGAATAGGTGAAGAGGCTTGAAATGGAGGAATGAGAGGTGCATCCTGGGGTAAATGACTGGCAGTTTCAATTTGAGGCTGATCCTCAGGAGCAAAAGGCTGTTCCTCTGGAATGTGAGGCTGGTCCTCATTAGGTTGAGGCTGGTCCTCATGAGCTTGAGGCTGGTCCTCATTAGCTTGAGGCTAGTCCTCAGGAGGTGCCACTACCTCAGGTGCCTCAACAGCTGGTCCCCTTCTGACATGGTCACCCTCAAGTCTAAATCCCATAAATTTTTGCAGATGTTTGAAGCAATAGATATTTGACTTGGGAATTGTCTTAGATTTTTCATTTTCTAGAGACACACCAAAGTGCTCAAAAATAGGAGTGAGATGAGCTGCATAGGGAAGAGATCTATGGAGATCTTTCCTAGTGGTCTCAGAAATTATTTGGTACAAGATCACATGGATGTTGATTTTGAGGTTCTTCTTCATGCAGAAAAGCACATATCTTTGGATATCAGTAAGTTTGTCTCTGCCACCACCCTGGGGAGTGATAATAGTGGTGAGGATGTGGTGAGTGAGTCTCAACACTGGAGGAAAGTGGTTAGTGTTGAATTTTGTAACATGAGGTTGTTTGGGATCAGACTCATCAGATGGAAGATCGGTGAAAATGGAATATGCTTCATGAAGATCAAACTCAAAATTATGATAATCTGTACCCTCATCAGGAACTTTGAAGAATGTAGCAGCCAAAGCAATAGGCATGTCTATGTCAACACCTTTAACCACAGACTAGTACCCCTCATCAGTGCATTCCAAATTAGAGTAAAATTCTTGGACAAGTCTGGGGTACATGATTCTAAACTCAGATATGAAAGGCATCCAAGACTGAAACTTGAAGAATTCTATGACTTCAGGAAATGCAGCAATCAATTCACTATCTTCCAAGTCCACTGCCCTGGGTTTCAGAATGGTCTTCCCTTCAAAGACTAATTTAGAAGGGGTTGCCTCAGATGGATGGGAAGATCCAGATGATGGAGAGGATGACTCCGTAGATGCTTCAGGAGAAGAAACCAGAACTTGTCTCCTAGGGTTTGTAGTCCCCCTACCTCTAACCGAGGGTATCCTACCTCTCTTGGCAGAAGAAGGAGATGCAGAGGAAGGCTCTGGCTGCTCCGTAGGGTCATGGCGTCTCTTGCTTCTCCTCTCAGAAGGTGGTGCTTCTTCCACCGGAATGGGCCTTGCGGTTGCCTTGGACCTTGCTCCACGGCGAGGGGCTTGCTTGGGGGCCATGGAAGCAAGAGGGAGTGGAAGAGCAGAGGATGGAGATGAAGGAATGAGAGGATGAAGGACAAGGATGGGTTGGAGGAGGGAAGAAGGTGGAGTGGCTATCGTTTTCAAAGGTGGGAGGCGGCCATGGGGTTGACCTTGCATATAGAAGGGGTTTTGGAGGTGCAATGCCCCGCAGGTACAAGAAGACCCTAACCGGAGCCCACGACTTGAATCACCCTGGCAGGGGTATGTGTCGACACTAGAAGAGGTTAGTGTCGACCTGTGCTGGAGTGTGTCGACATGAGATGGAGGTAGTGTCGACTTGGCCTGATGAAAAGTTGAGATTTGAGTATGGGAAAATTTTGTGAGCTTTGGGACATCTTTAGAATGATAAACAATGAGTGGAATTAACATTTTAAGGATTTTTAAGAGGCTAAAAAAAAATTCATTTGTCATATTTTGCAGAAATTCAACACAATTAAAGTTTTACATAATATCCAACAAGATATGATCATTCAGTGACTTGAGCCATTAAAATGATGATTTGAGGGATATAATACATCCAACAATCAACTACAAACTACCATATTCTTCAAATCCAAAGAAATAAAAAATGTCTTTTAGATTGAAATCAAGTGTGTTGAAAGTAAACAATTTTTTATATAAACAACTTGATGATGGATAGGGATGATTCTTTTAAACAATTCTCCTTTGATAGACACTTTTTTTTTTTTAAAGATCAAACTATCAAATGTGATAAATCTTGTTCACTCAAGAACTAATACTTTTTACACACCATAGTTCCTGGATACTAAAGATTTACCTATTATCAAGTCTCAAGGGGTAAATGATGACCTTTTTACATGAAAATATACGTTTATCAGACGCCAATATTTCCAGTTACTCAGTCATCATCAAATAGTATAGAGCATTTTTTGCATGTATTTTTGATTGTGAACCCCTTTGAACAGAGATAGCAGTAATGCCTCATGACATACATGACACTTCATTCATTGTGAAGGTGTGTAGTTTCACAGCATATATGCCATTGCTCTGTTGAATTATCAGTTTGTGGAGAGTTTTGTAAAATTGAAATCATTTATATCCAACATCAGTTGCAAACAAAGAAATGTTTAGATTCAATGTACACATTATCCTTCAGTCTTTGAAAGAGATATGAATTTCTATAGTTTTAAAGAATATAGGTGAGAGTTGACTAAAAAAAATATAGTAGATCACTCAAAGAATCATTTTGAGGTTCTAGACAACTCAGTGAGGACATCATGCAAGGAAGTTGATGAAATTCAAGAAGAGTTTTGAATTTTGCAAAAGAAATGAATTGTGAATTCTCTAGCTTCCCCTGAGATGAGGATTCCAACCACTTTTCATCAAAATAAAGATATGTAAGTATTTTGAAATCAGAAATGATTCTCTTTGAACAACAAAAGCTCCCCCTCAACGATTGCATATTCATTTCTTGGTACTTGGCGGAGACATATACTCTCGCATAGTGAAAGTGTCCAGACAAGCAGAACTTGTCCTTCTTCAAATCACCATTTGATATACCAAAAATTCAATACAATGTGAGTTGAAGAATTCATTGTCAAAAAGAAATAGAATTTGAATAGAGAGAGATGTGAACAATATGAATCAAGGAAGCAAAGAAGAAAGATGAAACAATGTCTCCCCCTCAAAATATGCCTAAACACTCAACCCAAATGAGAGAGATTCAAGAAGATGGACATTTGCAAAGACCAAGCTCTCTCCTCAAAGTTGAAAATCTACTGTCAAGAAGAGGTTTGGTAAATATGTCGGCAATTTGTTTTTCAGTTTCAATGAAGTGGAGTTCAAAGGATTTCTTTGCTACTTCATCCCTTAAGAAATGATGCATAATTTCAATATGTTTTGTTCTGGAATGTTGAATTGGGTTTTTAGACAGATTTATGGCACTTGTGTTGTCACAAAGAATGGGAACACAACCTAACTCTTGTTTGTAATCAAGAAGTTGATGTTTCACCTAAAGAATTTGAGTGCCACATCTACCAGCTGCAACATACTCAGCCTCTGCAGTTGACAGAGCAACTGAATGTTGCTTTTTAGAAGCCCAAGAGATTAGGCACCCACCTAAGTATAAACACAAGCCACTTGTGCTTTTTCTATCTAATTTATATCCAGCATAATCAGCATCACAATAGGCAATCAAATCTAACTTGCAACCAGCAGGATACCAAACTCCAAGATCACATGTTCCAACAAGATACTTGAAAATTCTTTTAACAGCTAACATGCGACTTTCCTTAGGATTTGATTGAAATCTAGCACACAAACACACACTAAACTGAATATCAAGTCTAGAAGTTGTAAGATAGAGTAGAGAACCAATCATACCTCTGTATGTCTTTGGGTCTACTGACTTACCAAGTGAATCTTCTTCTAGTTTAGCATTAATTGCAATGGGTGTGCTTGAATGCTTGAGGTTCTGATAGTCAAACCTTTTCAGAAGTTCCTTGACATATTTGGTTTGACTTATGAAGATCCCTTCATTTGTTTGGTTAACCTGCAATCCCAAGAAAAACTTTAAGTCTCCCATTAGACTCATTTCAAATTCAGTTTTCATTTGATTTGTAAATTCATTACACAGACTCTTATTGGATGATCCAAATATTATGTCATCAACATAAATTTGGACTGCAATTATTTGATTATTGACAATTTTTGTGAACAATGTTTGATCAACATTTCCTCTAGAATATCCTTTTTCAAGCAAAAACGAACTCAAACGGTCATACCAAGCTCTTGGAGCTTGTTTAAGACCATAGAGAGCCTTATGAAGCTTAAAAACATGATTAGGATGTTTTTCATTTTCAAATCCAGGAGGTTGTTCAACAAAAATATTTTCCTTTATATATCCATTTAGAAATGCACTTTTGACATCTATTTGATAAACTTCAAATTTCATGGAGGATACAAAAACCAGGAAAATTCTAATAGCTTCTAGTCTAGGTACATGGGCATAAGATTCTTCAAAGTCAATTCCAAATTCCTGGTTGTACCCCTTTGCAACTAGCCTAGCTTTATTTCTAATGACTTGACCATTTTCATTTAATTTATTTCTGAAAACCCATCTAGTGCCAATGACTGTTTGGTCACTAGGTCTAGGTACTAATTCCCATACTTGATTTCTTTCAAATTGATGAAGTTCATCATGCATTGCATTGATCCAATCAGAACTCAACAGAGCTTCATCAATTGACTTTGGTTCAATTTGGGAAATTAGAGCTAGTGGGTCTTCTTCAATAACATTCAGGAATGATGATCTAGTCCTTACCCTATCATTCACATTGCCAACCACATTTTCTAATGGGTGATCTCTCAAAAATCTATGTTCAGAAGTTACCTGTTGAGATGCACTTAAGTCTGGAACAACATTACCTGATCCACTTGGAGTAGGTGAATGAATGTTCAAGTTCTCACCAATGTCTTCATTTTCCTCAACAGTTGGTGAAGAGTCCACAATGAAATCATCCTCTTCATTGTCTTGACTGTTCCTGCAAGATTTAGAACCATGAGTTGAAAAGGAATTTTCATCAAAAATAACATGTGGAGATTCTTCAACAGTTTTGTTTTTGAGAATGTACACTCTGAAAGCTCTTGACACTTCAGAATAACCAAGAAAGATTGCTTCCTGACTTTTAGCATCAAACTTGTCAAGATTTTCTTTATTATTGTTGTGTACAAAACATTTGCACCCAAAGATTTTGAAATAGGAGATTGTTGGCTTTTTGTTTTTCAATAATTCATAGGGGTTTTTCTGATTTTTGGTCTGACCAATGCTCTATTGAGAATGTAGTTGCTGTATTTACAGCTTCAGCCCAGAAGGATTTGGGCAAATTGCTTTCTAGGAGCATGGATCTAGCCATTTCCACAAGAGTTCTATTCTTTCTTTCCACAACTCCATTTTGTTCTGGAGTTCTTGGTGAAGAAAACATGTGAAATATGTGAAATTCAGCACATAAATCTGAAAATGATTTGTTTTCAAACTCACCCCCATGATCAGTCAAGATATTTTTGATTTTATATGGAAAATTTGTTAAGACAGTGGTACCGAAATTCCTGAACTCAAGGCAAGCATCACTTTTGTGGGACAAGAAGATAACCCATGTAAATCTGGTAAAATCATCAATGATCACAAACCCATATCTATTGCCACTTAGACTTAGAATTCTTGTTGGGCCAAATAGGTCCATGTGAAGTAATTCTAGTGGCGTAGATGTGAGTACCTCATTGAAGGTTTTAAAAGATTTCCTGGTTTGTTTTCCTTGGGCACAAATCTCACAAACTTGATTTTCAATATTAGAAAAAGATTCAGGAAGACCCTTAACCAAATTCAGCCTTAACAATTTATTTATTGTTCTAAAACATTGCATCCAAGTCCATGCAATTTCATCTTTATTGGCAACAAAGCAAAGATTTTCAGAAAAGTTTTTATTGAGATTGATCATGTAAACATTGTTTTCCCTCTTTCCAAAGAATTTTACTTTATCAGTTGATGAGTCAATTATCTTGCAAAAATCAGATTCAAACACAACTTTGTGACCTTTGTCACATAGTTGGCTAATGCTCAGCAAATTGTAATCTAGACCATCAACTAACAAAACATTATCAACAGAATTTGAGGAAGATTGACCAACCTTTCTAGATCCAATGATCTTTCCTTTATTTTTACCTCTAAAAGTTACAGAACCTCCCTCCTTCTCAATCAGGAATGAAAATTTGGCTTTGTCTCCAGTCATGTGTCGTGAACACCCACTGTCAAGGAACCACACATTTGAGTTGGGTGCACGACCTTCCTGTAAAAACAATCAGTGGAGAGAAGATTTTGGTACCCAAACATTTTTGGGACCATCAGAATGTTTGAACATAGTCATCAAATCTTTTCTCACCCAAATCTGATTTGTTTTTAATTCTTGTTTTGTTTCATTGGTATTTTTTGTCTTTTTCAATTTGTTCTTTCCCTTAGGAATGAAAACACCAGTGTTCTTGTTTTCAGTAGGAGGGGAGTTTTTCATTTGAACATGAGAGTTTAGTTGAGGAGGTGGAATCCAAAGGTTTTGTTGGTACATCAAAAAATTTGGATAGAAGAATTGGGGATGACACCAAAATGGGTTGTGATACCATTGGTTCCATGAATTGGTCCAATCAGCTTGATATGCTGTCTTGGAGGTCCAAGGTTTTTCATGAATGACTTCCTTTGAATTTTTCTTTTTTTTTCAAATTTTTTTTTGAATTTTTGGTTTTGTGGTTTGTGTTTGTTGAGGTTGAGCAGGTCGACCTTTCCTTGACTGGTGTCGACCTGTCAGGTAACTGTGTCGACCTGGTTGACTTCTTTTTGTTCTGAGTTTTTGAAATTTTTGTTTGATGTTTGCTTGATTTCAGTGTTCTCAAGACTAGGACCTTTGACAAATTTAATCAATGGTGCTTTATCCATTTTCTCACCAGATTTGTCTTTCTTAGATTTTTGTTTATTGAATCCTAGTCCATGAGAAACTGATTTCATTTTAGCCCCCAGTAAAGCTTCTAAATTGTCTTTACCTTTTGTGAAGGTTTCAATGACTTCATCCTTTTCTTTTAGCTGGTTTTCTAGATTTTTGACTTCATCAATCTTTTGTTGTTTTTCCTTTTGTTCTATTTCTAGCCTTTCAGACAATTCTTTGTATTCATGAGTAGCTTTTTGGGATGCAAGTTTGAGTTCATCAATTATGTTTAGAAGGTTTTCCTTTTCTTCATTGATTTCAGCTATTTCATTTTCCAGTTCACAAGTTCTTTTATTGAAGGATTGGTTATGCAAGAAGTTTTCAATTTGTTTTTTGAGATGTTTGTTTTCTTTCCTCATTTCAGAGTATTTTTCAACAAGCTCAGCATATGCATCTTGTCAATCCTCAATTGAATAGTCTTCGAAGGATGTACTTACCTTTCCATCTGAACTATTCGCCATGAAGCAGATTTCCTCACTTTCAGAACTTGAGGATTTTTCTTCTTCTTCCTTTTCACTTGAGTCTTCATCAGACCAAGTGGCTACCATGGCCTTGGGCTTTTTGAACTTGTGAATCTTTTTGTGATTTTCCTTCTTGTTTTCAGGACATTCTCCCTTCATATGTCCTGGCTTGTTGCACCTGTAACAAATGACAATTTCGTCAGATTTGAGATTCTTATTGGAATTAGCATTAGAAAAAGAAGTGTTTCTTTTACCTGATGAAAATTTCTTTTTCCCAGAAAATTTTCTTTTCTATATTTTAAGAATTTTTTGAATTGCCTGGTCATGAGGGCAAGCTCATCCTCATTGGACTCAGACTCATCAGAACTTGTTTTCTCCTGTCTTTTGTCTTTGTTACTAGAAGTGGCCTTTAATGCTACTGGCTTGGTCTTAATTATGTGTTCTTCATTTCTTCTTAAATTGATTTCATAAGTCATTAAGGACCCTATCAATTCATCCAAAGAAATTTTGGATAAATCTTTAGAGTCTTCAATGACTGTGGCCTTAGTGTGCTGGATTGAAGAAAGAGAGCGCAGAATTTTCCTTACCAAGTCAGCATCTGTGTAATCCTTACCTAAGGCCTTCAGTCCATTCACTATAATCATGAACCTGGCAAACATTTCAGAAATTGTCTCATCAGACTTCATCATAAACAATTCATACTCAGAGACAAGAATGTTAGTCTTGGTTTCTTTTACTTGAGATGTTCCCTCATAGAGTAACTCAAGTTTATCCCACATCTCTTTGGAGAATTTGCACATTGAGATTCTTGAGTACTCCTTAGGGTGGACTGCACATTGGATCATGTTCATGGCACTATAATTCAAAGTGGCCCTCCTAATCTGTTCCCTAGTCCAGGTCTCTTCCTCCCCCTGATTCTCATAGGGACCTACTTCGACTACCTTCCATATCTCATAGTTTTGGGCTTTAAGGAAGACCTGCATTCTATTCTTCCAATAAGTGTAGTCAGTCCCATTGAAAAAGGGTGGCCTATTAATAGAGTGACCCTCAGCCATGAA
The DNA here is from genome assembly GCA_014218235.1 of Colocasia esculenta. Classification (NCBI taxonomy): domain Eukaryota; kingdom Viridiplantae; phylum Streptophyta; class Magnoliopsida; order Alismatales; family Araceae; genus Colocasia; species Colocasia esculenta. Next base: position 103,603,454 of record CM024755.1, on the reverse strand, counting down.
CCCTCTTGAATCCATTGAAGCAATTAAATGGTGCAAAGAAGAGATTCTCAGCAAACAGACATGCAAACAATCAAAACACACAGAACAATCAGAAAGCACCGAGATCGGATCAGATCAAGTGTAAACCCGCTCTGATACCAATTGAAGGATCGAAGATGTGATGGACAAGATCTAGAAGGGGGGGGGGGTTGAATAGATCTAGGCCAACTATTGCGGAAGCTTAGCCAATTTTAAAAACAATGCATATAATCAGAGGCAATTTGAAAGAGCAATTTAGATCTGATGAGTGATTGTGTGAATTAGATGATTAAAGTGTGGAACAAGTTGATTAAACAAGAATTTGAAAAACCTATGCATACATCTAGCGCAATGTGAATTTAAGTCACACACAAACCACTGCTCAGAGAAATTTTAGGTGGTTCGAAAATCACACCATGTGATTCCTACATCCACCCCTCACACAGTGAGGATCCACTATCAACTTGGATACACACACACTGGAGCCTGACAACTCCACCACAAAGAGTTCTACAACTCAACACAACACCTAGAGCAAGACTACTCTAGACACTTGAGCATAATTGCTCAACCAAACTTGAGTGCGACGACTCAACACTGAGCAAACATGCTCACAAACCACTGAGTACAATGACTCACAAACACTTTGCTAGACAACAACAAAAGATCCAGATCCTCTAGCTAAGATCTGATCCCAAAAGGCTCATTCAAGAGAATTGATGCAATAAACACTGCACAATCTCTAGAACAACCAAGAAGACACAAGGGAGAAATGAGAAATTGATTAAAATATCTTTATTCTTCAGAAGACTCCCTTGTAGATGTCGAATTGTGAAGGGGCTTGATCTCTTGAAGTCCCTGAGCGATGCTTGTAATTTGATCTTCAGGATCTTCCTCGAATTCTTCACAAAAGACTGCTTCTACTTGATCTGCACCTTGGAAGTTGATCCTACTGCTCCATCTTGGATCAGATCTTCCTTCTTGTGCTTGGAGATATGGGAATTGGGTTGAAGAAGCACAAGGGGAGCAAGAACAGGGAGGAGAGCTCTCATTGCCGCCAAAAGGATTTCTGGAAGGCTCTTAGAGGCTCTCTTTTTGTTTGGATGGCCAATTAGGAGAGTATTTATACCTAAAATGTCCAAAAGTACCCTTGGGGGTTGTGGGCACATGATCCAAGGCCAATCCACCAAATCCCTAGGGTGCCACGTGTCCAGGAGAAACTTTAAGTCACAAACTTTCCGGAGTGTGTCGACCTGACTTGGTCTAGTGTCGACAAACTGTCCCAGATTGGCAGAAAAACTTCCCTGGGAGAGGTCTCTAGTGTCGACACCACTTCATCTCGTGTCGACACACTGGAGAGAACTGCAAAACAGGCCTTCTAGGAGAGGTCTCTAGTGTCGACACCATCTGGTTTAGTGTCGACACACTATCCAGGCCTGTTGATAGGGCTCACTGGGAACTGGGTCTAGTGTCGACCTGACTTGATCTTGTGTCGACACTACTTGACCATTTCTTCTTCTTTTAGCTTAGGGCTTGGAGCATTGTGTCGACACCAGTATGGGGTGTGTCGACACTACCCTTGCAAGAAATATTGTGTCCCTGAGAAATAAACACATATTTCATTAGTCCAATATATTATCATGAAAATAAATGATAAATGTGTTTGAAAACATACTTTTTGAATATGGTCATTACATGTGTGGTGCATTTAACATGTTCCAATTATTGTGCATTAAAATCACAACTTGTCATCATCAAAATATGAGGGGAAATGAATTGTCTTCACACTCAACCCAACAGAGCTTTGTCGGTTTGCCTTGCGGGCCATGTTTAGTGGTTTCCATTTTGAGGGTTCTCTCGGGGTGCCTGGTGTAGGCACCCAACTTCTATTTCGGTAACCCGTTCCTTGGTGCCGTTCGTGGTGGCACCGGTAGCTGTAGTTTCCCTAACCTCGTGGAGTGTCCGAGGTGTAGGTTGGTTCTGCTTGTGGACCCTCGACATTTGGGAGGTCTGAGGTGGCCGTGCCTGTGGTGACACGTTGCTTCTCACATGGTTGCTCAGTGTTTCTCGTGGTGACACCTAGTTGTTCCTTCCTGACCTTGTGGAGGTCCGGGATGTTGGCGCTTGTGTCGTGAGACTTTGGTCTCACATGGTTGCTCCGGTGTTCCGTGAGCTCCTTTGTCTCGGCAGGTGTTGCCGAGGTGTTTCTTCCGCATTGTGTTTGACTCCGCTGGTTGTGGACAAGGCGTTTCTCTATTTCCGATGCTTTGTAGTACTCTACAGTAGGTGTTTCTCGCTTTACTGCTTTGTAGACTAGTTTTGCTTCCGCTTGTTGGAGTTCCTGCTGCTCTTGCTGGTAAGGGATATGTTATCCCTATTGAGCCTTGTTCGCGAGGCTCACCCCCCTACTCTCTTCAGGTAGGGACTCACTGTCGCAGGAGTTTGTTGCCGGACGGTCGTGGTGGCAGTTTTTTGCACCGTGCGTTGCCAGCAGTGTGAATTGTGAGCGTGAGTGCTCTTGTAGCGTGAGTTGAGAGTGGCCTTTTTGGAAGTCCTCGGGGTATGCCCCTTAAGGACTGAGCCTTCTTTTTGTACCTATACTTTTATTTGGGACATGTTGTACTTAATTTCTTTATTGATGTACAATCTTTCTTGTTATAGTTATTTGAATTCATTGCTTATCTCACTGGACTAAAATCTAACCCTTCTGGGTCTTCAGATCTGTGGGTGGCGGCACGATTCGGGGGTCTCTGGCGGGGTCTGGGAGGTCGGGTCATTACACCCCCCCTCCGGGCTTGCAACCTGGTCAACATTACCTCTTGTTTTGATGATGTCTAACTATGATCCATATAAGCCAAAATACATAGCTCAATTAATGTATAACATTCTTTCTTTTGTTTGATTCAGAAGAAAATGACATGCAGTCAGTGCTGTCGACATAGCCTAGTCAGGGTGTTGACACAACATGCATTTTCCGTGAGCTTTACTTGAAGAAAAGCCAGTGGTGTCGACACAGTCCCTTCAGTTTGTCGACACACCTTATATTTCCAAGAAGCATATTTTGAAGAATGGAGTCAGTGGTATCGACACACCTCTGTCAGGGTATCGACACATGAACCTTCGCCGTGAGCAGGTATTTACATTGGAGTTTGGTGCATTGACACAAGTCAATTATGCATCGACCCAGGTTAACATCAAGAGAAGATGTCACAGTAAGTTAGGCTACATGTGTCAACACACAAGTTCATTATGTCGACACACTTCGATCACAATCAAAAATACCCTGAACACGTGTCAATTCTGGAATGATTGAGATGAGCGGGAGTTCTGTGCCCACAAACTCCAAGGCACCACGTGGTCACATGGGACTATAAATACCCATCATCCTCGTACTACTAGGTCAACACACCTTGTACACAATTCCCTGAAAAGAAGAACCTACGGCAGCCAGAGAGAAGCTTCACAGAGCTCTACTCTAGTTCTAGATTTGAAGTCTCCAAGATCCAGTTGCAGTTACAGAAGCTGATTGCAGATCCAATTCAACTCTATGAATTGTGGAATTCATCAATTTCCTGAAGCTGAAGGCCATAGAGTTCGCAATCAAGCCTTAAAAGAGGGATTCGAACCAGTTGTTCCAATTCTATCATTCTTCAGATCTCAAACTGGTTCTATACTTAAACTTCATTTCATTCGTTGTGTGTTGTGAGAATTGAGCAATCCTTGTGCTCAAATTTGTGTGTGTGTGTGTTTTGATATGAGATCTCGATCGTCTCAGATTGTGTGTGTACTCCAGACTTGCTAAATAAGCAAATTGTGTGTGTGTGTGGATGGTGGATGTAGGATACACAAGTTGTGTAATCCGAACCACCTTAATCTTTGTGTCACTATGGTTTGAATATTCTCAACGCTAGGTGATTGATAGACACGTTTGATATCATCTAGAAAATTCTTAATTCACACACTCAATTGATCTTAATTTTGATCTGTGCTCACTTCATCATTCCATAATTTTTGTAGATTTCAAAACTACTAAGTGTTTGGTTTAAATATGATAGAAATCTATTCAACCCCCCTTCTAGACTTCTTCATAGCTATTTCCGCAATCTTTCAATTGGTATCAGAGCAGGTTCTCATTGCACCTGCTAGGTGTTTGATTTAACAATCAAGAGTGATAACCTATGAACATGAACAAGGGGTCTGTGGCTAAGGGACACTCAGTCACTAGACCACCATTTTTTTGATAGAACTGACTATTCGTACTGGAAAAAAAGAATGTAGGTATTATTGAGATCTCAAGACTCTGAGAGATGATGTATAAAGCCACCCTCAACTGGAGCGCAATGAAAATGATGCAGTGCTATCCATCCCAAGGAATACTTCATAGTGTCTTCATGTAAGTCTGCAAAAGAGATGTGGGACAAACTACAACTCATTTATGAAGGAACCTCTGAGGTAAGAGAGAAAAAAGCAAGCATGTTAGTTTTTGAATATGAAATGTTTAGGATGAAGAATGATGAAACCATATCTAAAATGTTTGCTAGATTCATGCTAATTGTAAATGGACTTAAGGGTCTCGGAAAGGAATACTCTAATAGTGGCCTTGTGAGGAAGGTACTAAGGTCTCTTCCATCTGCATGGCACACAAAGGCCACCGTTCTTGAAGACTCCAAAAATCATTCCACTATGCAATTAGATGAGCTTAAAGGTCTTTGATGACTTATGAAATCAATTTGAAAAGAAATTCATCTGAAATGACTACAAAAAACCATTAGTATTGAAAGCAACATCTAGTTCTAAAACTGTTATTGAAAGTGATGATGATAGTGATGAATCTTCTGATGAAGAAAATGACAGTGAAATGGACTTACTAACAAGGCAATTCAAGAAATTTCTGAGAAAGAAAGGAAAAGGTAAACTCAAACCTTTTACTAAGAAAGATTTCTCCAGGAAACTAGAGTTCAACAAGAAAATTGAGCTAAATAAAAAGACTGACATTATTTATTATGAATGTAGGAAACATGGGCATATGAGAGGAGAATGCCCAGACATGAAGAGAAAATTGAAGAACCAAAAGTTCAAGAAGACAAGGGCCATGTTGCCCACTTGGAGTGATGAAGATGAGGATATGTAGGAAGTGGATGAATCTGATGATGAGGAGGTTACTTGCCTCATGGCAAGAGGTGAAGAAAACACTGAGGTGAGTTCTTCATTTGATGACTTTTCTATTGATGAATGGGAAGAAGCTTATGCCTCCTGGTTTGAAAAACTTTGTGAGTATAAATATGAAAATAAATCTCTAAAAAGGAAAGTCAACAGCATCTTGCATGATTCTTCAAATTCTGAACAGATTAATCTTTTGAGCAATGAAGTAATTAACTTGAAGAATGAAAAGGAAATTCTCCATGAACAACTTGATGATGTCAAGGAGAAGTGTCAAAATGCTAAAAAAGAAAAACAAACTTTGACTGAAATGATTGAAAAGCTCAAGAAAGAAAAATAATTGCTTCAAGGAGAATTGGAAAGCACTCAACAGGAACTGCATGATAAGAAGGACATTTTGTCAAAATTTGTCAAAGGAAAACAAAATCTAGATGCCATCTTAGGAGTTCGTAAGAACACTACTAAGCATGGACTAGGTTTTCATTCTAGAAATAAAAAGAAGTTTGACTAAACTTTGATAACATCTTTTGTTAAAGAAACATCTCCTCACCATGAATCTGGAATAAAAAGACAAGTGAAACAATCTATGAACTCTAAGCACCAAAGCCAAAATCAAATTAAAAAACCCAAAAAAAAATTCAGTATGGAAGAGTTCATTACAATGATCAACATAATCTAAAGCATATTGTCAGATCTACTTTTCATCATAAGGCTGATAAAAAATTCATACCTCACAAATTTAGGTCACATAGAATTTGTGGAAAATTTGGACATTCTGATTCAAATTTTAGAAAATCTATGAATGTGTGTAGAATCAAACAAGTTTGGATTCCAAAGCATATTATTTGTGGATTGAAAATTTTGGTGGGACCCAAAGTTATTTGGGTACTAAAATCTTCTCTCTAAATCCTATTGCAGGAATGCCTTATAGCCCATAAAAAGGATAAATGGTATCTTAACAGTGGTTGTTCAAGACATATGATAGGAGACAAAGAAAAATTCTACTCCTTGGTTGAAAAAGATGGAGGTCAGATATTTTTTGGAGGTAAAAACAAATGTCAAATCATTGGCACAGGAAATGTGGGTAAGAATCTCTCAAACTCCATTGAAAATGTGTTACTTGTCAAAGGACTTGATCATAACTTGCTTAGCATCAGTCAATTGTGTGATAAGGGTCTTAAGGCAATTTTTGATTTTGGTGCATGTGAAATCATTGAAAAAGAAACTAGAAAAATCAAATTTGTTGGTCAATGAATAACCAATGTCTATCTAGTTGACTTCAATGAACAGAAAAATGAAAACTTGAGTTTTGGCGAAACAACAATGCCTGCGATGTTTGCTAGATTCATGCTAATTGTAAATGGACTTAAGGGTCTCGGAAAGGAATACTCTAACAGTGACCTTGTAACGACCCTCCTTATACCGGGATGATTATACCAATCAACGTCGGTACAAAGAACGCCGTCACAGTGGGACATTTACCCAACACTAAACACTAGATTGAGATGTACACAAATATCAAAATAGAACAGCGGAAATAAGTAAATATTGATCTCATTCTCATTCCATCATCATCACATATCCACAGTCTATATAGTAATAAAAGAGGTGCCAATGTTCACATTATTACAACTCCAAAATAAAATACATTATCCATATGAATTACACAATTTCATTGATTACATACCAATGCAAGAAACGTAACAACGTAGAAGTCTCCACAAGGATAGCTACTCCTCGTGCTCGGAGTCGCTCCTCACTATGTCCTCCTCAGGAGTGGAGACACCTGTCACACCTGTATGCCGAAGAAAGGATGAGTCTTCTAAAAGACCCAGCAAGTAATCCAAGAACAACATTCATACACATATCACTTACATATGCTGTCTTTTATCAATAAGAAGAAACACATGGTACATGTTTATAACAATTGACAATATAACATAATCATCCTACACATGCTTTCTACACATAACATGTAACATGCTTTATAATTCAAACTCTATTCATATCATTTTACAATTCTACCAAATTAGAACATGGAGTTATGTACAAGGTAAATAACAACCTAGCATGGTATCTAAGCATTTTCACATGTAGTCACTACACTTAATCACATGTTTAGCTTGCTGTTTTAATATAAATAAAACACATTTACACATGGTATCACATTTTCACATATTAACACTTTCACATTACGTTATCACATGCTCATTTTCCACATTTACGCAACTACATGTTCACATTCACATAATCACACTTTTACACTTAGTTTCTGTGACACATAGTCCAAACCACCATTAGAAGGACACACTTACACATACACATGCCCATCACTTAGGTAACACAGTGACGAATCTTGGTTACCTGCGCAGAACCGGGAGAAGCCCTCTCCACCCTAACCAGTGGTACTTGTCCACCTCCAGGATTTCATCCTAATGTCCATAGAATATCAAAACACATTGAGCCTTCCCATAGGGACTTTACTATAGTACGGCTCCACCGCCCTCTATGGTAGCAATGTCAGTTTCGGCAAAATTTCACATTAAACACATTATCACTTTTATCACATTGTGCACATGCACTATATAACCCATTTACATACACTTTCAAATGATTACACATGCTTCAGTTTTCATAATATGATGCTACTATTTCACAGTGATAGTTAACTTATAACATAATCCTAATCACGCTGCTAATCATTGAAGTTCACATAAACTTAACATACTCATCATGGTCAATTTCCATTGTTAAACCAATAACAAAACCTATTGTTGTCAAAATAGTATGAAACTTTTATCACAGACTTCACACAGATCATATGTCACACATGTAAATTTTCAGATTTTTCGGAATAGTAAAGCTAATTTTAACATTTAAAATAGATTACATGTAGATTTATCAAGAAATTCATTAAATATGATTCACAGTGAAACAGTCATACCTAACCATTTCAAACCTTGAAAATAGTCAACATACGATCATAGAAAAATTATGAAACCCTAATATACAATGGATCTAATTATTCAAGAATTATCATGGTCAAATCATGCTCATTACCCCATTACAAAAATTTTAATAAATAAAACTATTTACAGAAATTTGACACCTCCTCATGATATGACCTAATGACTGTACTTGACCAAATAAAATTTTCACAGCATCCACATATACCCAAAATCTGTCAAACATACCACATAGATCAAAATAGCCATTTTGTAAAACATGAAGCACTTGGCGGCAAAGGGGTTGTCGCCAACCGGGGTAACAGCACACGATGTTGTCGCCAACTCAAGATCTTGATGGCAGCAAGCTTGCCGTCAAGTTCCTGTCTGCAGAAACACAGATAGACCGCACATAACTTGACAAATTGGGGGTTCTAGGACACGAGGAAAAATCCAATAAAATCCTAGGACCTAAAGGACATGGGTAGGGATTAAATCCCTAGATCACTTCCCTTTGAAAAATTGTCTAATGGGATTATTTAGTCGAAGATGCCCTCCTCGGCCAAGCCAAGAGGGTGCTCAAAATCCTCCCAGATCTAGTCTTTCTGTCGATGTAGGTCGCACACCGGAGTCGGGGAAGCTTCACCAATGTCCAGAGTACCTCCCAGTCGATGAATATCACCGGAAGACGCACCAAATTGCCAGATCGAAGTTGCACCAAACTCAGTTTTCACCACAGGAAACCCTAGGTTATCTTTTGGGCGAAAAGACCTAAATCGGCCAAGAACATGTGTTTTTATAGAGCTGAGGGCTTGGATACGTGTTAAGGATGGAATCCTATCGTTGGAGATGGGTTTCCAAATCCAGAACCGGGGAAAACACAGCCGTTTCCCGATCTAAAATCGCAACAGAAATTGAGAAGTAAACGACCACTTCTTTGTCGTTAACAGAAAATAAACGGCCATCATTCTGGACACCAACTATGAGTCAACAGCACACTTTTTTCGTCAACATGCCCTCAACATCAATGGATGTTGACGTTTACTGGCATCTCGACCAGAAAACAGAAACATCAAATAGCATATATATACCATATACAAATACATACAATATGCCCTGTATAATTTAAATACAATATGCACAATTTAATAAAGATAATATATACAGAAATAAGTATGTATATACATATATATGCACATATACACATAAACAATATAACCAAAAGCAACTAAGTATAATATGACAAAAATCCGAATAATGAGAACAAAGTTCGGGGACCTTACACCCTCTCCCCCTTTAAGAAAACTTTGTCCTCGAAGTTAGAACGACATACTAACCAAACAACTGGGGATACTTCTTCATCATAGCATCCTCAAGTTCCCATGTAGCCTCCTCCCGAGAGAAGTTCTGCCAAAGCACCTTTACGGATGCAATACTCTTGTTCCTGAGATGCTAAACCTTCCGATCAAGGATAGCTACGGGTTGCTCAACATACGACCGATCTGGCTGAATCTCCACTGGCTCGTGACTAATCACATGAGATGGATTCCGCACATACCTCTTGAGCATAGATACATGGAATATAGGATGCACACTCGCTAGCGCCGGGGGTAAGGCTAGCTCATATACCACGTTGCACACTGTTTGCCATCAACATGCCCTCAACGTTCGGGGACCTTACAGACCTTGTGAGAAAGCAACTAAGTATAATATGACAAAAATCCGAATAATGAGAACAAAGTTTGGGGACCTTACAGACCTTGTGAGAAAGGTACTAAGGTATCTTCCATCTGCATGGCACACAAAGGCCACCATTATTGAAGACTCCAAAAATCTTTCCACTATGCAATTAGATGAGCTTATAAGGTCCTTGGTAACTTATGAAATCAATTTGAAAAGAAATTCATCTAAAATGACTCAAAAGAAACCATTAGCATTGAAATCAACATCTAGTTCTAAAATTGTTATTGAAAGTAATGATGATCGTGATGAATCTTCTTATGAAGAAAATGACAGTGAAATGGCCTTACTGACAAGGAAATTCAAGAAATTTCTGAGAAATAAAGGAAACGTTAAACTCAAACCTTTTACTAAGAAAGATTTCTTTAAGAAACCAGAGTTCAACAAGAAAATTGAGCTAAATAAAAAGACTGACATTATTTGTTATGAATGCAAGAAACAAGGATATATGAGAGGAGAATGTCCAAACTTGAAGTGAAAATTGAAGAACCAAATGTTCAAGAAGACAAGAGCCATGCTGGCCACTTGGAGTGATGAAGATGAGGATATGCAGGAAGAGGATGAATCTGATGATGAGGAGGTTACTTGCTTCATGGCAAGAGGTGAAGAAAACACTAAGGTGAGATCTCCATTTGAGGGCTTTTCTATTGGTGAATGGGAAGAAGCTTATGCCTCCTTGTTTGAAAAACTCTGTAAGTATGAATCTGAAAGTAAATCTCTAAAAAGGAAAGTCAACAATATCCTCCATGATTCCTCAAATTCTGAACAAACTAATCTTCTGAGCAATGAAGTGATTAACTTGAACAATGAAAAGTAAATTCTCCATGAACAACTTGATGATGTTAAGGAGAAGTGTCAAAATGCTGAAAAAGAAAAACAATCTCTGACTGAAATGATTCAAAAGCTCAAGAAAAAAAAAGAATTGCTTCAAGGAGAATTGGAAAGCACTCAAAAGGAACTACATGATAAGAAGGACATTTTGTCAAAATTTTTTAAAGGAAAACAAAATCTAGATGCCATCTTAGGAGTTCGTATGAACATTACTAAGCATGGACTAGGTTTTCAATCTAGAAATAAAATGAAGTTTGAACAAGCTTCGATAACATCTTTTGTTAAAGAAATATCTCCTCACCATGAATCTGGACTAAAAGCACAAGTGAAACAATCCATGAACTCTAAGCACCAAAGCCAAAATCAAATTAAAAAACCCAAAATAAAAATTCAGCATGGAAGAGTTCATTACAACGATCAATAGAATCTGAAGTATTATGTCAGATCTACTTTTCATCAAAAGACTTATAAAAAATTCATATCCCACAAATTCATGTCATGCAAAATTTGTGGAAAATTTGGGCATTCTGATTCAAATTGTAGAAACAACATAAATGTGTGTAGATGCAAACAAGTTTGGATTCCAAAGCATATTATTTGTGAATTGAAAATTTTGATGGGACCCAAAGTTATTTGGGTACCAAATCTTCTCTCTAAATCTTTTTGCAGGAATGCCTTACAGCCTACAAAAAGGATAAATGGTATCTTGATAGTGACTGTTCAAGGCATATGACAGGCGACAAAGAAAAATTCTACTCGTTGGTTGAAAAAGATAGAGGTCAGGGAATTTTTAGAGGTAAAAACAAAGATCAAATCATTGACACATGAAATGTGGGTAAGAATATCTCAAACTCCATTAAAAATGTGTTACTTGTCAAAGGACTTGATCATAACTTGCTTAGCATCAACCAGTTGTGTGATAAGGGTCTTAAGGTAATTTTTTATTTTGATGAATGTGAAATCATTGAAAATGAAACTAGAAAAATCAAATTTGTTGGTCAATGCATAAACAATGTCTATCTAGTTGGCTTGAATGAACAAAAAAAATGAAAACTTGAGTTTTGGCGTAACGAGAATGTCTGAGATGTTTGCTAGATTCATGCTAATTGTAAATGGACTTAAGGGTCTCGGAAAGGAATACTCAAACGGTGACCTTGTGAGGAAGGTACTAAGGTCTCTTCCATCTGTATGGCACACAAAGGCCACCATTACTGAAGACTCCAAAAATCTTTCTACTATGCAATTATATGAGCTTATAAGGTCTTTGAGGACTTATGAAATCAATTTGAAAAGAAATTCATCTAAAATGATTCAAAAGGAAACCATTAGCATTGAAAGCAAATTCTAGTTCTAAAACTGTTATTGAAAGTGATGATGATAGTGATGAATCTTCTAATGAAGAAAATGACAGTGAAATGGACTTCCTAACAAGGCAATTCAAGAAATTTCTAAGAATGAAAGGAAAAGGTAAACTCAAACCATTTACTAATAAAGATTTCTGCAAGAAACCAAAGTTCAACAAGAAAATTGAGCTAAATGAAAAGACTGACATTATTTGTGATGAATGCATGAAAAAAGGGCATATGAGAGGAGAATGCCCAGACTTAAAGACAAAATTGAAGAACCAAATGTTCAAGAAGACACAGGCCATGTTGGCCACTTGGAGTGATGAAGATGAGGATATGTAGGAAGAGGATGAATCTGATGAGGAGGATGTTGCCCAGCTAGCTAGCCCAGAGGGGGGGTGAATGGGTTATTAAAAACTTCGATCTCTGATTGAAACCTGTTTACTGAAAGGATTGCACAACTTAATAACAAGGTTAGAGTTAGAGCAAACAAGACAACAATCACACAAAACACATCCACAAGACACAAGGATTTTTATCCTGGTTCGGAACTCCTCTCCACAGGAGACCTACGTCCAGTCCCTGAGCAATACCTCAGGATTTCACTACCAAGGGTACAATCCCCCTTAAGGATCCTTACACCCAGCCTCAACTGGTCTTCCTTCAGCCTGAAGGGAACAACAACCACCCTGGATACCACCAGGTCTTCCTTCGTCCTGAAGGGAACACAATCTAATAAGAAAAGGGTGTGGAAACAGGCTTCAGACTCTGGCTTGAACAGCTACACACTGAAGCTACTAAGCCCCCTAGAGAGAAAGATATTTAACAAGGTTTTTCTCTCCTAGGACTACACAAGCTCTCGCAAAATAAAAACTATTTTTGATCACAGAGAGCTAAGAGCTGAGAACAAGGTTGGAGTGGAAGCTTCGCTCTTGTTTCAATCTTCTGAGGACTCGAAGAGATGGATTTCTTTCTTCTTCTAAAAACAAACGATGTTTCTCCGTCCGTCCTCTTTTCGTCTTGAGTCTTCTATTTAAACTGCTGATTCAAATTCGAACGTTGAAGTGTCCGTTGTCTCTTATCCTTGTGTACGTTAGACTGGTCACAAAGGAAGCTTCTGATCGTCAGTCTTTTATCCTTGTGTACACGCCAAAGAGATGTCATAGAACTTTGTATCTTGTGTCCAACGTTGTCCAGATGAGTCTTATCAGATATCTGTAGGCATATCATCAATAAATAGAAGACAGCTAAGATTGCTGTCTATTGTTAGTTGAGATGGAACAGATATTGCAGTATATAGCAAGGCTCCTTTCTGTCTAAAAAAGTACGTAGACAGAGTAGCATAGAAATGGAAGATATTGTCTGCATGCATGGGAGATACGATCAGAGAGCATTAAATGCATAGCAGTCAACGGACAAGATATGACTTTGACTTTTCAACGCTGTTAAAAAGGCATTATGCTGATGCATCAAGAAATTCGATAAAAAGAATCTTGCTGTCTTCATAACTTATGAAATCGTTATGAATTATAGCAAGTCGTTATGAACTGTAAGGAAATCGTTGTGATAACTTATGAAGTCGTTACAACAAGCAAGTCGTTGCGAGTTCTAAAGAAATCGTTACACGAAATCGTTATGACTATCAAGTTGTAAGGAAATCGTTACACGAAATCGTTATACAAAGCAAGGCGTTATGAACAGTAAAGAAATCGTTATGAATTCTAAAGAAATCGTTACAGAGTCTAAAGAAATCGTTACGACAGAGAGTCGTTGCGAGTTCTAAAGAAATCGTTACGAAGTCTAAAGAAATCGTTACGACAGAGAGTCGTTGCGAGTTCTCAAGAAATCGTTACGAGGTCTAAAGAAATCGTTACGACAGAGAGTCGTTGCGAGTTCTAAAGAAATCGTTACGAAGTCTAAAGAAATCGTTACGACAGAGAGTCGTTGCGAGTTCTCAAGAAATCGTTACGATGTCTAAAGAAATCGTTACGACAGAGAGTCGTTGCGAGTTCTAAAGAAATCGTTACGAGGTCTAAAGAAATCGTTACGACAGAGAGTCGTTGCGAGTTCTAAAGAAATCGTTACGAAGTCTAAAGAAATCGTTACGACAGAGAGTCGTTGCGAGTTCTCAAGAAATCGTTACGAGGTCTAAAGAAATCGTTACGACAGAGAGTCGTTGCGAGTTCTAAAGAAATCGTTACGAAGTCTAAAGAAATCGTTACGACAGAGAGTCGTTGCGAGTTCTAAAGAAATCGTTATGAACTCTAAAGGAATCGTTATGAATTCTAAAGAAATCGTTACGGCTAGAGAGTCGTTGCGAGTTCTAAAGAAATCGTTATGATATCGATTTGCTTTGAGTTTCCCGGTCAAAGAGGAAATCGTTCTGTTTATCAAAGAAGTCGATACAAAGACTTGGATAGAAGTGATGAAACTTACCAGATTGTCTTGAACTTTCATTTTTCTTTTATTTCCTGTTCTCAAAGCTCAAGTAATCCATTAGTGTTATTTTGTTAATCATCAAAATTAATATATAAATAAATGGAAATATTTATTATGGGGACAGTTTGGTCATCAGAGGAGGTTACTTCCCACATGGCAAGAGGTGAAGAAAACACTGAGGTGAGTTCTTCATTTGAGGACTTTTCTGTTGATGAATGGGAAGAAGCTTATGCCTCTTTATTTGAAAAACTCTGTGAGTATAAATCTGAAAAATAAACCTCTAAAAGGAAATTCTCCATGAACAACTTGATGATGTTAAGGAGAAGTGTCAAAATGCTGAAAAAGAAAAATAGACTCTGACTGAAATGATTGAAAAGATGAAGAAAGAAAAAGAATTGCGTTAAGGAGAATTGGAAAGCACTCAAAAGGAATTGCATGATAAGGACACTTTGTCGAAATTTGTCAAAGGAAAATAAAATCTAAATGTCATCTTAGGAGTTCGTATGAACACTACTAAACATAGACTAGGTTTTCATTTTGGAAATAAAAAGATGTCTGAACAAACTTTGATAACATCTTTTGTTAAAGAAACACTCCTCACCATGAATCTGGAATAAAAGCACAAGTGAAACAATCCATGAACTCTAAGCACCAAAGCCAAAATCAAATTAAAAAACCCAAATGAAAAATTCAACATGGAAGAGTTCATTATAATGATCAACATAATCTGAAGTATGTTGTCAAATCTAATTTTCATCAAAAGATTGATAAAAAATCCATACCTCACAAATTCATGTCATGCAAAGTTTGTGGAAAATTTGGACATTCTGATTCAAATTACAAAAAACAACATGAATGTGTGTAGAATCAAACAAGTTTAGATTCCAAAGCATAATGCTTGTGATTTGAAAACTTTAATGGGACCCAAAGTAATTTGGGTACCAAAATCTTCTCTCTAAATCCTATTGCAGGAATGCCTTATAGTCCACAAAAGGATAAATGGTATCTTGACAGTGGCTGTTCAAGGCATATGACAGGCGACAAAGAAAAATTCAACTTGTTGGTTGAAAAAGATGGAGGTCAGGTAATTTATGGAGGTAAAAACAAAGGTCAAATCATTGGCACAGGAAATGTGGGTAAGAATCTCTCAAACTCCATTGCAAATGTGTTACTTGTCAAAGGACTTGATCATAACTTGCATAGCATCAGTCAATTGTGTGATACGAGTCTTAAGGTAATTTTTTATTCTGATGCATCTGAAATCATTGAAAAAGAAACTGGAAAGATAAAATTTGTTGGTCAAAGAATAAACAATGTCTATCTAGTTGACTTGAATGAACAGAAAAATGAAAACTTGTGTTCGGTTGCAAATCAGCATGACCTTTTTCAGTTATGGTATCGTTGGCTGGGTCATGCTAGTGAAAATATTTTAAAGAAGTTGATAAGACTTAATCTTGTAAATGGACTTCTAAAAATAAAGAAAAAGAAAAATGCTAGTGTTTGCTTTGCATGTGCTCAAGGAAAACAAAATAGAAAGTCTTTTAAATCTCTTGCACCCCTAATAACCACAAAGCCTTTTGAATTATTACATATGGATCCTTTTGATCCTACTAGGACACTCAGTCTTAGTGACCATCCTTTTGGCTTTGTCATTGTTGATGAATTTTCTAGATTTTCCTGGGTGTTCTTTCTGTTTCACAAAAAGTGACATTTTCAAGAATTTTCAAAACTTCTTCAATAAAATTGAGCAAAGAAACACAAATAAAATTTGTTCCATACTCACCGACCATGGAGGAGAATTTGACAACAACTTGTTTTTTGAATTTTGTAGGAGCAAGGGAATTGAGCACAAGTTTGCCTCACCAAGAACTCCTGAACAGAATGGAGTAGTTGAAAGGAAGAATAAGACACTGGTTGAAATGGCCCACACTTTTCTAGTTGAAAGCCAACTTCCAAGAAACTTTTGGGCAGAAGCTATAAACATTTCTTGTTACATCCTCAACAAAGTTATGATAAGACCAGTCCTAAATAAAACTTCTTATGAACTTCTCAAAGGTAAGAAATCTCACATTGCTTACTTTAGAGTTTTTTGATGTGAAGTTTTCATTCACAACAATGATAAACATGATCTGAATAAATTTGAAAAGAAAAGTGATGTAGGTATCTTTCTAGGCTATTATGAACATTCAAGGTCATATAGAGTCTTCAATAATGAATCAAGAACAGTGGAAGAAACTCCACATGTCATCTTTGATGAATATCATGAAAATACTAATGACTCTAATTCTTGCAGAAACCAAGAAGATGATTCAGACATCCTTGTGAAGGAATCAGATTAGCTGTTGGAAACAGAAGAATCACCTGAAAATGAAGATGTGTCGACACACATCACAAGTAGGTCGACACCAGACTAGACCATGACAACAGATAGAGCTGATACATCAATAGAGAACAATCTTAGGTATTCTAAAGATCATCCACTTGAAAATGTTCTAGGCAGTGTTCATGATAGGGTCCACAATAGATCACATTTCAAGAATATAATTGAATAAGATCACATGGCATTTATCTCTCAAGTGGAACCTAAGAACCTAGATGAAGCCTTAATTGATGAATCTTGGATAGAGGCAATGCATGATGAATTACATCAATTTGAAAGGAATAATGTTTGGAGCTTGGTTCCCAAGCCCACGGAAAACTCCACAATTAGGACAAGATGGGCTTTTAGAAACAAACTTAATGAAGAAGGAAAAGTGGTTAGAAATAAGGCTCGATTGGTTGCAAAGGGTTACAACTAAGAGTTTAGTGTGGACTTTGAAGAATCCTATGCACCAATACCCAGGTTAGAAGAAGTTAGAATACTTCTAGCTTTTGCATGCTCAAATAAATTCAAATTATTTCAATTGGATGTTAAAATAGCCTTTTTGAATAGCATAATAAAAGAAGAAGTGTATGTGTCTCAGCCACCTAGTTTTGAAATTGCTGACAAGCCTAACCATGTGTACAAGTTACACAAAGCACTCTATGATTTGAAACAGGCACCTCGAGCATGGTACGACAGGTTGATTACTTTTCTGATTGGTAAGAATTACACACGAGGTAATGTCGATCAAACCCTCTTTACAAACATGTCAATGATCACATTATTGTAGTTCAAGTGTATGTTAATGATATAATCTTCGGTTCTACTACTCCAGATCTATGTGTGGAGTTTTCTAACTTCATGCATAATGAGTTTGAAATGAGCTTTATGAGGGAACTTCAATTTTTCCTTGGATTATAGGTAAAGCAACTTGAAGAGGGGATATTCATCAACCAAAAAAGTACATTAAGGAGTTACTAAAAAGATTCAATTTTGAAGAGGCCAAGTCAACATCCACACCAATGAGTACAAGCATCAAAATTGATGCTGATGAAAAAGGTAAAATGGTAGATACTTGGCAATTTAGAGGTATGCTTGGCTCACTTCTATATCTTACTGCAAGCAGACCTGATATTCAATTTTCTGTCTGTTTATGTGCAAGATTTCAATCATGTCCTAAAGAATCACATTTGATTACTGTGAAAAGAATTTTTAGATACTTAAATGGGACTATTGATTTGGGTTTGTGGTATCCTGCTGGGTGTGAAACTGAATTAATTTCTTACACTGATGCTGATTATGCAGGTTGTAAAATTGATAGAAAAAGCACTAGTAGGTATTGTCAATTCATAGGTGGGTGCATGGTTTCATGGGCATCTAAGAAGCAACACTCAATTGCACTCTCCACAGTAGAGGCTGAATATGTTGTTGTAGGGAGTTGTACAAGTGTTGTGGATTAAGAGTCAACTTCTTGACTATCACATCAATCTTGGATGCACACCCATTTTATTTGACAACACTAGTGGTATTAATTTGTCTAAAAATCCAATTCAACACTCTAGGACAAAACACATTGAAATTAGATATCATTTTCTAAGAGATGAAGTAGCCAAACAAAACATTGAACTTCAATTTATTGAATCAAACAAACAATTGCCTGACATTTTCACAAAACTTTTGGCTGAAGACATATTTACAACACTAAGAAGAGTATTGGAATTTACAAAATGCAATAAATAAACTTGATCTTATATCTTGAATAAATTGTTGAACTTTGGTTGTTTGTTCATATCCATGACCTTATGTGCATTTCATCTCTCAAATGTGTGCATAATTTGTGTGTATCATTTACACTTCATATATTTCATTCATGCACATGTTAAGGGGGAGTGATTTTTCAAGGGGGACAATAGAATCAATGCCGAATCTTGTCAGAGAATAGTGTTCATTTGGTTAGACATGATGATAAATGTGATTGTGACATTTGAAGAAGGTTTGAAAAATTGAATTAGCTCAGAGACATGTCCACACATATTTGGTTTTGTGTCGACACCAGTTCCTTGTTGTGAGACTGAGACTAGGTTTTCAACATCCTATGTCGACACACAGAAGATCAAGTGTCGACACACTCCTTTCTGATTGATCTCAAAATCTTTCAAACTTCTGACAAATACATTCTTTTGATATCCTTTCATGTCAAGAGGGAAATATCTTTAAGTTGATGAATTTTGACAAAGTCAATAATTCACGGGGAGTTAAAGATTTCACTGATCCTTCTTACATCAGCCCAAAAATAATTTAGTGGTTTGAGACATATAAAGTTCAAAACTTAATCATTAAATATTCTTAAATCAACCAAAGAGTGAATGTTTAATAGCTTATTCTACAAGTCCACATTCTTTTATACTATGAAATTCAAAAGTAATATGATTTCTCTGGTTGAAAATTTTCAAACTCACTATTATCCTTAAACATTTATCTAATGAATTGAGAAAGGTTGAGAGTGTATCCAATAAATTTTAATTTCTTTCTTGGTAGAGCCATGGCTTGAATACTGAGAAACTACAAACCTTCACAAAAGTGATGAGCAATGTATATCTTGAAGTGCCTTGCTCTCTCTACTCTAAGAGGTCAAATAAAAAATGTGCTAATTGAATGTTAACTAAGTAGCTGAGAATATTGGTGTCTGATAAACATATATTCTAATGTCAAAAGATTTACATCAAACCCTTGAGGCATAATGATTAGTACTATTAAGTAACCAGGGACTCCAGTGTGTAAAAAGTATGTGTACTTGTGTGAAAAGGAAGTACTATATCTGACTGCTCATGTAGCAACCTGAATTTTTGAGAAAAATAATAAATTAAAAACTCAGCTAAAGAGATATTCAAGGAAAAAGGTATTAAATAAAACCCATTAAATGGAAAAGAGTAATAGGCTTTACTTAATGGATCCTCTAGAACTTATTGGGTCAAAATATGAATTTTACCCTAAATTCGGAGTCTTAATATCTCCTAAATAGAAAAAGATTCTTTAAGCATTAAAAGGGGCAATAAGTGTTGGAATGGGATTCCTAAACCTACCCCATATAGTCTAGCACGAATTTAGATCCCATCCTAACCTAAATAGATGTTGGAAAGCAAGAAAGGAAGGGTTGGAGTTAGGAAATCTCGTAATTAAGAGGAATTTGAGTAGTAGTAGGAATAGGAACTTGTATTTATATAAATACATCTCTTAAAACCCTCTTGGCCGACCCTAGCTCGTTGCCAAAGGTTATTGTACGTGGAGAAGAGGCCAAGGAGGAGAGAATCTCATGGGGAGAAGGAGTTCTTGGAGCTTCTTCATCGTTCTTGGAGATTTTAACCCTAGAAGACAAATCGAGTCAAAGGTAGGCATTCTCACGAGCATAAACCATGAAACCTTTTCTGTAGGATGCCTCATCTATCAGGAGCAAAAGCCCTTTGGTTTCGTAATTTTCAAACGAGCATATCTTTTGTTCTTTATTTTTAATGTTCTGCAACTTACATGACCTCGAACCCTCTTCTTAACTATTGATCTCCTTGTATACTCAACCCCATGCTACGAGATTTTTACTGTAGGAACTGATGCATGTTAGGCATCGTTTGCCCCTGAAAGCCCTAATTTTTGTTGAGCATGTTCCTCGAATTAAATCAATCATGCTCTCTGTATCATGTTCTGTGTTACTCGTTATTGTCCATGCTCAAACCATGTTCAAACCATGCTCTCTCTCTAATTCCTATTTAATGGAAGTACTCTAGCATGTCTAGTTTCATTTTCCCCTAGTTTCATGATTTTTCATCGTGTATACAATTAGTTATGATGTTCTGAATGACCCTGTATCAAAATCTTATATTTCTGGACCACAATCCAAGACAGAGCAGAACTCTGTCAGACTCAGTCCACGGACCTGAGAACGCGACGGCCTGACAGGTCGCGTTCTCAAGCCCGTCACGATGCCTCATCTTGTCGCGTTCTAAACGCGATAGTACCCTATGTCGCGTTCTGGTCTTCTGTCCTGGCAAACCTGTCGCGACCCTTTTCAGGCCTTGTCGCGATCTGCCCTGACCCTGTCCCTACCCTTACTGGCCTACATCGTGTTCACGCCTTTTTAACAGTCATACACGCAGTAAAAACACTTGTTTTAAAAGGAGCTATATTGAATGCTTTAAAATACATATTCACGACTTCTTTTCTGTCTATGATTTCTCTTACACATGCACATATATGAACCATCCATATATGGCTGAAATCTGGCATAAAATATCTCATAATGTATCTGGTAATTTATTGTAATAAAGTATATTAATTGGCCTATTTTAAAGGACTTGTATTCGTTTCTTGCGTTATTTATATACCGATATCGACGCTCCACTGTTCTAGAATTCCTCTAGAACGTCGAGCACTTGTTTCTATATACACACTTTCTTGGCTTGGACGAACTCTTCGTCGGATACTCCTTTTGCCGGACTAGTGAGTCTTTATTCAAGGCCTCCGTAAGTCTCCTCTGATTATGGATTCCCACATGGTCGACGAGCCGGTTGTACCCTAACACCTATTACACCCTTTAGGGATCAATATGGTCCAAATGGCTATTAGAAGTTCGCTCTCATCTCGAATCACGCTGGACCTCTGGACCTGTGCTTAACATGGCCTGTGGTAGGGTCGTGAGTTCCACCTGACTGCCAACACCATATGCGCGTGTTGTGCAACTTTTACTATCGCCTGTTTACTCGGAGAGTTACGTGCATTGTCCCTTAGCCCTCATCTATACTCTACTCGCTCATCTATTCACGTTCACTCTACTATCTCGTCTATTCATCTAGTACTCTCATCTATTTCTTGGTACTCTATTTGGCCATTAAATTGATTGTCTACGATAAAACCATGACTATGCTAGGCAACATTATAAGGGCCTGGTCTGGTCCTTGGGAGGAGCACCTGAAAGGCTATAACTCACGGGGGTCTAATGATCTGGGTGATGGCATACACCTAACGCATGAACACGCAAGTTTCGATCTATGGCAATCAATTAATCAAACAGTCAATTATTGGTTTACTTGAATCTCGTGGTTGAAAGAATATCGACCAACACTTGCTATCGTGACTTGTGCACTGAAGTGCAACTTTACTTGTTATCTTGTTATACGACCAATCCGATATCAAAACTTGTCGTGCGATACTCTCGTGCATTGTGCTATTGTCCCTCGTTATCGTGTACCAGTACTTTCTATATGTTTCTCGTTATTCTCTCTAGTTATCATGCTTTATAATACATTAATCACTTAAAGCATGCTTGATCCTGAGATTTAAGTCCTACTGGGCGTTATCGCTCACCCTGCGTTATTTGTCGTTGTGTTCTCAGGTGAGACCGAGGATGAACCATACACTCAAGAGGACGGGAATGACCTGGAGTGATGTCTTGAGTAACCTAGCATCCTATTGCTATATTTAGCGTTGTAGTATTTAGGATTGAAGTTTAGTCTTTTACTTTCTTTCAATGTAATTGGGCCCTATAGATTGGCTCTGATATTAGTGGTTGTAACTAGGCATTAGAATGTATTAATGAAATGAATTTACTTTAGTATTATTCATTGTGCAATGGTTTGATGTCTAGCGCTCGCTCTATACCCGTTCACTTGCAACTGCCTCGCGTTCCGATATTCCGCGTCCGGGCATGACAGCTCATTAAACTTGCTATACTAGAAAAATACAATAAACACAAAAATGGTTAACACCTTGCCTAACTCAGATTCTCTAGAATGCTTAATTTCAATATTGGCTAGAGTTTATCCTAGAGGAATTATCATGAAATTGCTAAGTAAGAATTAAGAGAATGGATTAATACTGACTTCAAAAAGAGTGTTTTAATTCTATTACATTTGCCTTAGGTATTTTAGATCTATTAATGGTTAAGAATTGACTTATAATTTCAAATCATTAAACATAAAAGGGAGAAGATGATGAGAAGTTGAAATTGATCCCTTTAACATATTAAACATCCCTGAAAAAATTCATAATAAAGTCATTTTTATCATGTTAAAGATTTTATTTCCTCTCTTTCAACAAAAATATTGATTTCTTATTTTCACAGGTTGACACACTTTTATTCTGTGTCGACGCACCTTGAATCCTAGGTCAACACACTATCGTCCTATGTCGACACAATCTCATCAGAAATTTATTTCAGGTTTAGGTCAGATGAATCGCCGATTCATCTTACCTGTCACGTCCCAAGAATTTTGCAGCAGATATTGATAATAATTCGGAAATAATTCGAGTCGATAACCCGAGACGTGAACAGTCGGCAAATAAGCTTCTAGCTAGCACGCACTAAATGTATAACAACATACATCATCATAGGGCCCAAATATTGAACTCAACTAATCTTTTATTCAAATCTCAACTCATTATATTCCAAATGGAAACTATTACAGGACTAAGACTCAATAAAAGAAAAAGTACATAATACCTCACTTCCTACTACATTGTTCTACCACTCAAAATAAACTAACTATAGATAGACTCATAATTGGAACGCTCTTCACTCGGACGCATTCCCATCCTCGACTTGATCTTCCTCTTCAACTTCATAGTCACCTAGATTGAGTAAAAGTAGGGGATGAGCAAACTAGCCCAGTAGGGTTTATATCTCAATGTGCGGGCAATGATATAAGTGATTAACAGTTTAGAATTAGGTAAGCACGATGAATGCCATGTTATGCATGTGCGAATAAAACTCGTTAAAACATGATACATGGAACAAGCTAGATAGAGTGATCATGATAGAACAAGATCTAGAACAAGATGACAAGATAGAACTAGAAATAGATCACTTTGTACAAGCACGCAAGATTTCACTTGATGTCATTCACACAAGATATCACTAATTGCATTAAATGCAGGATGGCCATATCATGCAAGCAAGCAAGCACGCACGAGTACGATAATGTAACCCTAATCAGGCACGTAGACACTAATGTACACCAAGAAAAGATCCATCAAGAATGTACACCAGGACACATGTATGTGGTTTCTGTATCTATCATTCAACATGCACGCACGACTCCCAGCGCAGATGCAACGCCAGTAATCATTATACCCTATGGTTAACAGTATATTTATGACTCTCCGTCATTGGGGCTAGACTGGAGCCCTTGGACACTCGCCGTGCCCGGTCAGCATCTCACATAAATTTTAAATGTAGATACCCATAGTCATTTATAATGGCCAATGAGAGTTTCAAGATGTAAGCATGTGTGATATCATGTTCATGATAATGATGAGAACCAACAATAAGTAAATTGAACATGATTTCATGATAATAATGGTCAAGAGATAAATTTGGCAGCATAATGGTACGATTCATACTTTGGTTCAATCTTTACATTAATGGCTTTAGTCTATATTGTAAATCACACTCACGAGAACAAGATGAGAGAGGAAGTGCACGCTATCTCCAAGGAACTTCAATGGTACAACCAACTCGTCGGCCATGTGGGAATCCATGGTCAGAGGAGATTTATGGAGGCCTTAGAGAAAAGGTCACTAGTCTACCAATTCGGAATGACCGGTAGAGAGTTTCCAAATCCCCAAGAAAGGGCTGCCTAGATGTGCAAGTGTGTAGTGTCATACACGTCTCAATTCTCAATCCATCGGTCTCAAACTCGTGGAAAACATTTAACATGATGACATGTGAATGACAATGTATTTAACTATACATGGGTTTACAAGATTTAAAGATAATAATCATCATTTAATCAAGCTAGAATGGTAACAAGGGTCAATCACAAGTTTCATGAATGATCATATCATTAAGAAAGAATTTAGAATAATATTCATGTATTTAAGGCTTTTTAAATGGGTTAAACATTTTTAAGCCGTTAAATAGACATCATGCAATGATCAGACCCATGACATACAATTTACACATTAAAATCATATTAAATAGACCTTGGGTATAACGGTAAAGTTTACAAACAAAATAGTTAGGGTTCATGCGAAATACTGAGGCCGCGACGGATGCTGGTCACGACGGGTCGGGAACAGAATGCGACAGTGCCTTGTACAGGTCGCGACAGGTATGACAGAACAAGCAGGCAGATCGCGACAAGGGTATGAAGGGAACGCGACAGGTTCTGGCAGACCGGGCAACAGATCGCGATGACATGTCCTGTCGTGATCCGATCACGACAGTGCACTCTATCGCGACGGCCTTGTGAACGCAGCCAATCGGGCCATCGTGTTCACAAGGTCCGTGCCAGAGTACAACAGGGAAAGGACAGGGCATTGGATTGTGGTCCAGAACTGCCTTATATTGACACAGGGTGCTTCAAAAGTAGAGAACAAATTGCACAATGCATGAAAAATAACGAAACCAGTTTTAAACCAACCTAGATATGCAAGGGTGCTTCCAGTAAATCGTAATTAGAAAACAATGATGGTTTCGATAGGCTTTAATCAAGTCAAACTCGAACGTAAAAGCCAAGTGCTACCTGAAAACAAAGTTTCAAACAGCAACCTGCTTGCCATGCTTATAACTCTATAAATAATGACATTTAGAAAAAACGTTCAACACAAGACATGACGAGGACAACTATTAGGAAAACTTTCATGTTGGGAGTTTACTCTAATTCAGTCTCAAATCGCATGCAACAAATAAAGAACGGGAAAAACCTGACAGTGCGCGACTTTGGGAAAATGCTTATAGTTAAAAATCTACTGAATGAAATTCGATGAACCCAGTGGGAAATGAAAGTTGACTTGATTCTATACATATTGGTATAGGATATGTTAAGGTTTGGACCAAGAAAACCTACCTTCTGGGTTGAAGAAGTCCCATTTTTCCAAAAAACCTGTGTTCAGACCACTGTTTGAAGAATGCTTAATACTCCGCGTATACTGCATGGAATTTGGGCATTTCACATAGGTTAGAACGTAGACTTGACCCTCTTTCCAGGTGTATAAGCCTTGCAAGGTTTGGTTTAGGTTTGGCCTACCTTTGGTCGACTTCAAGTGGACGGTTTGTGCAGGTCGTAGCAGAAGAACGGGGGAAGAAGATTAGCTTCTAGTGGATGATCCACAGCTCCCCAGTCACCAAGAGCTCCTCCACACGACCCCAGCAAGTTCTAAACTCGTCCCTAGGGTTTGGGTGAAGAGTATTTAAGCATCTATGGGTTTTAGGAGTCCTAATGCAACAAGGAAAGAAGGGTTGCGGGATTGACTTGTGTCTTTCCATAATTTGAAGATCTCTCCCTCCATTAGAGAGTCTTGGCCATCAAGAAACCTCCATGGGTGGGTAGGCACGAATTTGGGTTGCCAAGAATGCATGATTGCATCCCAATTAAACCCTAATTACCAATTTCTAATTTCAACTGATTTACGGTTACGAATTTCCATGCATTTTATTACTTCATTTGATTTTTGGGTCATATGAGGTCCAATGGCCCAATTATGATAATGGGTCATCAATATATAATGTTGGAAGTCTCCCCAACTTTTTTATTGAATTTATAGTTGCGTCGTGTTTTCGTGTTAACGATTTTCCGACTTGTTTCCTAATTTGGATAATTAGTCACAATAATTCTTAAACCTAGCCCAAACAGTTTTTCTTGGCACCAATTTCTTTGTGGAACACTTAGTAACAATGTTTATGGTTGATTTATAATTTTTACGGAATTTTCTGATATGTTTTAGCACATATGATAATGATACGTATGTTTAAATACTTTGGTATTATGGAAATTATTTATTTCCATTTATTTTGTATTTTTTTTATGTAATTAAAATTTTCGGGGTGCTACACCCTCCCCCACTTAAGAGAATTTGGTCCCCAAATTCATGTATAGAAAGTTATTGTACAAGTGAGGTGTACTTACTTGTGAATAGCTTCGGGTATCTTTTGTGCATTGCTTCCTCGGTTTCCCACGTGTCATCTTCATCGATGCGTTGATTCCATCTAACCTTTACTAGTGGGATGACCTTGTTCCTTAGTTGGCGCAGTTCCCGGTCCACGATCTTAATTGGCTTCTCTTGATATGTTCCGTCTTTGTTGAATTCCAGGAGCTCATATTCTATGACATGCCACGGGTCTCTTACATACTTTTTCAACATGGATATGTGAAACACATTGTGTATTCCCTCCATTTGGTGGTAAAGCGAGACGGTAAGCCACCTCGCCGACTCTTTCAAGAATTTCGAAAGGCCCGATGAACCTTGGTGACAACTTGCCTTTAATACCAAAACGCCTGATCCCACGGCCCGGGGACACTTTCAAGAATACATGTTCACCAACCTGAAACTCCAGGTCTCTTCTTCTATTATCCGCATGTGCCTTTTGTCTTTGCTGCGCCACTGCCATTCTTTCTTTAATAAGCTTTACCTTTTCTGTGGTTTCCCTTATCATTTCTGGTCCAAGCATTTGTTTTTCGCCAACTTCATACCAGCATATTGGAGATCGGCAACTCCTGCTATAGAGTGCTTCAAATGGTGCCATTTGAATGCTAGCTTGATAGCTATTATTGTAGGCAAACTCCACAAGAGATAAGTGTTCGTGCCAGCTACCTCCAAAATCTAGGACACATGCTATAAGCATATCTTCAATCACCTAGTTGGTTCTCTCTGTCTGACCATCTGTCTGTGGATGGAAAGCTGTGCTAAAGTTTAGTTTAGATCCCAAGGAGTAGTGCAGTCCTTTACAAAAGTGGGATGTAAACCTAGGGTCTCTATCAGACACGTTAGACACCGGTACTCCATGTAATCGGACTATTTCCTTCACATACAATGCAGCCAGAACATCTATTGACCATTTATTCTTCACTGGCAAGAAGTGAGCCGACTTAGTTAAGCGGTCGACAATAACCCAGATACCATCGAATCCACCTCTAGATCTGGGTAGTCCGAAAATAAAGTCCATCCCTATCCCTTCCCATTTCCATGTCGGGATTTCTAGGGGTTTGAGTTTACCTGCGGATCGCAAGTGTTCCGCCTTGACTTTTTGACATGTTAAGCATCGGGCGACATATTCCGCCACCTCTCTCTTCATATTAGGCCACCAAAAGCTTCTTTTCAAATCTTGATACATTTTGGTAGATCCAGGATGAATGGTATACCTGGCCTTGTGAGCCTCATCCATAATCATTTTCTTTGTCTCTGCATGGTCGGGTACACAGACTTGATCCCGGAACCATAGTCTTCCATCTTCAGTTAATGAGAAATCCGGCCTCTGGTCTAGATTAGCCTTAATCTCCACAAGTACAGGGTCATAGTCTTGGAGTGTTGTGATGTCCTCCAATAGTGTAGGTTCTACTCTAACACTAGCAACAAGGCATCCCTTCTCTTTGATGTCAGCATCAATATTTAACTTGGCGAAGTCTTCTAATAACTTCCATTCGTCCACCATTAAACTTGACTACGTGATCATTGGCTTCCTACTTAGAGCATCTGCCACAGCATTTGCTTTTCCTGGATGATATTGAATCGTGAAGTCGAAGTCTTTGACATACTCCAACCACCTCCGCTGTCTCATATTCAAGTCCTACTAAGAAAACAGATACTTCAAGCTTTTATGGTCAGAAAACACAATGAATTTCTCACCATATAGATAATGACGCCATATTTTCAAGGCGAAGACTACAGCAGCTAGCTCCAGATCATGTACAGGATAATTATCCCCGTGCTTCTTCAATTGTCTGGACGCGTAGCATATAACTTTCCCCTTTTGCATCAGCACACAGCCAAGGCCGATCCTGGATGCATCGGTGTATACTTCAAAACTACCCCCAGCAACTGGCAGTGTCAGTACGGGTGCCGAGGTAAGGTGCCCTTTCAATGCCTTGAAACTTTCTTCACATTCATCAGTCCATGCAAATGGATTCTCCTTCCTGGCAAGCCTGGTCAATGGTACAACTATCTGTGAGAAATCTTTGATGAAGCGACGATAATAACCAGCTAAACCCAGAAAACTCCTAATCTCCGACACAGTTGTCGGCCTTTCCCAGTTCTTTACCACCTTCACCTTGGATGGGTCCACAGAGATTCCCTCTTTAGATATAATGTGACCAAGGAAAGACACTTCCTCCATCCAGAATTCACACTTACTAAGTTTAGCATAGAGTTGATTATCTCTGAGCACTTGCAGAGCAACCTTCAAGTGTTCCTCATGTTCTTCTTTGGATTTGGAGTAAATAAGAATGTCATCAATGAACACCACTATAAACTGGTCCAAGTATGGCCTATAAATATTGTTCATAAGTTGCATGAAAGCCGCTGAAGCATTTGTTAAACCAAACGGCATGACCACGAACTCATAGTGACCATATCTACTCTGGAATGCAGACT
This sequence comes from Colocasia esculenta, assembly GCA_014218235.1. Lineage (NCBI taxonomy): Eukaryota > Viridiplantae > Streptophyta > Magnoliopsida > Alismatales > Araceae > Colocasia > Colocasia esculenta. The sequence continues at coordinate 103,574,256 of CM024755.1, read as the reverse complement.
TGTGAATATCTTCTTCCTTTCTTCTCAGTTGATGGTAGCTTGATCTTAGATCTATCTTGGAGAAGTATTGTGCACCAGAGATCTGGTCAAACAGCTCATCGATGCGGGGCAGTGGATACTTATTCTTTATTGTCAACTGGTTTAACTAACGGTAATTAATGCATAGCCTCATTGTCCCATCCTTCTTCCTGACAAATAGCACTAGCGCTCCCCACGGGGATGTGCTAGGCCTGATAAAACCCTGATCTAGCAATTCTTGGATTTGTCTCTTCAACTCCTGCAATTCCATAGGGGACATGCGATACAGAGCTCTTGAAACAGGGGCTGCCCCAGGGAGTAACTCAATGGTGATGTTTACCTCCCGCTCAGGTGGTATACCAGGTAATTCCTCTGGAAATACATCAGGATAGTCCCTGGCTATTGGAATGTCTTCTAGGGATGGTTTCTTCTTTTCAGTTGCCAAGACTGAAACTAGGAAAGCATCACAACCCTGGTTGATCAGCTTGGAAGCCTTTAAGGAGGATATCAAGATAGGGTGTTTGTGATAACGAGTGCCAAGTAGTGATAGAGTTGGGAGGTTTGGTCTTTTGAAAGTGACCATCCTATGGCGACAGTTTACATCAGGATCATATTTGATTAGCCAATTGACACCCAAAATGGCATCATAACCCTTCATATCTAAACAGATAAGGTCTGCAGGGAGATTGTGTCCTCCAATTATAGTTTCACATTTTGGCAAGTAGTGGGTAAGTTTAGATTCTGAGCCAAGTGGAGAAGCTACAGTGATCTTGTATTTTAAGGGTACAGGTTGGACAAGTAGAGTTGCAGCAAATGTGGTGGAAATAAATGAATATGCAGTTCTAGTATCAATAAGCACGAATGCAGGTTGCGAGTGTATGAAAATGATACCTTCCACCATACCCCCTTCCTCGGGTAGGTTAGCTTCTAAAACAGCATTAAGGTGTCCCTAACGCCGTGGTACATTCTGAGCTCTACCTGGCTGATCCTTCAGCATAGGACAATCAAGAATACGGTGGTCACGACCTCCGCATTTCAAGCATGCCCCGAGCTTCTTCCAGCATTCTTCAGCTCGGTGCCCCGGTTTATCACAGAATTTATAGTTTTCAGCCAACTGCCTACCTTCCACTTTGACTCTCTTGTCTCCGGCAACATCTCTTCCGATATTCGGCCTCTTGTTGTTGTTGTTGACGTTGTTGTTACGAAAAGTTGGAGCAATATTGGGTGCTCCCTTCTTGACGAAGACCGGCTTGGAGTTGTCCTTGCCCCTCATGCCCTCTACTTTGGCCATGGTGTCTTCTACCAGCTGAGCTCTTTGGACCATCTGTAAGACCCTCGAATTTCCGTAGTATTTCTTTCGTATTTATGTGTGTATATTGTGCTTGTGTATGTATGTACGTACTTACGTAGGTATTAAAATAGTATAATTACGTGTACATGTGTTTATATTAAACGTAAATAATGTATATATTGCATGGTGATAGTATGAATATAATATCATGTACATATTGCATGTATAGAGGCTTAGTATGCATGGTTTTCTGCATAATTAGGGTTCTGGCCGAAGGCCACCTTGGCGTCAAGCCCAGGCCGTTGAGCCAGTGTCAGCGTCCAGACATGGACGCCAGCACTAGCTCCGGCGTCCAGCGATCTGGACGCCAACTTCTCTGCCCTGCATGCGCAGCAGAGCTGCTGTCTTCTGAAACAAGGCATGGCAACCATTGGGGGATGTCCCCCAACGGCTCCAAAACTGTCAGATCGGCATGGTGAGTGGGTGAAGGCCTCCCCTACTTCCTGAACCCGAAATGGCCTCTCCCCACTACCCATTTTCACACTTGTAAGAAGAGAGAAGAGGAGAGAAAACCCTAGAGCTTCCTGTGGGAAAACTTGAAGTTTGGAGGCTTTGATCCGGCGATCCAAGGCTTCTTCTGGAGATCTACTTCGACAATGAGGAAGACAACATAACCGGCTACACATCCCCGGCCCTGGATTTCAGAGGGGAGCATCCCAGAAGCCGGAGTGGAGGCATCTTGGAGGCTTCTTGGGACTGCCCAAGGAGAGCTTCTCCAACTAATTTGATCCCTTTAGGAGTTTTTCCAAAGGCAAGTAACCCTTCCACATTGTCCATGTATGTGTCTAGGAGGTTTTTATCATTTTTATAGATTTTCCTCGTGTCCTGGATCCCCTACATTCACCATTATTCAGAGCTCGGACTGTGTTTTTACACAGGTCCGAACTTGACGGCAAGACCCATTGACGTTGAGATCTTGAGTCAGCGGCCAACGATGTTGCCGCCAACTCTTGTAAACGTCCGTAGTATGCCGTTTAGTTCTTCTTGACAGAACAGTGAACTGTTCTTCCCTATATCTTTAATTTCCGGGTTTCTACGCATGAGGATATAATGTAAATTTTATATGTTATGTAAAATAGGTAATGTGATGTGTGTGGAATTTCCTGTATTTTTCTGTAGGTGGCATAATTTATTAGAATTATTGAAAAGCATGTGTAGGAAAGAGGTTATGCTTGGTTAATTTGTTTTTCCATGATTTCTGAGGAGTTAAATGCTGTAGAATTTTATGAACCATGTTTATATGTATCAGTCCATGCCCTGCAAATTTGGGAATTTTCCCATATCCATGTGAATTCTTATAATTCCTACAATGAGAAATAGAAAGCATGTGTAGACCTTGTGAAAATTCTAGTAAATCATATGTTGGGAAATAAATTCGGAAAAATTTCTGTGCTAATATGTATGTGTGGTTCATGACTGTGCATGATCAAATCTGAAATCCATGTCATGTTCTATGTGGACTTAGTTTAAGAATGGCATGAAACTGAATGTTTTAATTTCTATAAATGCATGTGAATTCAGAAAAATGTGAAAATTTGTATGTGTGTTATTATACCCGAAAACAGCATGTGGTAAAATTTTCGGAAAATTTGATAACAGTAGCCTACACTATGAGATTTTCATGTGAAAATGAGTATAAACACATGTATCATGATTAAGGTTAGATAAGGTGTGTTCCAATTAATCCATGAGAGCTACTAAATGCTTGAATTCTGTTATTAGTAGCATCATGCTAGGGATGAACAGAACCATGTGCATAAACAAGAAAGTGTGAAAATCATATGTGAAACATGTGTTGAATCGGAATGTGTAATGTGTAAAATGTGCCGTGTGTGACACTGCTTCCATAGAGGGCTGTGGAACTGTATCATGGAAAAGTCCCCATGAGAAGGTTCAATGTGTTAAGATATCCTAAGGGCATTAGGATGAAATCCTGGAGGTGGACAAGTACCACTGGTTAGGGTGGAGACGTGTTCTCCCGGTCTGCGCAGTGCCAAGAGTCATCACTGTATTGCCTAGGTGATGTGCTATGTGTTATGTGTATGTGATGTGTCCTTCTAGTGGTGGTTTGGACTATGTGTCACGGCAAATAAATTGTGAAATGTGTATATGTGAACTGCTTGAAAAATGAACCATGTGGAATATGGGAATGTGTAACCATGTGAAGTGAATGTGTTAGAATATGTTACGTAAATTCATGCTATGACATTTCTAATCCCATATAAATTGCTATCATGTTATAGTCAAATTGGAAGTGTAGTCTTCATGTGATTAATGAGTAGAAAACATGTGATAGGAAGTGTTATTTGAAACATCTTAAACCATGTACCATGTGTTTTGATTTTGTAGAAATACCATGATAGGTTGTCTCTCATAAATGTTCAAGCATGCTATATGTTGCCTTGCAAATTGAAATAGTAGACCCTACTATGATGTATGCATGAATGATGTGTATGGAGCTACTTGCTGAGTCTTTTAGACTCACTCCTTGCTTCGGCGTACAGGTGTAGTTGGTGACACACCTTTGGAGGAGACAGTGGAGAGCGACTCCGAGCGTGGAGATTAGCTGGTGGAGTTGACGTAGTGTCCCTTTTTGTTTCATAGTATGTGAATTGTAGCTTGTATTAGAGTTATCATTATGTAATTGTGGACAAACTATGTATTAAATGTAGAACTTTAATTTTGTGGACAATGTAGCTTGGTTTAATTTCAATTATGAAAGTTTAGTCTTTTATTTTGTTATATGGATCATGTATGATAAATGTGGATGATGGAATGTGATGACAGTTAGTCCTTTACTTCCGCGACTCTGTATCTATATTTGTGTATATCTCAATCATGTGATAGTGTTGGGTAAATGTCCCACTGTGATAACCTTTACTATACCGACGTGGGTTGGTATAACCGTACCGGTATAATGAGGGTCGTCACAGAGATTGGTATCAGAGCAACCGATTGAGATCTTACATAAATATACATGAATCATCATCCTCATTGCATGCTAAATCTTATAGATTGTCCACATGGGTAGAAATGACTAATAATGAATGGAAGATAGACAAGAAAATGGTTAGAAAACTTAGTAACCTAACTCTAATGGTGGCTGAAATTTTATTACAGCCATGGCTTCCCGTGGACGACGTGGAGGTGCGCCAGCTCGCGACGACGAGCAGAGGCGTGATGGTCAGGCGGAGCAACAGGCCCCAGCACCACGAGGCCCTGTGCTTCCCCCACCGCCGCCTGTGGACTATGGAGTGTTCATGCAAGGTCTGGTGCAGGCCATGCAGACCCAGGCACACACTCAGGCAGCACTTCAGGCCCAGTTGGAGGCCCAGGTAAATTAATAGAATAACTAAGTAGTCTGCTATTTGAATTGTATGCTATTGTGTTTATTGTATATCGTTTGTTGTTTAATGTAGCAGGCTCAGGCCCCAGCTCAGGACCATGGTGGACCTTCCATCATGGAAAGATTCAAGAGGATGCAGCCACCCTCTTTTAAGGGGGAGAGCGATCCGTTGCTAGCAGAGAGTTGGATGAGGGAGATCGAGAAAATCTTCCGGGCCATCAGGTGTGTGGATGAGGACAAGGTTACCTTAGCCACCTACATGCTACAGGTATGTGTTAGTTATGTGTTTCCTATTCCCTGTTAAGTTGAAGTTGTTTAGCGGTGCTCATGAAGGTTATGTTGCAGGAGAGAGCTGATGTGTGGTGGGCTTCGTTACTACGTACGCGGTTTGAGGATGGTGCGATTGATGTCGCTTGGGACGAGTTCGTGAGGCTCTTTCGGGCCAAGTTCGTCCCCGAGCACATCCAGGACAGGATGGAGCAGGAGTTCCTCACTTTGACTCAGGGCTCCATGACCGTACTTGAGTATGAGGCCAGGTTTGCAGAACTATCTAAGTATGCACCCCATATTGTGGCGGATGAGCGCAGGAAGGCGAAGAAGTTCGTGATGGGTCTCAGACCATCACTGAGGACGAGGCTCGTGGCGTTCGACCACCGCACGCTAGACGAGGCTCTCAGCGCAGCCTGCAGACAGGAAGGCGAAATGGAGCAATACTTGGAGGAGAAGAAGGCTTCGCAGAAGAGGCCGGCAGCAGCTTTCCAGAGGCAAGATAAGAGGAAGACGGTGTACCAGACACCGCAGAAATCATCGACAACCAGCAGCTATCAGGTACCTTCTGTACGTTCCTCTGGTGACAAGAAGGAGTGCCCTCATTGCGGAAGGGCACATGGTGGTACGGAATGTTGGATGATAGCGGGCAAATGCCTAAAGTGTGGGAGCAGCGACCACAAAATCAAGGACTGCCCTAGGCTTCAGCAGGGAGCTCAGCGAGGAGCGCCAGTACCAGCAGTGGCGGCAGCCGCGCCAGCGACAGGGCGACCAGGAAGGCCTCGAGCCCCGGCTCGAGTGTTTGCGTTAGCTCGTGAGGACGCCGAGCAGGCGGAGCATGTCACCGAAGGTACAGTCTTACTTTTCGGTGTGCACGCTCGGGTTTTGTTTGATACGGGTGCTACTCACTCGTTCATTTCCGAGCGGTTCGCTAGGCAGTTAGCCCTAGAGTCAGGCATAGAGTCTGAGGAGTTAGAGGTTCCTTTGTCTGTGCACACCCCTGCGGGTACGGTATCGACTAGGAAGTGTATTCCGTCGTTACCTGTGTGCATTGAGGATAGATTCCTAGATGGGTGTTTCTTCTTGCTAAAGATGAAGGACTATGATTGCATTCTTGGTCTGGATTGGCTAGAGGAGCATTATGCGCTAGTAGATTGTCGTAAGAAGAAGATTGTTTTCCGCATTCCTGGCGAGGACGAGTTCTCTCATCCCTTGCCAAAGAACTTAGCGGGAAAGTTAGTTATCTCTGCCATGAAGGCGATGCGTATGGTGAACAAGGGATGTGACGCATTTCTTGCCAGCGTTATGCTAGTACCCGATGCTAGTCCGTCACGGACTCTTGCAGAGATCGATGTGGTGCAGGACTTTCCAGATGTCTTTCCCGATGACTTGTCTGGATTGCCACCGGATAGGGAGATAGAGTTCACTATAGAGTTGCTTCCAGGCACCTCTCCTATCTCAAAGGCCCCATATCGGATGGCACCTGCAGAATTAGCCGAGTTGAGGAAGCAATTGCAAGAATTGCTTGATAAGGGATTTATTCGCCCTAGCGTTTCCCCTTGGGGAGCACCTGTATTGTTCGTCAAGAAGAAAGACGGGTCACTTCGGTTGTGCATCGATTATAGGAAGCTAAACCAGGTGACTGTGAAGAACAGGTATCCCTTACCTCGCATTGATGATCTGTTTGACCAGTTGCGAGAGGCATCAGTCTTTTCCAAGATTGACTTGCGATCTGGTTATCATCAGTTGAGGATTAGGAGTGAGGATGTGTCCAAGACGGCGTTTAGAACCCGTTATGGACATTATGAGTTTTTGGTTCTTCCCTTCGGATTGACCAACGCCCCTGCAGCGTTCATGGATCTCATGAACCGGGTGTTTAGTCCGTATTTAGATAGCTTTGTTGTTGTGTTTATTGACGATGTATTGGTCTATTCTCCGGATGAGGCCACGCACCGTCAGCATTTGAGGTTAGTCTTAGAGGTTCTCCGTGAGCACAAGCTGTATGCGAAGTTCAGCAAGTGCGATTTTTGGTTGCGCGAGGTTCATTTCCTCGGGCATGTTATCTCCGGCGCTGGTGTAGCTGTTGACCCAGCGAAGGTCCAGGCAGTTATGGATTGGGAAGTTCCCAGGACCCCTTCGGAGATTCGTAGCTTTATTGGGTTAGCTGGTTATTATCGGCGATTCATTGAGGGTTTCTCATCCATCGCCGCCCCCTTGACAAAGCTGACTCGGAAAGGTGAGAAGTTCGTGTGGTCTGAGGCATGTGAGCGTAGCTTTCAGCTATTGAAGGCTAAGCTTACTTCTGCTCCGGTATTGGTATTGCCTAGTGGTCTAGAGGGCTTTGCCATTTATACGGATGCATCTCAGATTGGTTTAGGCTGTGTGCTCATGCAACAAGAGAGGGTAGTAGCTTATGCTTCTCGTCAGTTGAAGGAGCATGAGAGGAACTATCCGACTCATGATTTGGAGTTAGCAGCTGTGGTTCATGCACTAAAGATCTGGAGGCACTACCTTTATGGTGTCAGATTTGAGGTGTTTACCGACCACAAGAGCTTGAGGTATCTTTTCTCCCAAAAGGAATTAAACCTGAGGCAGAGAAGATGGATTGAGTTCTTGAAGGACTATGACTTCGACCTTCAGTATCATCCTGGAAAGGCGAACGTCGTAGCGGATGCTCTTAGTAGAAAGAGGTCTTCGCTCCAGCAGGATTGGAAGATGTTGGAGGATGCAGCGTGCTCTATGACCGAGTTAGAGCCATCGTTGTGTCAGGCTTTTGTAGCTCAGCTATCCCTTAGATCCTCAGTCTTGGATGAGGTGATTGAGCAGCAGAAAGCCGATCCTAGATTGTTAGAGTTAGTAGGTAAGGCGGGCATTGCTCGTGATGAGGACGGTGTGATTAGATTTCAGCACCGTGTTTGTGTCCCCGATGTAGTAGATGTCCGTGAGCATGTGTTAGCGGAGGCTCATAGATCGCGATTCTCTATTCATCCGGGTAACACTAAGATGTATCAGGATTTGAAGAGATCATTTTGGTGGTCCGGCATGAAGAAGGATGTTGCGGATTATGTGTCTAGATGTCTAGTATGTCAGCAGGTGAAAGCCGAGCGGCAGCGACCATCCGGCCTTATGCAAAGGATGGATATCCCCGTATGGAAGTGGGAAGCTGTCACTATGGATTTCGTATCGGGTTTGCCTCGATCTAGAAGGGGCAATGACTCGATTTGGGTAGTTGTAGATAGATTCTCGAAGACTGCTCATTTCTTGCCTATGAAGAAGAAGCAGTCAGTAGAGAGCTTAGCTAGATTGTATGTTAGTGGTATCGTTAGGTTGCATGGTGTGCCGAAGTCGATCATTTCGGATCGAGATCCGAGATTTACTTCGAGATTGTGGAAGGGTCTTCAGGATGCGTTAGGTTCGGAGCTTAAGCTCAGTTCGGCGTTTCATCCCCAGACCGATGGACAGTCCGAGAGGACTATCCAGACGCTCGAGGATATGTTGAGAGCGTGTGTTCTGGATTGGAAGGATGATTGGGAGCGTCATTTACCTCTTGTGGAGTTCGCATACAACAACAGCTTTCATGCTAGCATTGGAATGGCTCCATTCGAGGCGTTGTATGGTAGGCCCTGCAGATCTCCTTTATGTTGGGAGGAGACTGGTGATAGGCAGTTGATCGGACCGGAGTTGGTTCAGGAAACTTCGGATAAGATCCAGCTTATCAGAAAGAGGCTTGTTGCGGCACAGGATAGGCAGAAGAGTTATGCCGACAACAGGAGAAAGGATTTGGAGTTCGAGGTTGGCGATCATGTCTTCTTGAAGATATCGCCTACTCGAGGTGTTGTCAGATTTGGCAGGCATAGCAAGCTAAGCCCTAGGTTCATTGGCCCGTATGAGATTCTCAGACGTTTGGGCAACGTGGCGTACGAGCTAGCTTTACCCCCAGCTTTGGCTAGCGTTCACCCGGTATTCCACGTATCTATGCTCAGGAAGTATGTCCGAGATCCGTCTCATGTGATTAGTCACGAGCCAGTGGAGATCCAGCCAGATCTTTCGTATGTCGAGCAACCGGTAGCCATTCTTGACCGGAAGGTGCAGCATCTCCGGAACAAGAGTATCGCGTCGGTGAAAGTTCTATGGCGGAACTTCTCACGTGAGGAGGCTACGTGGGAGCTTGAGGATGCGATGAGGAAGAAGTATCCCCTTTTGTTTGAGTAGTGTCGTTCTAACTTCGAGGACGAAGTTTTCTTTAAGGGGGAGAGGGTGTAAGACCCTCGAATTTCCGTAGTATTTCTTTCGTATTTATGTGTGTATATTGTGATTGTGTATGTATGTACGTATTTACGTAGGTATTAAAATAGTATAATTACGTGTACATGTGTTTATATTAAACGTAAATAATGTATGTATTGCATGGTGATAGTATGAATATAATACCATGTACATATTGCATGTATAGAGGCTTAGTATGCATGGTTTTCTGCATAATTAGGGTTCTGGCCGAAGGCCACCTTGGCGTCAAGCCCAGGCCGTTGAGGTGGTGTCAGCGTCCAACATGGACGCCAACACTACTCCGGCGTCCAGCGATCTGGACGCCTTCTCTGCCCTGCATGCGCAGCAGAGCTGCTGTCTTCTGAAACAAGGCATGGCAACCATTGGGGGATGTCCCCCAACGGCTCCAAAACTGTCAGATCGGCATGGTGAGTGGGTGAAGGCCTCCCCTACTTCCTGAACCCGAAATGGCCTCTCCCCACTACCCATTTTCACACTTGCAAGAAGAGAGAAGAGGAGAGAAAACCCTAGAGCTTCCTGTGAGAAAACCTGAAGTTTGGAGGCTTTGATCCGGCGATCCAAGGCTTCTTCTGGAGATCTACTTCGACAAGGAGGAAGACAACATAACCGGCTACACATCCCCGGCCCTGGATTTCAGAGGGGAGCATCACAGAAGCCGGAGTGGAGGCATCTTGGAGGCTTCTTGGGACTGCCCAAGGAGAGCTTCTCCAACTAATTTGATCCCTTTAGGAGTTTTTCCAAAGGCAAGTAACCCTTCCACATTGTCCATGTATGTGTCTAGGAGGTTTTTATCATTTTTATAGATTTTCCTCGTGTCCTGGATCCCCTACATTCACCATTATTCAGAGCTCGGACTGTGTTTTTACACAGGTCCGAACTTGACGGCAAGACCCATTGACGTTGAGATCTTGAGTCAGCGGCCAACGATGTTGCCGCCAACTCTTGTAAACGTCCGTAGTATGCCGTTTAGTTCTTCTTGACAGAACAGTGAACTGTTCTGCCCTATATCTTTAATTTCCGGGTTTCTACGCATGAGGATATAATGTAAATTTTATATGTTATGTAAAATAGGTAATGTGATGTGTGTGGAATTTCCTGTATTTTTCTGTAGATGGCATAATTTATTAGAATTATTGAAAAGCATGTGTAGGAAAGAGGTTATGCTTGGTTAATTTGTTTTTCCATGATTTCTGAGGAGTTAAATGCTGTAGAATTTTATGAACCATGTTTATATGTATCAGTCCATGCCCTGCAAATTTGGGAATTTTCCCATATCCATGTGAATTCTTATAATTCCTACAATGAGAAATAGAAAGCATGTGTAGACCTTGTGAAAATTCTAGTAAATCATATGTTGGGAAATAAATTCGGGAAAAATTTCTGTGCTAATATGTATGTGTGGTTCATGACTGTGCATGATCAAATCTGAAATCCATGTCATGTTCTATGTGGACTTAGTTTAAGAATGGCATGAAACTGAATGTTTTAATTTCTATAAATGCATGTGAATTCAGAAAAATGTGAAAATTTGTATGTGTGTTATTATACCCGAAAACAGCATGTGGTAAAATTTTCGGGAAAATTTGATAACAGTAGCCTACACTATGAGATTTTCATGTGAAAATGAGTATAAACACATGTATCATGATTAAGGTTAGATAAGGTGTGTTCCAATTAATCCATGAGAGCTACTAAATGCTTGAATTCTGTTATTAGTAGCATCATGCTAGGGATGAACAGAACCATGTGCATAAACAAGAAAGTGTGAAAATCATATGTGAAACATGTGTTAAATCGGAATGTGTAATGTGTAAAATGTGCCGTGTGTGACACTGCTTCCATAGAGGGCTGTGGAACTGTATCATGGAAAAGTCCCCATGAGAAGGTTCAATGTGTTAAGATATCCTAAGGGCATTAGGATGAAATCCTGGAGGTGGACAAGTACCACTGGTTAGGGTGGAGACGTGTTCTCCCGGTCTGCGCAGTGCCAAGAGTCATCACTGTATTGCCTAGGTGATGTGCTATGTGTTATGTGTATGTGATGTGTCCTTCTAGTGGTGGTTTGGACTATGTGTCACGGCAAATAAATTGTGAAATGTGTATATGTGAACTGCTGTGAAAAATGAACCATGTGGAATATGGGAATGTGTAACCATGTGAAGTGAATGTGTTAGAATATGTTACGTAAATTCATGCTATGATATTTCTAATCCCATATAAATTGCTATCATGTTATAGTCAAATTGGAAGTGTAGTCTTCATGTGATTAATGAGTAGAAAGCATGTGATAGGAAGTGTTATTTGAAACATCTTAAACCATGTACCATGTGTTTTGATTTTGTAGAAATACCATGATAGGTTGTCTCTCATAAATGTTCAAGCATGCTATATGTTGCCTTGCAAATTGAAATAGTAGACCCTACTATGATGTATGCATGAATGATGTGTATGGAGCTACTTGCTGAGTCTTTTAGACTCACTCCTTGCTTCGGCGTACAGGTGTAGTTGGTGACACACCTTTGGAGGAGACAGTGGAGAGCGACTCCGAGCGTGGAGATTAGCTGGTGGAGTTGACGTAGTGTCCCTTTTTGTTTCATAGTATGTGAATTGTAGCTTGTATTAGAGTTATCATTATGTAATTGTGGACAAACTATGTATTAAATGTAGAACTTTAATTTTGTGGACAATGTAGCTTGGTTTAATTTCAATTATGAAAGTTTAATCTTTTATTTTGTTATATGGATCATGTATGATAAATGTGGATGATGGAATGTGATGACAGTTAGTCCTTTACTTCCGCGACTCTGTATCTATATTTGTGTATATCTCAATCATGTGATAGTGTTGGGTAAATGTCCCACTGTGATAACCTTTACTATACCGACGTGGGTTGGTATAACCGTACCGGTATAATGAGGGTCGTCGCACCATCTCAGTGTAAGTTTGAATGTTGTGTGGTCCAAGCCTTTCAATGAACATGGGCCTGAGCCCATCCATGAACTGATTTGCCTTAAGTCTTTTAGTTCCCACCAAGTGTGGGGCATACACAGCAAGACGCGCGAACTGGGCCTCATACTCAGCCACAGACATCCCTTTCTATTTTAGTGCGGCAAACTCCACTGCCTTCTTCTCATTGACTCTCTCAGAGAAATACTTTCCCCGGAATATCTCCAGGAATCTGGCCCACTCCAGTTCGCCAACATTAGGTAGGTGGGCTGATGTGGCCTTCCACCATGCTCGAGCAGCCTTAGTGAATTGAAAGTGGCCAGTACCACCTTCTCCCTATTAGTGCATTGCATGACTTGGAAGATCCTTTCTATCTCCTCCTGCCAGTTCTCTGCTTCGTATGGATCAGGGGATCCAGAGAAACGAGGAGGGTTCAAACTCCTAAAATTGCGGTGCAAATCACCAGCTCCATTTCTAACTGCAGCAGCATGATTTCTAGCCTGAACCACATTTTGCAGGGCCTGAGTCAATCCAGCTACTGTTTCTTGCATAGCTTGCCATTTGTTGCGAGCCATTGCAGTTGAGTGCAAGAGTTATGAGGGTTCCTGAGAAAAGAATGGAAGCCAATTAATGTCTCTAGATACATTATCAGAGTCAATAGGTAGGAGTGTTTAATTCTTGCTAACATATTCCCAGTCTCTACCCATTCTCACCAGGTGCTGTATTTAATTTCCATGACCTAGGTTCCATAGGTATCTCCTATTCCTGAGACATATATCCTATTTGGTATTCCTAGGCTCTGATACCACTAAACTATCACGTCCTGAGAATTTTACAGTAGATATTGATAATAATTCGGAAATAATTCGAGACGATAACCCGAGACGTGAACAGTCGGAAAATAAGCCTCTAGCTAGCACGCACTAAATGTATAACAACATACATCATCATAGGGCCCAAATATTGAACTCAACTAATTTTTATTCAAATCTCAACTCATTATATTCTAAATGGAAACTATTACAGGACTAAGACTCAATAAAAGAAAAAGTACATAATACCTCACTTCCTACTACATTGTTCTACACTCAAAATAAACTAATTATAGATAGACTCATAATTGGAACGCTCTTCACTCGGACGCAGTCCCATCCTCGACTTGATCTTCCTCTTGAACTTCATAGTCACCTAGATTGGGTAAAAGTAGGGGATGAGCAAACTAGCCCATTAGGGTTTATATCTCAATGTGCGGGCAATGATATAAGTGATTAACAGTTTAGAACTAGGTAAGCACGATGAATGTCATGTTATGCATGTGCGAATAAAACTCGTTAAAACATGATACATGGAACAAGCTAGATAGAGTGATCATGATAGAACAAGATCTAGAACAAGATGACAAGATAGAACTAGCAATAGATCACTTTGTACAAGCACGCAAGATTTCACTTGATGTTAAGAACACAAGATATCACTAATTGCAATAACTGCAGGATGGCCATATCACGCAAGCAAGCAAGCACGCACGAGCACGATAATGTAACCCTAATCAGGCACGTAGACACTAATGTACACCAAGAAAAGATCCATCAAGAATGTACACCAGGACACATGTATGTGGTTTCTGTATCTATCATTCAACACGCACACACGACTCCCAGCGCAGATGCAACGCCAGTAATCATTATACCCCATGGTTAACAGTATATTTATGACTCTCCGTCATTGGGGCTAGACTGGAGCCCTTGGACACTCGCCGTGCCCGGTCAGCATCTCACTTAAATTTTAAATGTAGATACCCACAGTCATTTATAATGGACAATGAGAGTTTCAAGATGTAAGCATGTGTGATATCATGTTCATGATAATGATGAGAACCAACAATAAGTAAATTGAACATGATTTCATGATAATATTGGTCAAGAGATAAATTTGGCAGCATAACGGTACGATTCATACTTTGGTTCAATCTTTACATTAATGGCTTTTGTCTATATTGTAAATCACACTCACGAGAACAAGATGAGAGAGGAAGTGCACGCTATCTCCAAGGAACTTCAATGGTACAACCAACTCGTCGGCCATGTGGGAATCCATGCTCAGAGGAGATTTACGGAGGCCTTAGAGAAAAGGTCACTAGTCTACCGATTCAGAATGACCGGTAGAGAGTTTCCAAATCCCCAAGAAAGGGCTGCCTAGATGTGCAAGTGTGTAGTGACATACACGTCTCAATTCTCAATCTATCGGTCTCAAACTTGTGGAAAACATTTAACATGATGACATGCAAATGACAATGTATTTAACTATACATGGGTTTGCAAGATTTAAAGATAATAATCATCATTTAATCAAGCTAGAAAGGTAACAAGAGTCAATCACAAGTTTCATGAATGATCATATCATTAAGAAAGAATTTAGAATAATATTCATGTATTTAAGGCTTTTTAAATGGGTTAAACACTTTTAAGCCGTTAAATAGACATCATGCAATGATCAGACCCATGACATACAATTTACACATTTAAATCATATTAAATAGACCTTGGGTATAACGGTAAAGTTTACAAACAAAATAGTTGGGGTTTCATGCGAAATACTGAGGTCACGACGGATCCTGGTAAGGGTCGCGACGGGTCGGGAACAGAATGCGACAATGCCTCGTACAGGTCGCGACAGGCATGACAGAACAAGCAGGCAGATCGCGACAAGGGTATGAAGGGAACGCGACAGGTTCTTGCAGACCGGGCAGCAGATCGCGACGACATGTCCTATCGCGATCCGATCACGACAGTGCGCTCTGTCACGATGGCCTTGTGAACGCGGCCTATCGGGCCATCGCGTTCACAGGGTCCGTGCCAAAGTACAATAGGGAAAGGACAGGGCATTGGATTACGGTCAAGAACTGCCTTATATTGACACAGGGTGCTTCAAAAATAGAGAACAAATTGCTCAATGCATGAAAAATAACGAAACTAGTTTTAATCCAACCTAGACATGCAAGGGTGCTTCCAGTAAATAGTAATTAGAAAACAATGATGGTTTCGACAGGCTTTAATCAAGTCAAACTCGAACGTAAAAGCCAAGTGCTACCTGAAAACGAAGTTTCAAACAGCAACCCTCTTACCATGCTTATAACTCTCTAACTAATGACGTTTAGACAAAATGTTCAACACAAGACATGACGAGGACAAATAGTAGGAAAACTTTCATGTTGGGGGTTTTCTCTAATTCGGTCTCAAATCGCATGCAACAAATAAAGAGCGGGAAAAACCCTAACAGTGCGCGACTTTGGGAAAACGCTTATAGTTAAAAATCTACTCAATGAAATTCGATCAAACCAGTGGAAAATGAAAGTTAACTTGATGCTATACACATTGGTATAGGATATGTTAAGGTTTGGCCTAAGAAAACCTACCTTCTGGTTTAAGAAGTCCCATTTTTCCAGAAAACCTGTGTTCAAACCACTATTTGAAGAATGCTTAATACTCCGCGTATACTGCATGGAATTTGGGAATTTTACATGGGTTACAATGTAGACTTGACCCTCTTTCCAGAGGTATAAGCCTTGCAAGGTTTGGTTTAGGTTTGACCTACCTTTGGTCGACTTCAAGTGGACGGTTTGTGCAGGTCATAGCAGAAGAACGGGGGAAGAAGATTAGCTTCTTGTGGATGATCCACAGCTCCCCAGCCACCAAGAGCTCCTCCACACGACCCCAGCAAGTTCTAAACTCATCCCTAGGGTTTGGGTGAAGAGTATTTAAGCATCTATGGGTTTAGGAGTCCTAATGCAACAAGGAAAGAAGGGTTGCGGGATTGGCTTGTGTCTTTCCATAAATTGAAGATCTCTCCCTCCATTAGAGAGTCTTGGCCATCAAGCAACCTCCATGGGTGGGTAGGCACGAATTTGGGTTGCCAAGAATGCATGATTGCATCCCAATTAAACCCTAATTACCACTTTCTAATTTCAACTTATTTATGGTTACGAATTTCCATGCATTTTCTTACTTCATTTGATTTTTGGGTCATATGAGGTCCAATGGCCCAATTATGATAATGGGTCATCAATATATAATGTTGGAAGTCTCCCCAACATTTTTATTGAATTTATAGTTGCGTTGTGTTTTCGTGTTAACGATTTTTCGACTTGTTTCCTAATTTGGATAATTGGTCACAATAATTCTTAAACCTAGCCCAAACGATTTTTCTTGGCACCAATTTCTTTGTGGAACACTTAGTAACAAAGTTTGGGGTTGATTTATAATTTTTACAGAATTTTCTAATGTGTTTTAGCACATACGATAATGATACGTATGTTTAAATACTTTGGTATTATGGAAATTATTTATTTCCATTTATTTCGATTTTTTTATGTAATTAAAATTTCCGGGGTGCTACATTACCATCCGTGAGGGTGTGCCGATTCTCTTTCAAATACTCCCTACTCTAGGTGGATGCTTCATCTTCAGACATCCTTCTTTTGAACCTCCCTCTCCTCTTCCATCTTCTGCGGAAACAAGTCCTACAGTATGAAGCCTTTCATCTTCCTTTCTCTCCTATAACCAAAGTTCAGCAGTTTATTGAGGATATAAGATCAAGTTTATTTATTGCATTTTGAAAATTCCAATTTCTCTTCTTAGTGTTGTAAATCTATCTTCAGCCAAAGGTTTGTGAAAATGTCAGACAGTTGTTTGTTTGATTCAATAAATTGAAGTTCAATGTTTTGTTTGGCTACTTCATCTCTTTGAAAATGATGTCTGATTTCAATGTGTTTGGAAGCTACATGATGACACAAGTATAAGAGACAATAGATATGCTACCTCATCTACTGTTGTACCTCACATGCCACATGGACTTGATCAGATGATAGTTTACATTTTAGAAAACCTTAAGAAAATGGAAGATACATTGAATACAAGACAGACAGCAGTTCACATCTTGATGAGGGAAAATTTAGAAGACTTGGATGACAAAATGACTATAATTGAATGGAGACTCCCACCCCCACCTCCACCTCAGTAATATTTTTGATGATGTCAAAGAGGGAGAAAGTTAGTGTAAATGGTTAAGGGAGAGAGAGCATGAGAGGCTTTAATGCAATTCATATGCATCTTGTACTCTTGTACATATCTTTGGTTTATCCATGACAAAATGTTTTATGAATCATAGTTGTCATCATCAAAAATGGGGAGATCGTTGTATCTCTTATTTTGATGATGTCTAACTATGATTCATACAAGCCAAAATACATAGTTCAATTAATGTCTAACATTCTTTCTTTTGATTAATTCATAAGAAAATTACATGCAGTCAGTGGTGTTGGTGCAACCCTATCAAGGTGTCGACACAACATGCATTTTTCGTGAGCTATACTTGAAGAAAAGCCAGTGGTGTCGACACAGTCTCTTCTATAAAGACCCCGAGAACCCGACCCTCGGTCCCAGCCGGGGACCCAATTTTCGCGGCCGCCACCCACAGATCCGGAGACCCAGAAGGGCTATAATACAAGTCTAACAGAATATGTAAAGGAAACAAACGTCAACTATTGAACTAGGAGCACACACGCGCAAGCAGGTAGAAGAGCGAGACCGCTGCGTAATGCTCTAGGTACAGTCCCAACCACAATGAGTACAAGTAAGCAAAGGGGAAGAATAGGGCCCTTAGGGGCATACCCCGAGGGTGAAGTACAACTAAAGGAAAGGGGAGTCCCACTGCTAGCTACGGGGACAATGATGATGGCCCTATCTACTCGGCCCGATGCACACTTTTCCGCTACTGGGAAGTCTCACCCACAAAACGGAGGGATGAGCTTCACAACAAAAGCTCAGTAGGGACTACCAATAGCCTATTGGCTCTAACAGGCAGGATAAATAATTATAATTAAAGTAAATGACAATAGTTACATATTCTAATCTACACAGGGAAGTGAGTAAGTAAAACTACTAACTAACAACACTACAGAAGGAACAACGCAATCAGAAACTTCGTACGACCTGCACGTTGTGACCACCACACGGCTGGCATCACAGATAGAGGGAACCCTGCCTGGACAAGAGGCACTAGCTACGAAAACCACTACCACTAGTCAACTAGTCAGAAGCATCCACTGACGTCTTACCCTCGACCCAGGTCCAGACCGCCACCTCTCGTTAGAGTGGGGGTAGGAACACAAAGTAACCACAAGACTAACCATCGTAGTCTAGCCGGACTACCGTCCCACACCTGACCTCTATAGGTGGTTTTGGGGCCACAAAGAGTGAGGCAGTGAGAAGAAGGACTAGATGGCCTAGGCCGGGAAGAACTCTGAATGACCTCTATGTCCAGGACCAACTATAAGAGCAAACGACTCGATGCCACTGTCCTAACCATAGTTTTCCCCTTCACTCTAGAGTCTGTGACTCGGGCACACTCGTCACTTGGAGCACTCCCTCAACTGGTGCACGGGGGTTCCAGGTAAACGATAACAACCTCTCACGAGACATGAACGACTAGTGTAGGACCGTACTAGGAACTAGCACCGGTGCCATGGGTACAGAAAGAACCAAGAATGGCGAAGACTCAACGAGAAATAGACTTCGCATAAACTTACCTGAATTAGTCACTGTCGCGACGCCAAGATCGGCCGCGACAATGTGGCGATGCTCTTGGTCACAACGATGATGTTGCGGCGCCCATGCCCACCGCGATAGCCAAGGCTATCGCGGTCGACGTATGCATTGCGACTCTCAGGCCAATCGCAATCTCAGAAAAGGGGGGATTCCGGAACGGTCCTCCCAGGGATCACCCCAAAAATGTTACAAACCACACTGACTGGGGGAGGGGAGCATGGAAAACACTAGGAAAGCATGTAAATAGGCATACCACCCTCAAACCCCATGATTCATGCATTAAACAAGGAGATCTACACTCAAAGGAAGCCCTCTCCCCGACTGAGGCATGGATCTCTCACTCCCACACCCCAAATACCGAAGAAACACAAGGATCGCAAGGGGGAAGGGAGCATGGTAGAACGAGAGGAAGAGGGGGAAATGGGGCACCTGCCTCGGTTTTGATCTGACGGCCCCAGAAATGCGATAGGTCAGGCCGATGCGACAAGAGCCTTGTCGTGACGGCTCCAGAGGTCGCGACACCATGTCGCGACCAACTCCCAAGTCGCGACCCCAAAAATGGTCAAACCAACGACCGGTCAAACTAGAACACGATGGCCTGCTAGGTCGTGTCAACGCTGTATGCGCCAGACACCCGACAAGGCCATTCTGACTGAAAGGATAAGCGTTAGAAAGGTCAGAACAAAGTCGCGTGGCCACCAGACGGCGCATCAAGGACGTGATGCCCAACGGGGGCACGACAAGAAGCATGTTGCGACTGACCATGCTGTCGCGACACTATCGCAACCAGTAGGTCCAGCGCGACCCTGAGGACAGGGCCAAGGCCCAAGGGATCCGGATCTTACATCCTTCCCCCCTTAAGAGATTTCATCCTCGAAATTGAAGAAAACTCGGTCTTTCAAAAAAGAAAGCAGCAAGGGAAAACAACATACCAATAACTCAAACAATTATGGAGACTACTCTCTCATATTGTTCTCGTGCTCCCAAGTGGCCTCGCCACCAACGCGGTTCTCCCAAACAACCTTGACGAGCAGAATCTGCCTCTTGCGCAACTGCTGCACTCTGCAGTCCACAACTATGACCGGGTACTCTGGCACTGACAAGTCTAGTGCAACTTCAATCTGCGAGTAGTCCAACACATGTGACGGATCTGCAATGTACCTCCTCAGCTGTGAAATGTGGAAAACACTGTGCACTACTGCCAAATCTACTGGGAGACTCAACCTATACGCGACCTTGCCGATCCTCTCCAAGATGGGGAAAGGCCCAATATACCTTGGACTAAGCATTCCCCTCTTACCAAACCTCATAACACCCTTGGTCGGCGAGACTTGTAAGAACACGAGTTCACCTGCCTCAAATTGCAATGCCCTTCTACGAACATTCGCATACCTCTTCTGCCTACTCTGCACTGCCTGCAGTCTCTTTCTAACTAAACTGACTGTATCTGCACACTACTGTACCATCTCTGCTCCCAAGAGCTGCCTCTCACCCACCTCGAACTAGTGAAGTGGTGTCCTACATGACTGACCATACAAAGCCTCGTATGGTGCCATTCCAATACTAGAGTGATAGCTGTTGTTATACGTAAACTCTAACATCGGAAGGTTTAGCTCCCACGTGCCACCCTAGTCCAAACAACATGCTCTCAGCATGTCCTCCAAAGTCTGAATAGTCCTCTTTGACTGGCCATCTATCTGCGGGTGGTACGCCGAACTCAACCTCAACTATGTGCCAAGAGCTCTCTGCAAATTGCGCCAAAACCCTGAAGTGAAACTCGGATCTCTGTTAAAAATAATAGAAACTGGGTTTCATGCAACGGAACAACTCGATCCATGTACATTCTGGCAAACTGGTCCATCGACCAAGACATCCTGACTGGAAGAAAGTGCGCTGACTTCGTCAATCTGTCCACCACCACCCAAATGCCATCATGCCTCTGAGGAGAACGGGGTAGACCAACCACAAAGTCCATGGTGATGTCGTCCCACTTCCACTTAGGAATAGGCAATGATTGCAGCTCACCACCAGGATGCTGATGCTCAGCCTTCACCTGCTGACAGGTAAGGCAACAAGCAACAAACTCTGCCACACTCCTCTTCATCCCAGGCCACCATAAGAACCTCTTCAGGTTATGATACATTTTGGTGGAACTAGGATGAACAACATACCTCAACTTGTGAGCCTCTGCGAATAGCGCCTGGCACGCATCACAAGGAATGTTCAATCTGCCTCTGAACTTGACCTCACTGTCCTCATCTAGCTCAACCTCTGGCATCTACAAAATGTCGGCTAACTCTGCATCTACCTGTTGTGCCTCCAACACCTGACGATACACAGATAGACAAACTGACAAACAGATCATCACATCATGCTCTCTATGCCTCAAAAGACAGAAAAGTTGTGACGGTCCATGCCATTCAGGCCCATTGACCCGATAACGAGCCCGACATGACTCCGCCTCCTGCGATCAAGCCGAAGCCTCGCAAGAGATTTCAACCACACATGTCCGTGAAAATATAAAGAAACACATTGAACACATATAAGATACCATTTCTCACATATATTTACATGAATGTACATACTCAGTTCCATAACATAGTCATTAAAGAAGTACAACAGCTCGGGACAAACCCCCAAGGCTCCACAAGTAAAAGCATTACTCTGCTGGTGGTGAAGGCCCGACTCCACTACGATGCGGTCTCGAACTAGAAGAGGAACGAGAACTCTCTTGCTTTCCTTCAACTGGAAGAAGAAGGGGTGAGCCTCACAGGTCACTGGCTCAGTAGGGCAACTCCCCCAAAGTCGATAAACATGGAGAACAACAGTTGTAATAAGCAAAAATTGTTGGGTTGAGTGTGAAGACAATTCATTTCCCCTCATATTTTGATGATGACAAGGTGTGATTTTAATGCACAATAATTGGAACATGTTAGATGCACCACACATGTTATGACCACATTTAAAGAGCATGTTTCCAAACATATTTATCATTTATATTTATGATAAATCAATGGACTAATGATTTATATGCTTATTTCTCAGGGACACACAATTTCTTCAATGGTAGTGTCGACACACCCCATACTGGTGTCGACACAATGCTCCAAGCCCTAAGCCAAAAGATGAAGAAATGGTCAAGTAGTGTCGACACAAGATCAAGTCAGGTCGACACTAGACCCAGTTCCCAGTGAGCCCTCTCAACAGGCCTGGATAGTGTGTCGACACTAAGCCAGATGGTGTCGACACTAGAGACCTCTCCCAGAAGGCCTATTTTGCAGTACTCTCCTGTGTGTCGACACGAGATGAAGTGGTGTCGACACTAGAGACCTCTCCCAGGGAAGTCAGTCTGCCAGTCTGGGATAGTGTGTCGACACTAGACCAAGACAGGTCGACACACTCTGGAAACTTTATGACTTAAAGTTTCTCCTGGACTCGTGGCACCTTAGGGAATTGCTGGATCGGCCTTGGATCATGTGCCCACGACCCCCAAGGGTACATTTGGATTATTTGGGGTATAAATACCCTCCTATTGCCCATCCAACATAAGAGAACCCTTTTCAAAGCCCTCCAGAAATCCTTTTGGCAGCAAGAAGAGTTCTCCTCCCTGTTCTTGCTCTCCTGGTGATTCCTCAATCCAATTCTCATCTGTCCAAGCATGAGAAGTGGAGTTTGATCACTGAAGATGCAATTGGATCACTTCAAGGAAGCAGATCAAGTGAAGCAGTCGATTGAGAAGACTTCAAGGAAGATCCTAAAGCTCAAAGTGCAAAGTATCGTCTAGGGACTTCAAGGATTCAAGACTCTTCACAATTCGACCTTCTACAAGGGAGTACATCTGAAGAGAAGAGATCATTCATACAATTCTTCATTTTTCCTTTTCTCTTCTCAGTGATTCTGAGATTGTGCATGAGTTGTTGCATAAGTCTCATGAATTAACTCTTGATAGATTAGACCTATTGCTAGAGGATCTGAATCTTGTATTTCTTTCTAGCAAGTTGTAACGTCGCGTGCTTTTCGGATCCATGCGGATCATGTGGGTGTTGGTTGTGTAGGCCGTTGTGAGGCCAATGTGAGTTGGTTGTGTGGAATGTATGGTGTGGATGTGTGGCTTGAGTAGGTGAGGTGAGGTTTGGTCCTGAAATGAAATTGGACCTGCTGCAGTTCAGTTGGAGTTGGCGGCCAGGGGTGGCCGTTGACTGGTTGGCGTCCAGGTAAGTGGACGTTGACTGCATGATCTTGGCGGCAGTAGCTGTGGACGTTTAGGGTGGCGGTTGTTCTTGGCGGCAGAGGGGTTGACGCCAACCTGAGAATTCTGCAGGTTATAGGGTCACCCGAGAGCAGGTTCTTCACCTGGTTCTCATTCTCACTTGCCCCAGCTTGTTGCCCCATGTCCCTAAAGCTCCCAGTAGGTACTGAAGGGTGCTTGGAGGATCGTAGAACGCGTGGCGTTGCTGAATTGCGCGAGGAAACATCGTGGCATGGTGCAATTCCCGTGGGAGCTCACGGAGGGTTCGGTGTGAACCGTGAGATTGCGGGAGGTTCTAGCGTGTTCTGAGGTAGGGGACGAACCCTGTTAGCTCCGTAGGATCATTAAAATATGATGTAATCACTTGAAACAACAGATTTAATGCATGTGGGGTTAAGTTGCACCATGCGGGGATAATGGGTGGTTTGATGATTTTAAATAGCAAAACATGTTGTTTTGGTTCAATTATGGTGCATGGATATTAGAGGAACTGTTACTGAATGTTTTTCTGTAATTTTAACGGTTGGAAAACCTGTAGAATCGGTTTAGGGTTTCTGCAGGGTTTGAGGCCGAAGAACTTGGCGTCAACATCGTTTGCCGCCAAGCTCATCGACCAGGATATAGACGGCTAGATCCCTTGCCGTTGACTTCTTATAAGCGGCAGTCGATGTTGCCACCTACTAGTTATAAACAGGAATGACTAATTATGGTATTTATCGATAATGCATGCGCGTTGACACCTGAGGTGCACTGAGTGCACATGGTTCTCGTGTTTAGCATACAAGGTATGCTGTTAGTTACTTATTTTCGTGGTTGCGCGTTGTTTACGCGAGTCAGTTGGGTTCACGTGTAATGGACCATTGTTACTTGTAGTTTACGTGAGGTTTCACGTGGTTTGTGTGTGACGTGCACGTGGTTCTGTTTACGTGGCGAGTAGTACGACGCCTACCGTGGTTACCTCTCCAGTTGGGTGCCCCAGGTTCTTTGTGAGCCAGGCTGTTAGCTCGGGGCTTTGTCCCAGTACTTGTGTTGTACCGTCGAGGTCTGTGTCGTCTGACCTGGACACCCTCACTCCTGTGTTTGAGTTGCATGTCCGGCTGAGGGAAAGACGACAGTGGGACAGTGACCCTTGTGTTTGTCTTTAGTCACTTGTAGCGCGCTCGTAGTTGGGGGTACGGACACCAGTAGACGTACTGGACCCCAGCTAGTCCTTTTCCAGTGCCTCACTCCAGAGAGTTCCGGGCCAGGATCTCTAGAGGTGCCAGGCATGGGCCTGTGACCGTGTGGTCCGCAGGTGGTGGTGTTTAGTTGATCTCCACAGTTGCTTGACCTTTTCACGTGGAGCGGCAGCTGGACCTTTCATCTGTGGCTGCGAGACTGAGAGGTAGACCTGTGTTAGCTTGTCCGAGTCAGTTACTGGTGTCGCGAACCAGTTCACGTGGCTCGTGTTTGGCAGTCTCTACTTTAGCTTGTACACCTGTACTGGTTTGCCGTTTAATTATTAAAGTTGTTTCTCGTAGTCGGCAGACGGTGAGTACTTTTACAGCTTTAATATCCTGCTTAGCTGTTCTATAAATTGTTGTTATTGTTACTGCTTTCGTACCTGTGGTTTTGGTTTGCTCGGTGTTGGGGGAGTTCCCTACTGAGCCAGTGACTAGAGAGGCTCACCCCTACCCCCACAGGTGAGAGCGAGGAGGACGTTTCACGACC
Source organism: Colocasia esculenta (assembly GCA_014218235.1). Classification (NCBI taxonomy): domain Eukaryota; kingdom Viridiplantae; phylum Streptophyta; class Magnoliopsida; order Alismatales; family Araceae; genus Colocasia; species Colocasia esculenta. The sequence goes on along the minus strand of CM024755.1, from coordinate 103,549,477 downwards.
GTCGTCCGGTTCAAAGCCGCGCCGTAGCGGTACAGGGTCGGTACCTCCCGCTGTGTAGTGGCTTCTCCAGCAGTGTAGTGTAGTTAGTTGTTTACTTTCTTCAGTTGTACCTTGAGGTATGCCCCAGGCTCTTGTACTTCTTTTCAGTTTTTGTGGAAATTTGGCTATGTAAATTGTGAAATATTTATAAAATGTGGTGTGTCCTTTGTGTTTACACGGACTGTGGTTTGGTATCCCTTGCGAGGCTTCAGCCCGTTCGCGAGAGGCGGACTCGGATCAAGTACGTTATTGGTTTAACGGGCTTGGCCGAGGCGTTCCGCCATAGTTGGTATCAGAGCAAGGTCCGTGTTGATAAAAGGGAACTAGAAAGATACATAGCCTTATTTCGGTCTTTGTACACTGCTGGTAGGGACCCTGGTTTTTGATAATTTGCTGTTTTGATTTTTGTTTGGTGATTTGTTTATGTAGACATTTCTGGTATGGCTGATAGAAGAGATTGGGGTGGTGGAGGAGATGATCCGGAGGAAAGCACCCAATGTATGATTGAAAGAATCTAGGAAAGCCTCACGGATATCCGGGAGAGAATGGATCAGCAGGCGCCGGTACCACCGATTGCAGTACCACTTGGAGATGGAGAGGCTATACTTGTAGCTCCAGTTCCGCCAAGAGTGGAAGTGCCTTTTGCAGCACCTGTGCCCCCACCACCAGTGCTGATAGCAGAAGAACCAGTGATGCAGGTGGAGAAGTTTCTGAGATTGCAGCCGCCTACTTATTCAGGAGGGCCGAATCCAGATACAGCAGAGCACTGGGTTCATGAAATTGAAAGAGTTTTTGTGACTATGAGGTGTCCGGCAGCGGATAGAGTGGTGTTAGCTACTTATCAGTTGAGGGGTTTTGCATTGGAATGGTGGCGACTGAAGATACAGACCACCTTTGCAGGCAGGGCAGAGGAGGCTATCACTTGGTCAGAATTTCTTGATGTATTTAATGATACATTCTTTCCGATCCAAGTGCAGCAAGTAAAAAGAGAGCAGTTTCGGACCCTCCAGCAAGGTAATTCTTCAGTTTTGGAATACCAGATGAGATTTATGGCACTTAGCCGTTATGCGCCATATGTGGTTGTAGATAATAATATGATGGTTGAGTATTTTATCAGAGGCTTGAGAGTGGAATTGCAGGATGCGATAGTACCTCTCATGTGCAAGACAGTGGAAGAGGCAGCTCAGAGAGCAGCTACACTGGAGAGGTCTATTCGGACTCGTCGGGTGGGCGAGTCAGGTTCAGATAGTTTCCGGCTACCGTAACAGTCAGTGGGTGCGAGTAAGGGTAAAGCACCAGTAGGACCTTGTTCATCAGGCTTTGGTAAATGGGGCCAGAAATTAAAGCAAGCATTTAAAGGCAGAGGAAGAGGATGGGGAGGTCGTCCGCAGTTTCAGCAGGGCCGAGGTAGACCTGAGGTGGAGGAGTCGCAACAGAGTATTGCCAGGCAGCCTATAGTTCCACCAGGGTATCAGTGTTATAATTGTAATCAGCCGGGACATTTGATCCGCAATTGTCCCTATCCGAGAGAATATGGATATGGAAGAGGTGTGCAGCAGCAGCAGCAACCTCAGTAGTTTCAGCAGCCACAGTCAGGTCGTGGAAGAGGAGTACCGCAGCAGCGAGGAAGAGGCCGGGTTATGGCTATCACCCGAGCCCAGGAAGAGGCTTCGAATATGATAGAAGGTACTTTACCTCTTTATAATTACTCAACAAGAGTCTTATTTGATTCGGGTGCCTCTCATTCTTTCATTTCCGAAGAATTTCTGGATTGTATAGCTCATCCTTTAGGGGAGAAGTCTTGTGAGTTAGTAGTGGAGGTTCCTTCGGGTGAGTTCCTACTCACTTCAAGTTATATAGATGAAGCTCCTATTATGATTGAAGGGAACCAAATGCCGGGTCGATTGTACGCCCTGCAGTTGTCAGATTATGATATTATTCTGGGTATGGATTGGCTTGAGATGTATGGAGCAATGTTAGATTGCAGAAAGAAAAGGATCAGGTTTTGTCATCCTAATGGTGCAGTATTTGAATATCAAGGTATGCCTTTTTATACCTCTAAGTTTCTAATTTCTGCAATTAAAGCTAGAAAGTTGATAAATGCTGGGTGTGTGGCTTATTTAGCCTCAGTAAGTCTGGTAGAAGCTAGTCAGCCAGTAGAAACAGTTCCCGTGGTTAGGGAATTTGCTGATGTTTTTCCTGAGGATTTGCCTGGTTTAGCTCCACATAGAGAGGTGGACTTTACTATTGAGTTGCTGCCAGGTACCATGCCGATTTCTAAAGCTCCATATCGGATGGCACCAGCAGAACTTAAGGAATTGAAAAAGCAGTTAGAAGAATTGTTGCAGAAAGGTTTTATTAGACCGAGTCATTCCCCGTGGGGAGCGCCGATTTTATTTGTGAAAAAGAAAGATGGAAGTTTTGGATGTGTATTGATTATAGAAAGTTGAATGATGTGACCATTAAGAATAAGTACCTGTTGCCGAGGATAGATGATTTGTTTGATCAGTTGCAATCAGCAAAAGTGTTTTCTAAAATTGATTTGAGGTTCGGGTACCATCAGTTGAGAATTAAAGAGGAAGATATAGATAAGACAGCCTTCAGAACCAGATATAGTCACTATGAGTTTGTGGTTATGCCATTTGGGTTGACTAATGCTCCTGCAGGTTTTATGGATCTGATGAATAGAATTTTTCATCCATATTTAGATCAATTTATTGTGGTCTTTATAGATGATATTCTGATTTATTCAGCATCTGAAGAGGAGCATGCAGCTCATTTGAGGTTTACCCTGCAGTTGTTAAGGGATAACCAGTTATTTACCAAATTCAGTAAGTGTGAATTTTGGTTGAAAGAAATTCAGTTTCTAGGTCATGTCATCTCAGCTAAAGGAGTAGCAGTAGACCCAAGTAAAGTGGAAGAAGTGATGAGATGGGAAGTGCCTAAGACAATAACCGAGATTAGAAGTTTTCTGGGATTAGCAGGTAATAGGCGCTTCATTCAAGATTTTTCTAAGATTGCAGCACCTATGACTAAATTGACCAGGAAAGGGGTGCCATTTGTGTGGTCTGGTGAATGTCAGAAAAGTTTTATGGAATTGAAAAAGAGACTTACATCAGCACCTATATTGACATTACCGGCAGGGAGTGGTGGTTTTGTATTGTATACTGATGCTTCAAGGAGAGGACTTGGCGCAGTGCTTATGCAGCATGGTAAAGTAATAGCTTATGCGTCCAGACAATTGAAGCCAGCAGAGGAGAATTACCCCACTCATGATTTGGAATTGGCAGCAGTTGTGTTTGCCTTGAAAATGTGGAGGCATTATCTGTATGGCGAGAGATTTGAGATCTTTACAGATCATAAAAGCTTGAAGTATATCTTCTCGCAGAAAGATTTAAACCTTCGTCAGCACAGATGGATTGAATATTTGAAGGATTATGATTTCAGTTTGGCTTACCATCCAGGTAAGGCCAATGTTGTAGCTGATGCCTTGAGCAGAAAGGCATATGTAAGCTTGATGATGATTAAAGAATGGAAGTTGTATGAAGAAGTAGCAGAGAATTCCTTGTATGTGCCCAGTAGTTAGCGACGAGCAGTACTAGCTGCTAGTGCTGTAGAGCCGTCTTTGTATTGGCAGATTATTGAGGCTCAGAGAGCAGATGCAAGTTTAGCTGAAATTGTGAAAATGGAAGGAGTTTCCATTGATGATAATTGTGTGGTCAGGCTTAGAGGCAGGTTGTTTGTTCCAGCTGAAAGAGAAGTGAAGCAGCGAGTGTTGGAAGAGGCTCATAAATCCAGGTATACTATGTAACGGACCAGGGTATTTATGCCCATTAAGGCTCCATATCCAGATCCGCCTCCCGCGAACGGACCGAAGTCTCGCAAGGGATATCTCACACACGTGTCCAGTAAGATTATAAAAGACAAACCACAAGAATATAAGACACAAGAAAGTACATGTGCTCATATCTATTCACAAATTTGTACAACTGTCCCATTACATTAATACATGTCCAATTAAAAGAGTACAACTACCTGGGGCATACCCCGAGGGAGCACAGGTTCACAGAACGCTAACTACTACTCAACTGCTGGTGGTACAAGTCTGTCACAACACCGCTGCAAGCCAAACACACGGCAAGCCCTGAAAAGAACTGTAGGGGAGTGAGCCTCAACAAGTCACTGGCTCAGTAGGGGCTACCCAAAACAACACTGTAACCACAGACACCTCGACCCCAATGGGTCTCACTGGCAACAACAATAGCCAAACCATTTCATGCTCACATCATTACAATAAATAACAATTAAACATGCTTATGATAATAAACATAACGTCCTCAGAAGAAAAGTAGGACTACAGGACTAACATAAAATCATTAGTTAGCCCAACTACTAAAGTGCCTAAACCACAGTCTCACTGGCACACTGCTACAACAACTAGTTGCCTAAACTATAAGCCACATAGGCAAGTCACTGCTTAAGCTACAAGCTTCACAGGCAAACCTCAATCACGAGGGTATTAGGACAGCCAACCAAGTGCTAGTCCATTAAACCCCAAAACCACACTACGTCGAGTGTCACACATAAATGGCACACACTAAAACCATAAATGGAACCATGCCCAAGAAGAGAGTAAAACTCAACAAGTGGAAGGTCTCACACGGCCTCCACGGAGCACAGCTCTACTAAACCACAATATGCCTAGGCCATAAGCCTCATCGGAAAATTACCCACAAAGGTAACATATTAGGCAATTACAAGCTAATCCACAATAAAATATAAACAAAGATCTACTTAAAACAGTTAGGATACAACAAGTGGCAGGTCAAACTACTAGACCTCCTCAACACACAAGTACCCGGAAAGGTTGGTACACAATGTACCACCACAAAACTACAAAGTAACCCACGAAGGGAACAAGTACCTGCTACTCTGAGGTACCACAACACAAACACCCGAACAAAGGGTACAGGAAGGTGGTAAACACCATACTAGACCACAATTATGTTGTACCTTTATTTAGGCACAATAATACAGGTAAAACCTCAACTGGAAAATCACATAAACTACAACTCAACCACAATTGTGTCAACTCCAGGGCACACCTTGAACTGGTCAAACCTCGACCACGAGTCACAAACTCACGAACCACGACAAATAGCAAAGCACGAGTCGGAAGGGAACAACGCCACCACATGGGAACAGACTACTGGCTGATCAGGCCAATATCCAACCCGGACAACACAACACAAGAACAACCTCTCAGCCTCGCAGTCACGGACGAAAGGTCCAACTGCCGCTCCACAAGGAAGAAGTCAAACAACTGTGGAGACCAACCAACACCACACCTGCAGACACACAACTGCAGGCCCATGCCTGGCACCTCTAGAGTCTCTGGCCGGAGCACTCTAAAGTGAGGCACTGGAAAATAGGACTAGCTGGGGACCAGTGTCGACTACTGGTGTCCGTACCCCCAACTACGAGCGCGCTACAGGCGACAAAAGAACAAACTCTGGGAAGTCGCTGCCCCACTGGCGTCTTTCCCTCAGCCGGACGTACAACTCAAACTCAGGAGTGAGGGTGTCCAGGAAGACGACACAAACCTCGACGGTACAACACCAGTACCGGGACAAAACCCCGAGCACAACAAACACACGTGCCTGGCTCACAAAGAACCTGGGGTACCCGACTAGAGAGGCATTCCGGAATAGGTGCCGGACCACCACACTCGGCTAGCACAAACCACGATACTTACACATATAGCCTTTACTTATAATTTACGATATACAAGTGTTAGGATTAGCTTAACATCGGTCATCATATGACCCTAAAGCTATCCCACACCAACACATACCTGAACCACTAACTTGCCTATCATTGGTCACGAGATGACCTTCGTGGCAACACACCACTTACTACATAAATCAATATAATGTTATTCGAAAGACAACAACGAACCAGGGCTAGGTCGGTATGGACCTTCACTGCCCAAACACCACAAAGTCATGGCTAGGCTCACACAGGAACCTCACTGCCCAGTTATTACGACAAATCATAAGAATTACATTACAACAAAGTGTGTAGTAAACACACACTCAAACCACGTAGACAACACGTGTATATTACACCCTGGATGGTGTACCACACGTCTTCCACGTAAACCACATGTCCAACACATGGACAACGCACTCCAAGAGTGCCACGGGTGCCAACGCACCACACATACTACGTAAAGCAATTACGTACATCACACATCATTCACGTAAAACATGCCCATTACATGAGCAATATGCTCCAAGAGCATATCAAGTGCACTGGCTCACACCGGTCATCGCCATGCACACACACACACACACAATATTCATAACCAGAAAAGCTACGTAAACCACACTGTATGAATACATGCACAAGTTGGCGGCAACATCGACTGCCGCTTATAAAAAGTAAACGGCAAGCGATCTAGCCGTTTATATCTCGGGTGATGAGCTTGGCGACAAGCGATCTTGACGCCAAGTTCTCCGGCCTAAAACCCTGCAGAAACCCTAATCCGGCTCTACAGGTTTTCCAACCGTTAAAATTACAAGAAAATGTACTGAAATGGTTCTTTAAACATGCATGAACCCAAAACAGCCCAACACAGCATGCTTCATTCACTAAATTACTCAAACCACCCATTAACCCCACACGGTGTAACTCAATCCGAAAATACAATAAAAATGCTGGTTCAAGTGATTAAGTCATGTTTTAATGTTTCTAACAAGCTAACAGGGTTCGTCCCCTACCTCAGAAACGCAATTAAACTCCCGAAGAACCTCGAATCACGCCGAAACCCGAGAAATGTCCCACGAACACCGCGCTCCAATTCGTCATTCCCCGCCCGATCTGCCGCTACCACGCGCACCACGGCCTTCCCACGAGCTCCCGCCGACCGTCAGAACTCGCGAAGAAGCTCAAGGGTGAAGGTGGGGGAAGAGGAAGGGAGAAGGAGGAGAAAGAACAGAGCTCGGGTCTGCCATAAAAACACAGGCATGTCAGGTTAACGTCAACCCTTGGGCCGTTTAACTAGACTGCCACAACTAGACGTCCACAAAGGTTGACACCAAGTTCAACAGTCGACGTCCTCATCGATGGACGCCAATACACTGCGTCCAGCAAGCTGAACACCAACACGGACCCAAACCAAACCCGGTAAGGATCTAGTAAAAAACACACAACACTAATGGGCCTCACATTGGCCACCAAACCCGCTAAACCTGGATCCACGGGGATCCGGAAAACACGCGACGTTACACACTATCCATCCGGGTAGTACTAAAATGTTCCACAATTTGAGGAAGCATTTCTGGTGGCCTCATATGAAAAAGGAAATAGCAGAGTTTTTGCAAGATGTGCTATCTGTCAACAGATTAAAGCAGAACATCAGAAGCCTGGAGGTTTGTTGCAACCGTTGCCCATTCCACAGTGGAAATGGGATGATATTGCTATGGATTTTGTGGCAGGTTTACCAAGGTCGAATTCAGGGCATAATGGAATATGGGTGTTTGTTGACAGATTGACCAAAGTGTGCAGATTAGTGGCAGTAAGTATGTCTTGGACAGTGGACAGATTAGCAAATATTTATGTTGAAAGAATTGTTCCACTGCATGGTATTCCGAAGACTATTGTATCAGATAGAGATCTAAGATTTACTTCTGATTTTTGGAGAAGTTTGCAAAGAGTAATTGGCTCTGAGTTGAGGTATAGCTCCGCTTATCATCCCCAGACAGATGGTCAGATAGAGAGGACTATCCAGACAATTGAAGATATGTTGCGGGCTTGTTGTTTGGTTTGGGGAGGTAGCTGGGAGCATCATTTGGGAATGGTTGAGTTTGCCTATAATAATAGTTATCATACTAGTCTTGGGATGGCACCGTATGAAGCTTTATATGGAAGGCCATGTAGAACCCCATTGAACTGGCATGAAGTGGGAGAAAGGCAGTTAGTAGGCCCTGAATTGATTCAGCAAACCACATAAGTAGTAAAGCTTATTAAAGAAAAATTGCAGGCAGCTCAAAGTAGGCAAAAGAGTTATGCAGATGTGCGGAGGAGACCACTTCAGTTTGAGGTGGGAGATTTTGTTTTCTTAAGGGTTTCGCCTAGTAAAGGTATCATGAGGTTTGGCAAGTCTGGAAAGTTGAGTCCAAGGTATGTGGGACCTTTCCAGGTGATCGAAAGAATTGGGGAAGTAGCTTATAGGCTGGATTTGACAGCTGATTTTGCAGATGTGCATGATATTTTCCATGTCTCCATGTTGAGGAAGTGTATTGAAGATCCAGCTCAAATAATTAGATATCAAGGTGGTAACTTGAGGCCGGACATGACTATGCCTGAGTATCCGGTACAAATCACATATCGAAAGATAAAGAAGCTGAGGAATAAAGAAATTGAGTTGGTTAAAGTGAGATGGGAAAATAGGTTGGGTGGTGAGGATACCTGGGAGTTAGCCGAGGAAATGGCTAAAGGGTATCCCTATCTGTTTGCATAAGCTTTTGTATTTTCTTTTTAGATGATAGTGCTTGTAAAGGTATGCATGTATAAGTTATTTATCTTTGAGTTGTGTTATGAATTTCAAGGTCGAATTTTTCTTTTTAGATGATAGTAATGTAACGTCGCGTGCTTTTCGGATCCATGCGGATCATGTGGGTGTTGGTTGTGTAGGCTGTTGTGAGGCCAATGTGAGTTGGTTGTGTGGAATGTATAGTGTGGATGTGTGGCTTGAGTAGGTGAGGTGCAGGTTTGGTCCTGAAATGAAATAGGACCTGCTGCAGTTCAGTTGGAGTTGGCGGCCAGGGGTGGCCGTTGACTGGTTGCCGTCCAGGTAAGTGGACGTTGACTGCATGATCTTGGCGGCAGTAGCTATGGACGTTTAGGGTGGCGGTTGTTCTTGGCGGCAGAGGCGTTGACGCCAACCTGAGAATTCTGCAGGTTATAGGGTCACCCGAGAGCAGGTTCTTCACCTGGTTCTCATTCTCCCTTGCCCCAACTTGTTGCCCCCGTGTCCCTAAAGCTCCCAGCAGGTACTGAAGGGTGCTTGGAGGATCGTAGAACGCGTGGCGTTGCTGAATTGCGCGAGGAAACGTCGTGGCGTGGTGCAATTCCAGTGGGAGCTCGCGGAGGGTTCGGTGTGAACCGGGAGATTGCGGGAGGTTCTAGCGTGTTATGAGGTAGGGGACGAACCCTGTTAGCTCCGTAGGATCATTAAAATATGATGTAATCACTTGAAACAACAGATTTAATGCATGTGGGGTTAAGTTGCACCATGCGGGGATAATGGGTGGTTTGATGATTTTAAATAGCAAAACATGTTGTTTTGGTTCAATTATGGTGCATGGATATTAGAGGAACTGTTACTGAATGTTTTTCTGTAATTTTAACGGTTGGAAAACCTGTAGAATCGGTTTAGGGTTTCTGCAGGGTTTGAGGCCGAAGAACTTGGCGTCAACATCGTTTGCCGCCAAGCTCATCAACCAGGATGTAGACGGCTAGATCCCTTGCGTTGACTTCTTATAAGCGGCAGTCGATGTTGCCGCGTACTGGTTATAAATAGGAATGACTAATTATGGTATTTATCGATAATGCATGTGCGTTGACACCTGAGGTGCACTGAGTGCACATGGTTCTCGTGTTTAGCATACAAGGTATGCTGTTAGTTACTTATTTTCGTGGCTGCGCGTTGTTTACGCGAGTCAGTTGGGTTCACGTGTAATGGACCATTGTTACTTGTGGTTTATATGAGGTTTCACGTGGTTTGTGTGTGACGTGCACGTGGTTCTATGTACGTGGCGAGTAGTACGACGCCTACCGTGGTTACCTCTCCAGTTGGGTGCCCCAGGTTCTTTGTGAGCCAGGTTGTTAGCTCGAGGCTTTTTCCCGGTACTTGTGTTGTACCGTCGAGGTCTGTGTCGTCTGACCTGGACACCCTCACTCTTGTGTTTGAGTTACACGTCCGGCTGAGGGAAAGACGACAGTGGGACAGTGACCCTTGTGCTTGTCTTTAGTCACTTGTAGCGCGCTCGTAGTTGGGGGTACGGACACCAGTAGACGTACTGGACCCCAGCTAGTCCTTTCCAGTGCCTCACTCTAGAGAGTTCCGGGCCAGGATCTCTAGAGGTGCCAGGCATGGGCCTGTGACCGTGTGGTCCGCAGGTGGTGGTGTTTAGTTGGTCTCCACAATTGCTTGACCTTTTCACGTGGAGCGGCAGCTGGACCTTTCATCCGTGGCTGCGAGACTGAGAGGTAGACCTGTGTTAGCTTGTCTGAGTCAGTTACTGGTGTCGCGAACTAGTTCACGTGGCTCGTGTTTGGCAGTCTCTACTTTAGCTTGTACACCTGTACTGGTTTGCCGTTTAATTATTAAAGTTGTTTCTCGTAGTCGGCAGACGGTGAGTACTTTTACAGCTTTAATATCCTGCTTAGCTGTTCTATAAATTGTTGTTATTGTTACTGCTTTCGTACCTGTGGTTTTGGTTTGCTCGGTGTTGGGGGAGTTCCCTACTGAGCCAGTGACTAGAGAGGCTCACCCCTACCCCCACAGGTGAGAGCGAGGAGGACGTTTCACGACCGTCGTCCGGTTCAGAGCCGCGCCGTAGCGGTACAGGGTCGGTACCTCCAGCTGTGTAGTGGCCGCTCCAGCAGTGTAGTGTAGTTAGTTGTTTACTTTCTTCAGTTGTACCTTGGGGTATGCCCCAGGCTCTTGTACTTCTTTTCAGTTTTTGTGGAAATTTGACTATGTAAATTGTGAAATATTTATAAAATGTGATGTGTTCCTTTGTGTTTACACGGACTGTGGTTTGGTATCCCTTGCGAGGCTTCGGCCCGTTCGCGGGAGGCGGACTCGGATCAAGTACGTTATTGGTTTAACGGGCTTCGCTGAGGCGTTCCGCCACACAAGTTGTCTGTGAGCCTTTGCGCTCAATGGTTTCTGAGTCATGTACTCAGGTTGTGGTTGAGCAGTCTTGCTCAGGTTTCTAGAGTAGTCTTGCTCTAGAGGTCGTGTGAGTTGTAAACTCAGGTTGTTAGAGTTGTTAGGCTCCAGTGGGTGTGGTGTACCCAAGTTTGTTAGTGGATCCTCACTGTGTGAGGGGTGGATGTAGGAACCACATGGTGTGATTTCCGAACCACCTAAAATTCTCTGTGCAGTGGTTTGATTGTGGTTTGAATTCTCTTTGCGTTAGATGCATGCATATGATCTTTCATTCACATATAATTAACTTGTTCACACACTCCGATTGCACAACTCACTTAATCACTCTTCAGATCTGTGAAATTCGTTTTCAAATTGTCTCTGATTCAAAGAGTTTTTCAAAATTGGCTAAGCTTCCGCAATAGTTGGCATAGATCTATTCAACCCCCCCTTCTAGATCTTGTCCACATCATTTCTCGATCCTACAATTGGTATCAGAGCGGTTTACACTTGATCTGATCTGATCTGAGTGGTTTCTGATTGTTCTGTGTTTTTGATTGTTTGCTTGTCTGTTTGCTGAATATCTCTTCTTTGCACAATTTAATTGCTTCAATGGATTCAAGAGGGTTCATGGCTGAGGGTCACTCTATCAATAGGCCACCCTTTTTCAATGGGACGGACTACACTTATTGGAAGAATAGAATGCAGATCTTCTTAAGAGCTCAAAACTATGAAATATGGAAGGTAGTCGAAGTAGGTCCCTATGAGAATTAGGGGGAGGAAGATACCTGGATTAGGGAACAGAGTAGGAGGGCCACTTTGAATTATAGTGCCATGAACATGATCCAATGTGCAGTCCACCCTAAGGAGTACTCAAGAATCTCAATGTGCAAATCTACCAAAGAGATGTAGGATAAACTTAAGTTACTCTATGAGGGAACATCCCAAGTTAAAGAAACCAAAGCTAACATTCTTGTCTCTGAATATGAATTGTTTATGATGAAATCTAATGAGACAATTTCTAAAATGTTTGCCAGGTATATGATCATTGTCAATGGACTGAAGGCCTTAGGTAAGGATTATTCAGATGCTGACTTGGTAAGGAAAATTCTACGCTCTCTTTCTTCAATTTGGCACACCAAGGCCACAGTCATTAAAGATTCTAAAGATTTGTCCAAAATCTCTTTGGATGAATTGATAGGATCCTTAATGACTTATGAAATCAATCTAAAAAGAACTTAAGAACATATAATTAAAACCAAGCCAGTAGCACTAAAGGCCTCTTCAAGTAACAAAAACAAGAATCAGGAGAAAACCAGTTCTAAAGAGTCTGAGTCAAATGAGGATGAGATTGCCCTCATGACCAGGCAATTCAGAAAATTCTTAAAATACAGGAAAGGAAAATTTTCTGAGAAAAAGAAATTCCCATCAGGAAAAAGAAACACTTCCTTTTCTAATGCCAACTCCAATAAGAATAAAAAATCTGATGAAATTGTCATTTGTTACAGGTGCAACAAGCCAGGACATATGAAGGGAGAATGTCCTGAAAACAAGAAGGAGAAACACAAAAAGATTCACAAGTTCAAGAAGCCAAAGGCCATGGTAGCCACTTGGTCTGATGAAGACTCAAGTGAGAAGGAAGAAGAAGAAAAATCCTCAAGTTCTGAAAGTGAGGAAATCTGCTTCATGGCGAATAGTTCAAATGGAAAGGTAAGTACATCCTTCGAAGACTATTCAATTGAGGACTGGCAAGATGCTTATGCTGAGCTTGTTGAAAAATATTCTGTAATAAGGAAAGAAAACAAGCGTCTCAAAAAGAAAATGGAAAACATCATGAATAACTATTCCTCAAACAAAAGAATTTGTGAATTAGAAAATGAGGTAGCTGAACATAATGAAGAAAAAGAAAATCTCCGGAACTTAATTGATGAGCTTAAGCTTGCCTCTCAAAAGGCCACCCATGAATTTAAAGAACTGTCTGAAAAGCTGGAAATGGAAAACAAAGATAAACAACAAAAGATTGAAGAAATCAAAACCTTAGAAAACTAGCTAAAAGAAAAAGATGAAGTCATTCAAACCTTCACAAAAGGTAAAGACAATTTGGAGGCCTTGCTGGGAGCTAAAATGAAATCAATTTCTCATGGACTAGGATTCAATAAACAAAAACCAAAGAAAGACAAATCTGGTGAGAAAAGGGATAAAGCACCATTGATTAAATTTGTCAAAGGTCCTAGTCTTGAGAACACTGAAATCAAGCAAACATCAAGCAAAACAACAAAAATTCTAAAAACTCAGAACCAAAAGAAGTCAACCAAGTCCACACAGTTACCTGACAGGTCGACACCAGTCCACAAGAAGAAGGATTCTGTGACTGCTATGTCGACACCAGTCAAGGAAAGGTCGACCTGCTCAACATCAAAAAACACAAACCACAAAAACAAAAATTTAAATAAAAATTTGAAAAATAAGAAAAACTCAAAGGAAGTCATTCATAAAAACCTTGGACCTCCAAGACAACATATCAAGCTGAATGGACCAATTCTTGAAAACAATGGTATCACAACCAATGTTGGTATCATTCCCAATTCTTCTATCCAAATTTTTTGATGTACCAACAAAACCCTTGGATTCCACCTCCTCATCTAAACTCTCATGTTCAAATGAAAAACTCCCCTCCTACTGAAAACAAGAACACTGGTGTTTTCATTCCTAAGGGAAAGAATAAATTGAAAAAGACAGAGAACACCACTGTAATAAAACAAAAATTAAAAACAAATCAAATTTGGGTGAGAAAAGATTTGATGACTATGTTCAAACATTCTGATGGTCCCAACACTGTTTGGGTACCAAAATCTTCTCTCCACTGATTGATTTTGCAGGAAGGTCGTGCACCCAATTCAAATGTGTGGTTCCTTGACAGTGGGTGTTCACGACACATGACTGGAGACAAAGCCAAATTTTCATTCCTGATTGAGAAGGAGGGAGGTTCAGTAACTTTTGGAGGTAAAAATAAAGGAAAGATCATTGGATCTGGAAAGGTTGGTCAATCTTCCTCAAACTCTGTTGATAATGTTTTGTTAGTTGATGGGTTAAATTACAGTTTGCTGAGTATTAGCCAACTATGTGACAAAGGTCACAATGTTGTGTTTGAATCTGATTTTTGCAAGATAATTGACTCATCAACTGATAAAATAATTTTTTTTGGAAAAAAGGGAAAACAATGTCTACATGATCAACCTCAATAAAAACTTTTCTGAAAATCTTTGCTTTGTTGCTAATAAAGATGAAATTGCATGGACTTGGCACAAAAGACTTGGCCATGCAAGTTTCAGAACAATGAATTAATTGTTAAGGCTGAATTTGGTTAAGGGTCTTCCTGAATCTTTTTCTAATATTGAAAATCAAGTTTGTGGGATTTGTGCCCAAGGAAAACAAACCAGGAAATCTTTTAAAACCTTCAATGAGGTACTCACATCTAGGCCACTAGAATTACTTCACATGGACCTCTTTGGCCCAACAAGAATTCTAAGTCTAAGTGGCAAGAGATATGGGTTTGTGATCATTGATGATTTTACCAGATTTACTTGAGTTATCATCTTGTCCCACAAAAGTGATACTTGCCTTGAGTTCAGGAATTTCTGTACCACTGCCTTAACAAATTATGCATATAAAATCAAAAACATTTTGACTGATCATGGGGGTGAGTTTGAAAACAAATCCTTTTCTGATTTATGTGCTGAACTTCACATATTTCACAAGTTTTCTTCACCAAGAACTCCAGAACAAAATGGAGTTGTGGAAAGAAAGAATAGAACTCTTTTGGAAATGGCTAGAACCATGCTCCTTGAAAGTAATTTGCCCAAATCCTTCTGGGCTGAAGCTGTAAATACAACAAACTATATTCTCAATAGAGCATTGGTCAGACCAAAAATCAGGAAAACCCCTTATGAATTGCTGAAAGATAAAAAGCCAATTGGGTCTTACTTCAAAATCTTTGGGTGTAAATTTTTTGTACACAACAATAATAAAGAAAATCTTGACAAGTTTGATGCTAAAAGTCAGGAAGCCATCTTTCTTGGCTATTCAGAAGTGTCAAGAGCTTTCAGAGTGTACATTCTCAAAAACAAAACTGTTGAAGAATCTCCACATGTTATCTTTGATGAAAATTCCTTTTCAACTAATAATTCTAAATCTTGCAGGAAAAGTCAAGACAGTGAAGATGATGATTTCATTGTGGACTCTTCACCAACTGTTGAGGAACTTGAAGACATTGGTGAGAACTTGAACATCCAATCACCATCTTCAAGTGGATCAGGTAATGTTGTTCCAGATTTAAGTACCCCTCATCTGAGCATAGAATTATGAGAGATCACCCATTGGAAAATGTGGTTAGCAATTTGCATGATAGAGTTAGGACTAGATCATCATTCCTGCATGGTATTGATGAAGACCCACTAGCTCTAATTTCCCAAATTGAACCAAAGTCAATTGATGAAGCTTTATTAAGTTCTGATTGGATCAATGCAATGCATGTTGAACTTCATCAATTTGAAAGAAATCAAGTATGGGAATTAGTACCTAGACCTAGTGACCAAACAGTCATTGGCACTAGATGGGTTTTCAGAAATAAACTAAATGAAAATGGTCAAGTCATTAGAAATAAAGCTAGATTAGTTGCAAAGGGGTACAATCAAGAATTTGGAATTGACTTTGAAGAATCATATGCCCCTGTAGCTAGACTAGAAGCTGTTAGAATTTTCCTTGCTTTTGCATCCTCCATGAAATTTATAGTTTATCAAATGGATGTCAAAAGTGCATTTCTAAATGGATACATAAAGGAAAAAGTTTTTGTTGAACAACCTCCAAGATTTGAAAATGAAAAACATCCTAATCATGTTTTCAAGCTTTATAAGGCTCTCTATGGTCTTAAACAAGCTCCAAGAGCTTGGTATGACCGTTTGAGTTCCTTTTTGCTTAAAAAAGGATATTCTAGAGGAAATGTTGATCAAACATGGTTCATAAAAATAGTTAATAAACAAATAATTGCAGTCCAAATTTATGTTGATGACATAATATTTGGATCAACCAATAAAAGCCTGTGTACTGAATTTTCAAATCAATTGAAAATTGAATTTGAAATAAGCTTAATGGGAGACTTACAGTTTTTCTTGGGATTGCAGGTTAACCAAACACATGAGGGGATCTTCATCAGTCAAACCAAGTATGTCAAAGAACTTCTGAAAAGGTTTGACTTCCAGAACCTCAAGCATTCAAACACACACATTGCAATTAATGCTAAGCTAGAAGAAGACTCACTTGGTATGTCAGTAGACCCAAAGACATACAGAGGTATGATTGGCTCTCTACTCTATCTTACAACTTCTAGACCTGATATTTAGTTTAGTGTGTGTTTGTGTGCTAGATTTCAATCAAATCTTAAGGAAAGTCACATGTTAGCGGTTAAAAGAATTTTCAAATATCTTGTTGGAACATGTGATATTGGAATTTGGTGTCCTGCTGGTTGCAAGTTAGATTTGATTGCCTATTGTGATGCTGATTATGCTGGATGTAAATTAGATAGAAAAAGCACAAGTGGCTTGTGTTTATACTTAGGTGGGTGCCTAATCTCTTGGGCTTCTAAGAAGCGACACTCAGTGGCTCTATCAACTGCAGAGGCTGAGTATGTTGCAGCAGGTAGATGTGAAACTCAAATTCTTTGGGTGAAACATCAACTTCTTGATTATAACCAAGAGTTAGGTTGTGTTCCCATTATTTGTGACAACACAAGTGCAGTAAATCTGTCTAAAAACCCAATTCATCATTCAAGAACAAAACATATTGAAATTAGGCATCATTTCTTAAGGGATGAAGTAGCAAAGAAATCCTTTGAACTCCACTTCATAGAAACTGAAAAACAAATTGTTGACATCTTCACCAAACCTCTTCCTGACAGTAGATTCTCATCTTTGAGGAGAGAGCTTGGCCTTTGTAAATGTCCATTTTCTTGATCTCTCTCATTGGGTTTGGGTTGAGTGTTAGGCATTTTCTGAGGGGGAGTTCTTTGTATCATCATCATCCTTTGCTCTCTTGATTCATATTGCTCATATCTCTCTCCATTTCACTTCCATTTCTTTTTGACAATGGATTCTTCAACTCACATTGTGTTGAATTTCTTGGTATATCAAATGGTGACTTGGAGAAGGACAAGTTATGCTTGTCTGGACACTTTCACTATGCGAGAGTATGTGTCTCCGCCAAGTACCAAGAAATGAAAATGCAATTGTTGAGGAGGAGCCTTTGTTGTTCAAAGAGAATCATTTCTGATTTCAAAATTCTTGCATATCTTTAGTTTGATGAAAAGTGATTGGAATCCTCATCTCAGGGGGAGCTAGAGAATTCACAAGTCATTTGTTTTGAAAAATTCAAAACTCTTCTTGAATTACATCAATTTCCTTGCATGATGTCCTTATTTAGGTGTCTAGAGTCTCAAAATGATTCTTTGAGTGATCTACTATATTTTTTTTGTCAACTCTCACCTATATTCTGCAAAACTACATAAATTCAAATTTCCTTCAAAGACTGAAAGATAATGTGTTTGAATTTAAACATTTCTTTGTTTGCAACTGATGTTGGATATAAATGATTTCAATCTTACAAAACTCTTCAAAAGATGATAATTCA
The DNA here is from genome assembly GCA_014218235.1 of Colocasia esculenta. Classification (NCBI taxonomy): domain Eukaryota; kingdom Viridiplantae; phylum Streptophyta; class Magnoliopsida; order Alismatales; family Araceae; genus Colocasia; species Colocasia esculenta. Next base: position 103,531,815 of record CM024755.1, on the reverse strand, counting down.
ACAGAGCAATGGCACATATGCTGAGAAACTACACACCTTCACAATGAATGGAGTGCCATGTAACACCCAGAATTATTATAATAATAAAATATTGAGCGTTAGAGAAGATATTGATTTTAAATTACCATAAAAGATACAAGAACATGATTACAGTCGAATCTAGAGTCCTTTCACAAAATGTATGTGATTTCAGTACTGTCTTCAGATGTGCGCACCCCGACAGGGCGACATCAGAATTCGGTAACAAAAGTAAAATCTAACAACACCCTAATTATCAGAAAAATGTACTGATCGGTTAAAAATATAGCTATTCTGGATTATTAATGCACAGATATCCAGATTAACCCGACACAATGATTTTTAGGGGCAATTTTCACCTAATGTAAAATTAATCCAAAAAAATTAAATAAAAATTACCATAATTTAGATTATATCATAATTAACTTATGTCTGAAATTTCATCTCAATTGGATGTCATTTAAGTATAAAACAAGTGCCCAAAAAAAAAACTTAAACAAATTAAACCCCAATTACGTAACCCAATTTACGTAAGCATGCTTACGTACATCGGTTGGCTACGTGTGGGTTTTAGTGGTGCTTATCCGGGGGATGGGGAGGCGATAAGGCTCATCCTCCACTTTTAAACCCCATCCAAATCTTCTTTTCTTCTTCCTCATCATCTTCTTCTCCCGGCAGCCTCCTCTGCTGCTTCTTCTTCTTCCAGCTCTTCTCCTCTTCTTATCTTCTTCTTCTTCCGGCGGTTCTTCCTCCTCTACTTCTTCTTCTTCCTCCAACTCCTTCTTCTGCTACCCCTTCTTCTCCACCATTTCATCCTCTTACCATCCCCACCATGTAAAAGAAAGAGAGAAAGGAGAGAGTGAGAAGCAGGTGCAAAGAAAAAAAGAAGATAGGGAGAAGGTATAGAGGCAAGAAAGAGAGAGAGAAAAGGAGGCCACGATGCATGGAGGAGAGAGAAAGAAGAGAGATTAGGAGCTTGGGAATCTCACCCCTAACCGATGGCCATGCCCAAACAAGTAGGTTCCTCTCCATCTATCTTGATTATTCATTTCTATTCAAAGCATCATTGGACCGTGTGATTTGAGTATGAACGATTCCAGTTTTTACCGGAATCGGTCGACCAACCTTGACAAATCGGTCGACCGATCCCATAGTCCTGGCCCAGAAAACCAGTCCTGGCAAAGTCGGTCAACCGACTTCCCAAAATCGGTCGACCGATTCCTCAGCCAAAACCCAGGTTCCAGCCCTGGCAAAGTCGGTTGACCGACCTTGCCATTTCGGTCGACCGATTTTACTGCTTCTTCAGGTATGATTGTTTCTTCCAGAAGTTTTAACAGGAACCCTGCAAGATTGCAAACTCATACCTTATTTACATTCCATATCATTTAAGTAAATGTTATAATTTGATGTTTCATTTACTTAAGTTATTACATGTAAATAAGGAAGTACCCCCCATTTGAATCTAATAAAAATATCAGCAAAATTATATCTCTTACCAATAAAAAGTCAACTCTCCCATCGAAGAAGAAAAACGCGATTTTGGCGATTCCATCAAAATAGCGTCTTTCCAATCTCTCATAATTTGGCCTACCTAAAGGTCTCATAATTCAAATAAACCTAGTAGAATGTTAAATATCTAAGGACCGGTGAAAAATGATAAACACATATATAACTTCTCCAATGGAGCCCTCTCCTACTGAAAGAAAAGTCAAACCTGTGTATCCCTTATTTTACAATGAAATGACTTTTACATTGATATGTTAACATTTCCAATTCTAAATAAAATTAGTAATTGAATGATTCTATCGGCCATATTTATTTCATGACCATCTTTGTGATTTATTCTTCCGTTGACTTTTCGATGAAAGGTTTAAGACTTATTATGTTAAGTCTAAATACCATATCACAGAGTTATCCTCTACAGCCTAAAAAGGAGTAAGAAATGTTATATAATATCTTCAGAACTTGTAAGGCTGTCTTGTACTACGAACAGTGTTTTGACATAGTAATATCATTTGGAAATTCCGTTTAGAATTTGATTCGCAAACCGACTTGATACATCAACTCCCGATTGACTTCTGAAAGAAGTACACATCGAATGTGGTTTACAATCATAATTATCTCATATTGCATAACTGTGTTGTCCCTTGAAATTCCAATCATTCCAACTCTTTTGAGATTCTTGTATTATCTTTTACATGTACCTTATCCTTGAAACTCCAAAGTGCTGCATAACTGACCGGGAACATAACAATACTGAATATATACTTACTGTTCGAGTCTTCGGACTCTACTGAATCCAGCTGCCGATAGGGGCAAGTCCAAGTCCCTGGGAGGAAATGTACACCTGAACTCGGCCACTGAATCGGACATAATTCGAATACACCCGTCGTGGAATGGATCTTCTAAACCCGGCCTCCTGAATCGGTCTATTTGAATACACCGGTCGTGTGTGGATCTTCCCCTGAATTGGTTATTCAAATATACCGGTCGTGGAATGGACTTTCCAAACCCGGCCTCCTGAACCGGTCTATTCGAATATGTACCCGCCGAGACTGGACATACTGAGTGTCTCAGCAGCGGACACTACCTACTGCCTGATTGATGAATTATATGTTATTGTTTCCCATCAGCATGACATAACTGAGTTGCACTTACTGTTAGTATGTATTCACTGGACTGCCAGATTGTTTTGATTCAGTTCATTATTGTATCGATTTAATCTTGCATGATTTAATACTGTACATCTTGAATTGCATTATTCTTCCTTTTCTTGAACACTGTTATTTGTTATCCTCCTGTGCAGCAAATTTCCTTGATTCCAATATCTATTTTTTTGTTATTAGAGGATAAATCCTACTGGGCAAGACTGCTCATACCTACTCTTTTTCCAGGTATGCATCAATTCTAGAAGGTGGGGCAACGGGAATTGTGTGCAGAGAGATCAACACTTGTCATGTCGGACCTTTGAATTACAGTTTCTGGGAATCATGTAATTACCTCCACTTCGAGGAACAATTGTTCATTTATATTTTATTTTAGGTCATGTCCCCCGAGCAATTCTTGCTCGAAGAAAAATAAAATTTTAACTTGCTCCCGATTTCCCGTTCCGTCGCGTCTCGGCATTTTACGGAAATATTAAATGTCGGGACGTGACATGCCATGTATATCATGAGGCATTATTGCTATCTCTGTTCAAAGGGGTTCAAAATCAAAATACTTAAATTTTTTTTTTTTTGCTTTTTGATGATGACTGAGGAACTGGAAATATTGGCGTTTGATAAACGTATATTTTCATGTCAAAAGGTCATCATTTACCCCTTGAGACTTGATAATAAGTAAATCTTTAGTATCCAGGGACTATAGTGTGTAAAAAGCATTAGTTCTTGAGTGAACAAGATTTATCACATTTGATAGTTTGATTCAAAAACAAAATGTCTATCAAAGGAGAATTGTTTAAAAGAATCATCCCTATCCATCATCAAGTTGTTTTTACAAAAACTTGTTTACTTTCAACACACTTGATTTCATTCTAAAAGATTTTTTTATTTCTTTGGACTTGAAGAATATGGTAGTTTGTAGTTGATTGTTGGATGTATTATATCCCTCAAATTATCATTTTATTGGCTCAAGTCACTGAATGATCATATCCTGTTGGATGTTGTGTAAAACTTGAATTGTGTTGAATTTCTGAAAAATATGACAAATGAATTTTTAAGCCTCTTAAAAATCCTTGAAATGTTAATTCCACCCATTGTTTATCATTTTAAAGATGTCCCAAAGCTCACCAATTTTTCCCATTCTCACATCTCAACTTTTCATCAGGCCAGGTCGACACTACCCCATCTAGTGTCGACACACTCTTCAGCCAGGTCGACACTAACCTCTTCTAGTGTCGACACATACCCCTCCCAGGGTGATTCAAGGCGTGGGCTCTGGTTAAGGGTTTTCTTGTTCCTACGGGACACTGCACCTTCGAAACCCTTTTTCTATGCAGGTCGACCCCATGGCCGTCCTCCACCTTTGAATACGGCAACCATTCCACCTTCTTCCCTCCTCCAACCCCTCCTTGTCTTCTTCCTTTCATTCCTTCCTCTCCATCCTCTGCTCTTCCACTCTTTCTTGCTTCCATGGCACCCAAGCAAGCCCCTCGCCGTGGAGCAAGGTCCAGGGCCACAGCTCGGCCCATTCCTGCGGAAGAAGCACCTCCTACTAAAAGGAGAAGCAAGAGGCGCCATGACCCTGCTGAGCAGCCAGGGCCTTCCTCTGCATCTCCTTCCTCTGCCAAGAGACGTAGGACATCCTCTATTCGAGGTAGGGGGTCTGCAAACCCTAGACGAAGGATTTTGGTTTCTTCTCCTGACGCTTCTGAGGGATCGTCCTCTTCATCTTCTGAGGCCACCCCTTCCAAGTCAGTTAGTGAAGGGAAGATGATTTTGAAACCTAGGGCAGTTGATTTGATAGATACTCAGTTAGCAGCTGCCCTTCTAGAAATTTACAGTTTCTTCTCATTTCAGACTTGGTTACCTTTTATCTCTGAATTTCGGATCATTTATCCTCATCTTGTCCAAGAATTCTACATGAATTTGGAATGCAGTGATGATGGTTATAAGTCTGAGGTCAAAGGTGTTGTGATTGATATGCCCATAGCAGTAGCAGCCACCCTCTTTAAAATTCCAGATGAAGGAGCCGATTACCACAATTTTGAGTTTGACCTTCATGAAGCTTACAATATCTTGACTGGATTGCAAGCTGATGAGTCTGATCCCAAGCAGACACATGTCACCAAGTTCAACACAAACACCTTTCCACTTGTGTTGAGACTTATCCATCACATTCTCACCACTATCATCACACCTCAAGGTGGTGGAAGGGATAGACTCACGAATATTCAGCGGTTTGTCATCTATTGCATGAAAAAGAACATCAAGGTCAATCTCCATGTCATAATGTACCAAATTATTTCTGAGACAACCAGGAAAGACCTCCATAGGTCTCTTCCCTATGCTGCTTATTTGACTCCATTTTTTAAGCATTTTGGTGTGTCTCTAGTTAATGAGAAATCTCAGTCGATTCCCAAATCCAACATCTACTGTTTCAAGCATGTTCAAAAGTTTATGGGATTCAGGCTTGAGGGTGACCAAGTGAGGAGAGGGCCAGTAGTTGTTGAGGCCCAAGTTCCTGAGGCTCCAAAGGCAGTGATACCACCTCCTGAGGACCAGCCTCCAGCTAATGAGGACCAGCCTCAAGCTCCTGAGGAACAGCCTCACATTCCAGAGGAACAACCTCTAGCTCCTGAGGATCAGCCTCACATTGAACCTGAACTTCAACTACCCCAGGATGCACCTCTCACTCCTCCATTTCACAACTCTTCACCCACACATCTTGCCCAGGATACTCCTACTTTCACTCCCCAACCTCAAGTTCAAACCTCCTATGCTTTCGGTGGACCTTCTGTACCACCAGAATTATACTCATTTCTGAATGAAAAATTTGATGCCTTCAACACCTCAATTCAGCACATGACAGAGAGTTTTGAGTTGAAGGTCCAGAGGTTGGAGAATACAATGTCTGCAAAATTCATTAAGCAAAAAGCAGCTTTAGACCATGCAACCCAAAGGTTTAATAGGTTGATTGGAACCCTGGCAGATGCTTCTATTGAGCTGAAAGAACACCAAGATAAGTTGGAAATGGTCCTTCAGGGAATTTTGGCAAATTCCCAGGCTGATGTATTCAACACCAAGGAGACACTGACCCAGATTTCCAAGACAAGATTATCATTTGCTCATTTGGTTGATGACTTGGAAAGCATGAAAAATCTGTCAGCTCACATTGACAGTGAAATAACTGACCTCAAGAAGGAGCTGAAGAACATCAACAAATATGGTCTTGGCAGTTCATCTTCTAGTGCACAACCTTCTTCAGTTGACTTGTCCACACTTCAGTACATAATGTCTGATAATAGTCAACGGCTAGAAGAAATTGTTCACACTAGACTATCGACCATGCAGAAGCAACTTCATGCAAGCCTTCATGCTATGGACTCCAGACTTAAGTCCATTGAAGCCATTCTACTTCCTATTCCTCCTCCTCCTCCTGCCTAATGTATCTTATTTTGATGATGTCAAAGGGGGAGAAAGATAGAAAGTTTATTTTGGAATGATGTTTTTCTATTTGGTCGATTGTAAAAATTTTCTGAAATGTTTCCTTCTCTGTGAATGAAATGACTTTTGTTGGATGAAATGAAAAGAGACATTTTTTTTTCTTGAATGTGATTGAATTTTAAATGAGTCTTATGAATGAATGGATGCTTGTCAAGCTGCTTGGCCTTTTGTGAAAATAGTTCATTAGTAACAATGTGTCTCTAATGTGTGCAAATTTCAAATGTTACTAAAATATTCTCAAAGGTCCTTGACAAGTGTGAATAAATAAAAAGGAAATGAAATATAGCTCATGTTTATCAATGTCTTTCAAATTGAGTGATTGAGTAGCTAAAAAGCTTAAAATCACATTTCATTGAAACCTTGAATTTTCATATGAACTTAATGTTGCCATCATCAAAAAGGGGGAGATTATTGAGTTGAGTGTGAAGACAATTCATTTCCCCTCATATTTTGATGATGACAAGGTGTGATTTTAATGCACAATAATTGGAACATGTTAGATGCACCACACATGTTATGACCACATTTAAAAAGCATGTTTCCAAATGTATTTCTCATTTATATTCATGATAAATCAATGGACTAATGATTTATATGTTTATTTCTCAGGGACACACAATTTCTTCAAAGGTAGTGTCGACACACCCCATACTGGTGTCGACACAATGCTCTAAGCCCTAAGCCAAAAGATGAAGAAATGGTCAAGTAGTGTCGACACAAGATCAAGTCAGGTCGACACTAGACCCAGTTCCCAGTGAGCCCTCTCAATAGGCCTGGATAGTGTGTCGGCACTAAGCCAGATGGTGTCGACACTAGAGACCTCTCCCAGAAGGCCTGTTTTGCAGTACTCTCCTGTGTGTCGACACGAGATGAAGTGGTGTCAACACTAGAGACCTCTCCCAGGAAAGTCAGTCTGCCAGTCTGGGATAGAGTGTCGACACTAGACCAAATCAGGTCGACACACTCCGGAAACTTTATGACTTAAAGTTTCTCCTGGACACGTGGCACCCTAGGGAATTGCTGGATCGGCCTTGAATCATGTGCCCACGACCCCCAAGGGTACATTTGGATTATTTGGGGTATAAATACCCTCCTATTGGCCATCCAACATAAGAGAACCCTTTTCAGAGCCCTCCAGAAATCCTTTTGGCGACAAGAAGAGTTCTCCTCCCTGTTCTTGCTCTCCTGGTGATTCATCAATCCAATTCTCATCTGTCCAAGCAAGAGAAGTGGAGTTTGATCACTGAAGATGCAATTGGATCACTTCAATGAAGCAGATCAAGTGGAAGCAGTCGATTGAGAAGACTTCAAGGAAGATCCCAAAGCTCAAAGTGCAGAGTATCGGCCAGGGACTTCAAGGATTCAAGACTCTTCACAATTCGACCTTCTACAAGGGAGTACATCTGAAGAGAAGAGATCATTCATACAATTCTTTATTTTCCCTTTTCTCTTCTCAGTGATTCTGAGATTGTGCATGAGTTGTTGCATAAGTCTCATGAATTAACTCTTGATAGATCAGACCTATTGCTAGAGGATCTGAATCTTGTATTTCTTTCTAGCAAGTTGTCTGTGAGCCTTTGCGCTCAGTGGTTTCTGAGTCGTGTACTCAGGTTGTGGTTGAGCAGTCTTGCTCAGGTTTCTAGAGTAGTCTTGCTCTAGAGGTCGTGTGAGTTGTAAACTCAGGTTGTTGGAGTTGTCAGGCTCCAGTGGGTGTGGTGTACCCAAGTTTGTTAGTGGATCCTTACTGTGTGAGAGGTGGATGTAGGAATCACATAGTGTGATTTCCAAACCACCTAAAATTCTCTGTGCAGTGGTTTGATTGTGGTTTGAATTCTCTTTACATTAGATGCATGCATAGGATCTTTCATTCACATCTAATTAACTTGTTCACACACTCCGATTAGACAACTCACTTAATCACTCTTCAGATCTGTGAAATTCGTTTTCAAATTGTCTCTGATTCAAAGAGTTTTTCAAAATTGGCTAAGCTTCCACAATAGTTGGCATAGTTCTATTCAACCCACCCCCCCTTCTAGATCATATCCACATCATTTCTCGATCCTACAAAACTGTAAAGCATTTAAATATATAATCACCTATGCATGATGCTACAGCTGCAAGTAAGTAAACGAAAAACCACATATGCATGTACAAGCTAAAGAAGGGCATGCTGTACACGAGTCACGAGAACTGGTTTGTGACACCAGCCATAGACCCGGACAAACAACACAAGTCCACCTCTCAGTCTCGCAGCCACGAACGAAAGGTCCAGCAGCTGCTCCACCTCTACAAGACAAGATCTGTGGAGACAACTAAGACCACTCCTACAGACTGCACAACTGCAGGCCCAAGCCTGACACCTTTAGGGACTCCAGCCGAGAACTTTAAAGTGAGGCACTGGAAACAAGACTAGCTGGGGACCAGTATGTCTACTGGTGTCCATCCCCCAACCACGAGCGCGCTACAAGCAACCGCACACCCAAAAACACGTGTCGATGGCCAATGTCATCTTTCCCCTAGCCGGATGTACAACTCAAATTCAGGAGTGTGGGTGTCCAGGAAGACGACACAAACCTTGACGGTACTCACTGTACCGGGACAAAACCTGAGCACCCGGTGCCTGGGTAACTGACTGGAGAGGTAACCATGGATGGCGTTATAACCCGACTTGCTATGCACACATTTCCATGCAAAACCTCTCGTTAAAAACCACGGTATAAGCCGACATGACCCATACTTTCCCTACATTGCATGGCCAACACTGCCCAAGCAATGTAGGATAGAAACTAGGTAGACTGGCCAAAGAGGCCCAGAGCTCGAGTGGCCACATTCTGAAATGCGTCCAACACAGAGGTCGCCATTTGACCTAAATTGCGACGGACTTACCTGCTGCCTTATGGTCTGAATTGTGACAGGCCAGGTCGTTGCGTTCTCAAAATGTGACGACTGGTTCCATCGCCTTTCAGATAGCAGAACAAATCCCCAAACTCTCATTCTGGAATTCACACCACAAAGCCATACATGTTGATACAATAGGATATAACAGCTTAAAAGGAAATCTAAGCATGCTCTCTACTATGCTTTATCAATTTCCACAATAAAAGCCTCAAACTCTAACCTACACAGTCCACACCAAGAAGGATAGGGTAGAATTCCCCTACCAACAAGTGAAACCTAATTCTGACGCCAATCAAGGATTCCTCGTGCTCTGAAGCTCCTCCTCGCGCCAGAATCACCCCGAACGGACACCAAATGGCCAGAAATCACCCAAAATCCCCTTCAGAACTGTAGTAGGACTCCTCCTAGCTGAACAGTGCAACTGCACTATTCGGCCAAGGGCAGGAGCCCAAAACACACTGGGTTTAAATCATGTTGTCTCTTCCCTCCGCGTTTAGAAACACGTCAGACCTCGGCGACATGTTTAAACCCCGACGTCCCTGCATGCGCCACGCGGCGCGCATGCAGCGGCGCTCACATAACAGCGGTGCAAAATCGCGATGTGGAAGGTGGTCGCGTTCATGTGAGAATCCTGACATTTGGTTACGTCGCGTTCTTAATGAACCCGACAGAGGCTTTTTTGGGTTGGAATGCCCAACCCTCTAGCCTTCCACCTGCTACAACAAACCTGTAAAAACACATGTAGACCTACATGGCCTACCAATGGGCCATACATTGGCCCCCAAACCCGATAAACTACGATCTGAACGTACCAGTTGTTACATTACTATCACCTAAAAAGCATTTCATCCTCGAAATTAAAGAGATAAACATAAACACAGTTCAACATATACGCAACTATCACCTAAAAAGAAATTAACGCTTGCTCAAACAAGTATAGATACATCTTGTACATTTCATCAGCCAATTCCTAAGTATCTTCACCACCCTACCTGTTCTCCCATATAATTTTTGCCAATTCAATATCCTTGTTTCTTAATTTCTATGTGTGGTGGCCTGTAATCATCACGGGATACTCTGGCATGGACATATCCGACTTCAAATCATCTCTCTGATAGCTGACTACCTGAGTGGGATCACAAATGTACCTTCTTAGCATAGAGACATGAAACACATCGTGTGCATCCGTGAAATCTGCTGGAAGCTCCAACCTATATGCCGTCTCACCAATTCTTTCCACAATCTGGAACAGACCCACATACCTGGGACTCAACTTGCCCTTCTTGCTGAATCTCATCACACCTTTGGTTGGAGAAACTCTTAGGAACACATAATCACCAACCTCAAACTGTAGAGGCTTACGCCGTGTATCTACATAACTCTTTTGCATGCTCTGTGACGTTTGAAGCTTTTTCTTGATAAACTTTACCATTTCCGCACATTGCCGCACCATTTTTGGTCCTATCACCTATCTCTCACCCACTTCATGCCAATTCAACAATGTTCTGCTAGGTCTGCCATAAAGTGCTTCATATGATGCCATGCCAATACTTGCATGATAGCTGTTGTTGTAGGCAAATTTGACCATACCTAAATGCTGCTCGCATCTGCCTCCCCAAACTAAACAACAAGCTCGCAACATATCTTCAATAGTCTGAATCGTCCTCTCCGTCTGTCCATCTGTTTGGGGATGGTATGCTGAACTATACCTCAATTGGGTGCCAACAACCCTCTGCAAACTCCTCTAAAACCTGGAGGTAAACCTGGGATCTCGGCCAGAAACAATTGTGACGGGAATGCCATGCAACGACACAATTCTGTCCACATATAACCTGGCCAACCTGTCCACTACCCATGACATGCTCACAGCTAGTAATATGCACACTTTTGTCAATCTGTCAACAAAGACCCAAATGCCATTATGTCCTGTCACTGTCCTGGGCAAACCTGCAACAAAGTCCATTGCTATATCATCCCATTTCCACTGCGGTATTGGTAATGGCTGTAACAAACCTCCTGGCCTTTGGTGTTCTGCTTTAACCCGCTGGCAAATCAAATACCTTGCTATGAACTTTTCTATTTCTTTTTTCATATTCGGCCACCAAAAATGTTTCTTCAAATCTTGATACATCTTTGTGCTTCCTGGGTGAATGGTATACCTGGATCGGTGTGCTTCCTCTAACACTTTTTTCTTCACCCCAGCTTCACTTGGAACATACAATCTATGCCTGAACCGGACCACACAGTCATCATCTAGAGTGACATCTTCCATCTTCACAATTTTTGCCAAATTCTCATCAATTTTCTGGGCTTCTACTACCTGCCAATACAAAGACGGCTCCACCGTGCTGCTGGCTAACACTACTCGCTGCTGGCTACTTGGTACAAATAGGGTGTTTTCTGCTACATCTTCATACAACTTCCATTCTCTTATCAGCATGCGACTCATCACTGCCTTTCTGCTCAATGCATCTGCCACCACATTAGCTCTACCCGGTTGATATGCTAGGCTGAAATCATCATCTTTCAAATATTCCATTCATCTTCGTTGCCTCAAATTCAAATCTTTCTGCGAGAAGATGTACTTCAAGCTCTTGTGATCCGTGAAAATCTCAAACCTTTCACCATACAAATAATGCCTCTAAATCTTCAATGCAAATACCACCGCTGCTAATTCCAAGTCATGTGTGGGGTAATTCTCTTCATGCCACTTCAATTGCTTGGATGCATAAGCCACAACCTTACCACACTGCAATAGCATTGCCCCAAGTCCTCTCTCGGATGCATCTGTATATAACACAAAACCACATCGGCCTGATGGAATTTCTAATATCGAAGCTGAAGTGAGCTGCTTCTTCAATTCCATAAAACTGCACTTGCAATCGGATGACCATACAAACGGCACACCCTTCTTGGTAAGCTTGATCATTGGTGCTGCAATCTTGGAGAAATCTTGGATAAATTGCCTGTAGTAACCTACCAAGCCAAGAAAACTCATAATCTCTGGCACTGACCTTGGTTCCTCCCATTTCATAATGGCTTCCACCTTAGATGGATCCACTGCAACACCCTCACCTGAAATAACATACCCCAAGAACTGTACCTCCTTAAGCCAAAACTCACATTTACTAAACTTTGCATAAAGCTGGTGCTCCCTCAATGTCTGCAATGTAACCCTCAAGTGAGCTACATGTTCCTCTTCTGAAGCTGAATACACTAAGATATCATCTATGAAGACCAAAATAAACTGATCTAGGTATGGGTGGAAAATTATGTTCATCAAATTCATAAAAGCCGTAGGTGCATTGGTTAGTCCAAATGGCATAACCACAAACTCATAGTGCCCATACCTTGTTCTAAATGCTGTCTTGTCAATGTCTTCTTCCGGAATCCTCAATTGATGGTATCCCGACCTCAAATCTATCTTGGAGAACACCCTTGCTGATTGCAATTGATCAAACAAATCATCAATTCGTGGAAGTGGATACATGTTCTTTATTGTGACCTGATTCAACTGGCGGTAATCAATACACATTCTCATGCTGCCATCTTTCTTTCTTACAAACAAAACCGATACTCCCCATGGTGAGTGACTAGGCCGAATGAAGCCTTTCTCGAGTAATTCTTGCAATTGCTTCTTTAACTCTTTCAATTATGCAGGTGCCATTATGTAGGGTGCCTTGGAGATGGGCATACTACCCAGCTGCAGCTCTACTGTGAAATCCACCTCTCTATGTGGTGCCAAGCCTAGTAACTCTTATGGAAACACATCTACAAACTCTCTCACCACTGGTACCATATCCACTGTTTTACATGCCTTAACTAAGCTAATGGATGCAAAATAGGCTACACACCCTGCATTAATCAATTTCCTAGCCTTAAGGGCAGAAATGATAAATTTAGGGGTATAGAATGGCATACCTTGAAACTCAAATATTCTGCCTCTTGGATGGCTTAACGTTACTCTTTTCTTTCTACAATCAACAACTACCCCATATGCTTCCAACCAATGCATACCTAGTATCACATCATATTCTTTCAACTGCAGTGCATATAATTTTGCTGGCAATTGATTACCTTGGATCATAACAGGAACCTCATCCAAATAGTATGTAGTAAGCATGAAATCCCCGAAAGGGACCTCTACTACAAGCTCACACTTCCTCTCCTCAAATAGATGCACCATACTATCAATGAAGTCTTCGGAAATAAAAGAATGGGATGCACCTAGATCAATTAATGTTCTAGAAGAGAATTCAAGAAGTGGTATAATACCTTCTATCAAATTTGATGCCTTCGCTTGAGCCCTTGTGATCACCATCACTCGTCCTCATCCTCCTCCTCTCTCGTAAGGTGCACCCCTACCACGCTCAGCTGAAGACTGCTCCTGCGGCTGCTACTGCTGTGGTACCCCTCTACCATAGCTAGCTCTTCTGGGGTACAGACAATTCCTCGCCAAATGCCCCGGTTGATCACAATTGTAACATTTAAACTCTACGGGTTGCCTTGTTGTGCTATGCTGGGACTCCTCCACCTCTGGCTTATAGCCTTTACCTTGCTGAAATCCTTGCTACCTGCTGCCTCCTCGGCCTCTAAATATCTTCTTCAGCTTGTTTCCCCACTTGCCAAAGCCCGATGAAGAAGCTCCTCCTGAAGGTGCCTTGCCTTTGCTAACACCCGGAGACTGTTGTGGAAGTCGGAAGCTACCTCCACTTGATCCCGATCTGCTAGACTACCTTGCTAGCACTATTCTTTCTAATATCTCTGCTCTTTGGGCTGCCTCCTCTACTGTCCCGCACATCAAAGGAAGTACTGCATCTTGCAACTCCGGCCTCAACTGCCGAATAAAGTACTCCACCATCATTGCATTGTTGGTTACCACATAAGGTGCATTGTAAGGCCCTTGGTTTTCATCTTGCTTGCTTAAGTATATGTATATGCGTATAAGTGTATACTATTGATGTATAGATTATTGTGTATAAGTATTTATTTATACAAATTGTATGAATGAGTATTATTGAAATGTACATATTGTATTCAAGTATATATATATACACATATATATATATTTATGTGTGTAGTATTATAAATTCTGTATATTTAAAGTGAATTTTGTCGGCCAATCAGCGTCAACATCGGCTGACGTTGACTAGGAGTAGGCGGCAATATCGATGGACGCCCATTTTGGATAGGCGACCAGAGATATGGATTCCAATATCCCAGACCAGTTACGTATCCAAATCCAGAAACGCCTCTGGAAATTTAGCCTCTTGTTTGGAAACCCTTCCCAACGGCTCTGAGACTTACCCCTTTAGCATATCCAACCCCCAACCCTTTATAATACCCAGTTTTCGGCCAGATCCATCCCTTTTGACTCTTGGGTCAAAAACCTAGCTCTTCTATGCAAAAACCCTAACTTGAACCTGAGAGATCTGACTTCGGGAGGCTTCATGTGGCGATCTGCATCGACTGGTGTCAACTCTGAACATCCGAGAACGACTCCCCACGCTGGTGTGCAGTGAAGATCAACTAAGAACCCGAAGAAGGAGGGATTTGAAGACTCTTTGGCACAGGCCGAGGAGGGCTTCTCTGGCTTGAATCGTCGTTTGTGGATTTTACAAGAGGCAAGTACCCCACTCACATCAGCCCTACATGTGTCTAGTATGTCCCAGGAATTTTTCGGATTTTTCTCGTGCCTGGAACCCCCCCTTTCAAGTGATTTGTTGGCTTTCAGTCTGTGTTTGTGCAGACAGGATATTAACGGCAAGATCCCTTGCCGCTAATATCATGTGTTGGCGGCATCATATACTGCCGTTAACCTATAGACGGCTACCCCATGCCGTCAAGTTCTTCAGACTGCAACAGTTTGCAAGTCTGCCCTTCTATAAGCTAATTTTCGAGTTTTTCCGCATGAGGATATACAGTAAAATTTCATATAATATGTAAATATACATGCTGGGTGTACTGTGAGTTATTGTGCATTTTTGGAAATTTTCCCTAATTATTAGAATTCCTTGAATGTGCTACCGACAGAAGTTTAATCTTGAAAATATCGTTTATGAAAATGTATAGAATTTGACTGCCATGAAATTTCTGTACACTGGTTATGAGATCTGATGCATGATATAAAAATTTGAGTAAATTATAATATCTGTATAGTTTATTAAATTTTCTGAACCGAAAAATAGTTAATATGTCTACTCAATGTAGAAAAGTTAAGAATTCATGCGAAACTAGTTAATTTCCTATAAATTGAGATAAATTTTATACTGTCAGTATTCATGTATGTAATAAATTGTGAATCTGAATAATGAAAATTTATGTCAGTTTGGCTATTTTTACATTTGATAACATCACTGTTAGAATTTTCAGAAAATATGTGTAATTCAGAAAAATGTAAATTTTGGTATGCGTGATGGTTAAACTGTGATGAATTTCTGGTTAAATTTCTGTACTGAACTGATGACAATAGCTATATAAACTTGTTTTATGTTAGATATTAATAATTAATACATGCTAATATGATTAGTGTTTAATTCTGCAAAAATTTCAGCATGATTAGAATTGTTGTAAAAATTTGATTAATACTGAAAATAGTAGTACCATGCTAGGTAATACTGAAGAATGTAAATGTGCGAACATGAGATGAATACGTGAATATTTTGTATTTAGAAGTGTGTTGAAATTGAGAAAATGTATTAATGTGCCAATGGGTGACACTGCTACCTTAGAGGGCTGTGGAACTGTACTGTGGTAAAGTCCCCACGGGAAAGTTCAAAGTGTGTGATGTCCCATGGGCATTGGGATTAAATCCTGGAGGCGAACAAGTATCGCTGGTTAGGGTGGAGAGTGCTTCTCCCGGTTCTGCGCAGTAACTAAGATTAATCACTGGAATGCCTAGGTGATTGATATGTGATGTGATTAGTGTGTGTCCTTCTAAAGTGGTTTGGGCTATGTGTCACGGCATTAAGGAAAAGTGAAAATGTGTTTAAGTGAAAGAAAATGTGTAAATTGTGAACCTGTGTAAGTGAATATGTGTTCATGAAATTCTTATGAAAACATGCAAAAATGATAAGTTTCTTGTGAATGTGACATGATAGTAGTAAAACAGCGAGCTTTTCACTAATATAAATGTGTTAACATGTGAAAATTATCTTAGAATTCATGTTAAATTAGTTGTTATGAAATGTGTAAATTATGTGTAAAATGATCAACATGTGGCATATGAATGATTGAATGAAATCAGTTTAGCATATGAAAAGTGTAGAAAGCATGTGATAGGATTAGTTTATTGTGTATAAAACTAAATCCCATGTGTAAAATGTGTAGAAATCATGAATAGGCTTCTATTTGAAAAATTGTCACTTCCATGCATTATGTGTAAATGATATAGCATAAGGATATGGAGATTACTTGATGCATGTATGTTTAGTGTGTTTGGTGTTACTTGTTGAGTTCTTTTGAACTCATTCTTGCTTCGGCGTACAGGTGCAGACGTTTCTACTTCTTCCGAGGAGATCGTTAGGAGCGACTCGGAGCGAGAGTAGGAGAGATTGTTGTGGATTTAGCATTGTACTTTTCATTACTTCATAGTATGTAATAAAGACTCTGCGTAGTCTCATGTGGACAATGTATTTATTTTATTTCAGTTATGAATAGTTAGCTCTTTTCTACTATACGGACTGTGAATAGAATGTGGATGATGGAATAAGATTTCTTTTCAGTTCTTTAAATTCCGCTGTCATGAGATATATTATATTTGTGTATGTTTCAGCCTATTGTACTAGTGTTGGGTCAATGTCCCACTGTGGCGATGCTTTCTATATCGATGTGGGTTGGTGGAACCGTACCGATATAAAGAGGGTCGTTACAGAGATTGGTATCAGAGCATCAGGCTGAAATTGTACATAAATATGCATATACCATCATCTTCATTGTATACTAAGTCAGTGTAGATTGTCCACATAGATAAGTAATTAGTTAGAAATTAGATAGTTTAGTTCTAAATGGTGATTAATCCGTTTTACAGGATATGGCTTCGCGTGGTAGGCGTGGTGTTCCTGCTCGTGATGGCGAGCAGAGGAGAGATGAGCCTCGGCGTGAGGATCAGGGTGAGCAGCAGGCCCCTGCACCCCAGGGTCCTGTACTTCCTCCACCGCCACCAGTAGACTATGGAGTGTTCATGCAGGGTTTGGTGCAGGCCATGCAAACGCAGGCCCACACTCAGGCTGCACTCCAGGCCCAGTTGGAGGCTCAGGTTAGAATAATAAGATAAAGTAGTCTGTATTATTAAATGCATGATTGTTATGTTATATGTGTTAATTATGTTGCTTGTTGTAGCAGGCTCAGGTACCAGTTCCCCAGGCTGACCATGGTGGACCCTCCATCATGGAAAGGTTCAAGAGGATGTCGCCACCCTCTTTTAAGGGGGAGAGCGATCCATTATTAGCTGAGAACTGGATGAGGGAGATTGAGAAGATCTTCCGGGCCATTAGGTGCGCTGAGGACGACAAGGTCACTTTAGCCACCTATATGCTACAGGTATGTGTAATCTAATCTATGGTTATTACTTTAAGTATAAATTATGTTGGTTAGTTCTCATGGATGGTTTTGGCAGGAGCGAGCCGATGTATGGTGGTCCTCGTTGTTACGTACTCGGTTCGAAGATGGTGCCGTGGAAGTTGGATGGGATGAGTTCGTGAGGCTTTTCCGAGCCAAGTTTGTTCCGGAGCACATCCAGGACAAGATGGAGCAGGAGTTCCTCTCGTTAACTCAGGGCTCCATGACTGTGCTGGAGTACGAGGCCAGGTTTGCCGAGCTATCAAAGTACGCCCCTCATATTGTAGCTGATGAGCGCAGGAAGGCGAAGAAATTCGTGATGGGTCTGAAACCATCGCTGAGGACGAGGTTGGTGGCTTTCGACCATCGTACTCTCGAGCAGGCGCTCAGCGCGGCGTGTCGGCAGGAGGGGGAGATGGAGCAGTATCTGGAGGAGAAGAAGGCTTCTCAAAAGAGGCCAGCAGCTCCTTTCCAGAGACAGGAGAGGAAGAAGGCGACTTTCCAGTCACCGCAGCGTCCTGTGGCATCAGGCAGTGGTCAGGTATCTTCTCAACGTTCCCCTAGTGGTAAGAAGGAGTGTCCTCATTGCGGGAGGGCACATGGCGGTACGGAGTGTTGGCTGGTAGCAGGAAAGTGCTTAAAGTGCGGGAGCAGTGATCATAAGATTAAGGATTGTCCGAGGCTTCAGCAGGGAGCCCAGCGGGGGCCAGCCCCAGTAGCAGCAGCAGCAGCGCCAGCGACAGGACGACCAGGGAGACCTCGAGCCCCAGCTCGAGTGTTTGCTTTAGCTCGTGAGGACGCCGAGCAGGCAGATCATGTCACCGAAGGTACGGTTTTGTTCTTAGGTGTGCATGCTCGGGTTTTGTTCGATACGGGTGCTACTCACTCGTTCATTTCCGAGCGTTTTGCTAGGCAGTTAGCTTTAGAGTCAGGATTAGAGTCTGAGGATTTAGAAGTCCCTTTGTCTGTGCATACACCTGCGGGTACGGTATCGACTAGGAAGTGTATTCCGTCTTTACCGGTGTGCATTGAGGATAGAGTCCTAGAAGGGTGTTTCTTCTTGCTTAAGATGAAGGACTATGATGCTATTCTTGGTCTGGATTGGCTAGAGGAGCACTATGCATTGGTAGATTGTCGTGGGAAGAAGATTGTTTTCCGCATTCCTGGTGAGGATGAATTTTCTCATCCTTTGCCGAGGAACTTAGCAGGAAAGTTTGTCATCTCGGCCATGAGGGCAATGAGAATGGTGAACAAGGGTTGTGACGCTTTTCTTGCCAGTGTGGTTTTAATACCCAAGGCTGATGAGTCACTTACTCTTGCCGAGATAGATGTAGTGCAGGATTTTCCAGATGTCTTTCCTGATGATTTATCTGGATTGCCACCGCTAGAGAGATAGAGTTCACTCTAGAGTTGCTTCCAGGCATCTCTCCTATCTCGAAGGCACCTTATCGGATGGCACCTGCGGAATTAGCTGAGTTAAGGAAGCAGTTGCAGGATTTGTTAGATAAGGGATTTATTCGCCCTAGCGTTTCCCCTTGGGGCGCACCTGTCTTATTCGTGAAGAAGAAGGATGGGTCACTTCGGTTATGCATTGATTATAGAAAGCTAAACCAGGTGACGGTAAAGAACAGGTATCCCTTACCTCGGATTGATGATTTGTTTGACCAGCTACAGAATGCATCGGTCTTTTCTAAGATTGATTTGCGTTCTGGCTATCATCAGTTGAGGATTAGGAGTGAGGATGTGTCCAAGACGGCATTTAGAACCCGTTATGGACATTATGAGTTTTTGGTCCTTCCGTTTGGTCTAACCAACGCCCCTGCAGCGTTCATGGATCTCATGAACAGGGTGTTTAGACCCTATCTAGATAGTTTTGTTGTAGTCTTCATTGATGACGTGCTGGTCTACTCTCCGGATGAGGCCACACATCGTCAGCATTTGAGGATAGCGTTAGAGGTTCTCCGTGAGCACAAGCTGTATGCAAAATTCAGCAAGTGCGATTTTTGGATGCGCGAGGTTCATTTCCTTGGGCATGTTATCTCCGGTGCTGGTGTAGCAGTGGACCCAGCGAAAGTCCAAGCTGTTATGGATTGGGAGAGTCCCAAGACTCCTTCGGAGATTCGGAGTTTTCTTGGTTTGGCGGGTTATTATCGGCGTTTTATTGAGGGATTTTCATCCATCGCCGCTCCATTGACTCAGCTGACCAGGAAGGGAGTGAAGTTTGTCTGGTCCGAGGAGTGTGAGAGTAGTTTTCAATTATTGAAGACTAAACTCACATCGGCTCCTGTGTTAGTTCTACCGAGCGGTGTAGAGGATTTTGCTATCTACACGGATGCATCTCGGATTGGCCTTGGCTGTGTGTTGATGCAGCAAGGAAGGGTAGTAGCATATGCTTCGAGGCAATTGAAGGAGCATGAGCGAAACTATCCAACTCATGATCTTGAGCTTGCGGCAGTGGTTCATGCACTGAAGATCTGGAGGCACTATCTTTATGGTGTCAGATTTGAGTGTTCACTGATCACAAGAGCCTAAAGTATCTTTTCTCCCAAAAAGAATTAAACCTTAGGCAGAGAAGATGGATTGAGTTCCTGAAGGACTATGACTTCGACCTCCAGTATCATCCTGGAAAGGCGAATGTCGTAGCAGATGCCCTTAGTAGAAAGAGGTCGTCTCTCCAGCAGGACTGGAAGATGTTGGAGGATGCAGCGTGTACGATGACCGAGTTGGAGCCATCATTATGCCGAGCTTTTGTGGCTCAGCTGTCCATTAGGTCATCGGTGTTAGATGAGGTGATCGAGCATCAGAAAGCCGACCCTAGACTCCAAGAGTTAGTGGGCAAAGCCGGTATTGCTCGTGATGAGGATGGTGTGATTAGATTCCATCATCGTGTCTGTGTTCCAGACATTGTAGATATTCGTGAGCATGTTTTAGCAGAAGCTCATAGATCTAGGTTCTCTATTCATCCGGGTAACACTAAGATGTACCAGGATTTAAAGAGATCGTTTTGGTGGTCTGGCATGAAGAAGGATGTAGCTGAGTTTGTGTCTAGATGTCTAGTATGCCAGCAAGTGAAGGCCGAGCGGCAGCGACCATCTGGTCTTATGCAGAAGATGGAGATCCCAGTTGGAAGTGGGAAGCTGTCACTATGGATTTTGTTACGGGTTTGCCTCGATCTAGACGAGGTAATGACTCGATTTGGGTAGTGGTAGATCGATTCTCGAAGACTGCACATTTCTTGCCTATGAAGAAGAAGCAGTCAGTAGAGAGTTTAGCTAGACTGTATGTTAGTAGTATTATTAGATTGCATGGGGTACCGAAGTCTATTATTTCGGATCGAGATCCGAGATTTACTTCGAGGCTATGGAAGGGTCTTCAGGATGCGTTAGGTTCGGAGCTGAAGCTCAGTTCGGCATTTCATCCCCAGACAGATGGACAGTCCGAGAGGACTATCCAGACGCTTGAGGATATGTTGAGGGCTTGTGTGCTGGATTGGAAGGATGATTGGGAGCGCCATTTACCTCTAGTGGAGTTCGCATATAACAACAGTTTTCATGCGAGCATTGGCATGGCTCCATTTGAGGCTTTATATGGTAGGCCTTGCAGATCTCCTTTGTGTTGGGAGGAGACCGGTGATAGGCAGTTGATCGGTCCGGAGTTAGTTCAGGAGACTTCGGATAAGGTCCAGCTTATTAGGAAGAGACTTGTTGCGGCACAGGATAGGCAGAAGAGTTATGCCGACAACAGGAGGAAGGATCTAGAGTTCGAGGTAGGTGAACATGTCTTTTTGAAGATTTCGCCTACGCGAGGTGTAGTTAGATTTGGCAGGCATAGTAAGTTGAGCCCTAGATTCATTGGCCCGTATGAGATTCTCCGACGATTGGGCAACGTGGCATATGAGCTAGCTTTACCTCCAGCATTGGCTAGCGTTCATCCTGTTTTTCACGTATCTATGCTCAGGAAGTATGTCAGAGATCCGTCTCATGTTATTAGCCATGAGCCAGTGGAGATCCAGCCAGATCTTTCTTATGTAGAGCAACCAGTAGCTATTCTTGATCGGAAGGTTCAACATCTCCGAAACAAGAGCATTGCGTCAGTAAAGATCTTATGGCGTAACTTCTCGCGAGAGGAGGCTACTTGGGAGCTTGAATATGCAATGAGAAAGAAATATCCTTAGTTGATTGAGTAGTGTCAGTCTAACTTTGAGGACGAAGTTTCTTTAAGGGGGAGAGGGTGTAAGGCCCTTGATTTTCATCTTGCTTGCTTAAGTATATGTATATGCGTATAAGTGCTATTGATGTATAGATTATTGTGTATAAGTATTTATTTATACAAATTGTATGAATTAGTATTATTGAAATGTACATATTGTATTCAAGTATATATATATATATATATATATATATATTTATGTGTGTAGTATTATAAATTCTATATATTAAAGTGAATTTTGTCGGCCAGTCGGCGTCAACATCGGCTGACGTTGACTAGGAGTAGGCGGCAATATCGATGGACGCCCATTTTGGATAGGCGACCATAGATATGGACGCCAATATCCCAGACCAGTTACGTTTCCAGATCCGGAAACGCCTCCGGAAATTTAGCCTCTTGTTTTCGAAACCCTTCCCAACGGCTCTGAGACTTACCCCTTTAGCATATCCGACCCCCAACCCTTTATAATACCCAGTTTTCGGCCAGATCCATCCCTTTTGACTCTTGGGTCAAAAACCTAGCTCTTCTATGCAAAAACCCTAACTTGAACCTGAGAGATCTGACTTCGGGAGGCTTCATCTGGCGATCTGCATCGACTGGTGTCAACTCTGAACATCCGGGAACGACTCCCCACGCTGGTGTGCAGTGAAGATCAACAAAGAACCCGAAGAAGGAGGGATTTGAAGACTCTTTGGCACAGGCCGAGGAGGGCTTCTCCGGCTTGAATCGTCGTTTGTGGATTTTACAAGAGGCAAGTACCCCACTCACATCAACCCTACATGTGTCTAGTATGTCCCAGGAATTTTTCGGATTTTTCTCGTGTCCTGGAACCCCCCTTTCAAGTGATTTGTTGGCTTTCAGTCTGTGTTTGTGCAGACAAGATATTAACGGCAAGATCCCTTGCCGCTAATATCATGTGTTGGCGGCATCATATACTGCCGTTAACCTATAGACGTCTACCCCATGCCGTCAAGTTCTTCAGACTGCAACAGTTTGAAGTCTGCCCTTCTATAAGCTAATTTTCGAGTTTTTCCGCATGAGGATATATAGTAAAATTTCATATAATATGTAAATATACATGCTGGGTGTACTGTGAGTTATTGTGCATTTTTGGAAATTTTCCTAATTATTTGAATTCCTTGAATGTGCTACCGACAGAATTTTAATCTTGAAAAATATCGTTTATAAAAAATGTATAGAATTTGACTGCCATGAAATTTCTGTACACTGGTTATGAGATCTGATGCATGATATAAAAATTTGAGTAAATTATAATATATGTATAGTTTATTAAATTTTCTGAACCGAAAAATAGTTAATATGTCTACTCAATGTAGAAAAGTTAAGAATTAATGCGAAACTAGTTAATTTCCTATAAATTGAGATAAATTTTATACAGTCAGTATTCATGTATGAATAAATTGTGAATCTGAATAATGAAAATTTATGTCAGTTTGGCTACTTTTACATTTGATAACATCACTGTTAGAATTTTCAGAAAATATGTGTAATTCAGAAAACTGTAAATTTTGCTATGCGTGATGGTTAAACTGTGATGAATTTCTGGTTAAATTTCTGTACTGAACTGATGACAATAGCTATATAAACTTGTTTTATGTTAGATATTAATAATTAATACATGCTAATATGATTAGTGTTTAATTCTGCAAAAATTTCAGCATGATTAGAATTGTTGTAAAAATTTGATTAATACTGAAAACAGTAGTACCATGCTAGGTAATACTGAAGAATGTAAATGTGCGAACATGAGATGAATACGTGAATATTTTGTATTTAGAAGTGTGTTGAAATTGAGAAAATGTATTAATGTGCCAATGGGTGACACTGCTACCTTAGAGGGCTGTGGAACTGTACTGTGGTAAAGTCCCCACGGGAAAGTTCAAAGTGTGTGATGTCCCATGGGCATTGGGATTAAATCCTGGAGGCGAACAAGTATCGCTGGTTAGGGTGGAGAGTGCTTCTCCCGGTTCTGCGTAGTAACTAAGATTAATCACTGGAATGCCTAGGTAATTGATATGTGATGTGATTAGTGTGTGTCCTTCTAAAGTGGTTTGGGCTATGTGTCATGGCATTAAGGAAAAGTGAAAATGTGTTTAAGTGAAGGAAAATGTGTAAATTGTAAACCTGTGTAAGTGAATATGTGTTCATGAAATTCTTATGAAAACATGTAAAAATGATAAGTTTCTTGTGAATGTGACATGATAGTAGTAAAACAGCGAGCTTTTCACTAATATAAATGTGTTAACCATGTGCAAAATTATCTTAGAATTCATGTTAAATTAGTTGTTATGAAATGTGTAAATTTATGTGTAAAATGATCAACATGTGGCATATGAATGATTGAAGGAAATCAGTTTAGCATATTGAAAAGTGTAGAAAGCATGTGATAGGATTAGTTTATTGTGTATAAAACTAAATCCCATGTGTAAAATGTGTAGAAATCATGAACAGGCTTCTATTTGAAAAATTGTCACTTCCATGCATTATATGTAAATGATATAGCATAAGGATATGGAGATTACTTGATGGATGTATGTTTAGTGTGTTTGGTGTTACTTGTTGAGTTCTTTTGAACTCATTCTTGCTTTGGCGTACAGGTGTAGACGTTTCTACTTCTTTCGAGGAGATCGTTAGGAGCGACTCGGAGCGAGAGTAGGAGAGATTGTTGTGGATTTAGCATTGTACTTTTCATTACTTCATAGTATGTAATAAAGACTCTGCGTAGTCTCATGTGGACAATGTATTTATTTTATTTCAGTTATGAACAGTTAGCTCTCTTTTCTACTATACGGACTGTGAATAGAATGTGGATGATGGAATAAGATTTCTTTTCAGTTCTTTAAATTCCGCTGTCATGAGATATATTATATTTGTGTATGTTTCAGCCTATTGTACTAGTGTTGGGTAAATGTCCCACTGTGGCGATGCTTTCTATATCGATGTGGGTTGGTGGAACCGTACCGATATAAAGAGGGTCGTTACATGCATACTTGCTCAAGGCCATGAACCTCATTTGATACTCCAACAGCAACAAATTCCCTTGCTGAAGTGTTCTGAATTGCTCCCTCTTGGCTTGCTGAATTTGCATCGGAAACAAGTTATTGTTGAATACTTCAAGAAACTCCGGCCATGTGATGGTATCTTCTGCTGTTCTGGTGAATATGGATTGCATCTTGAGTCTCCACCATTCCTGGGCAAATCCTCTCAATTGATAGGTAGCCAGAATAACTCTATCCGCCTGAGGGCACCTCATGGTAGAAAATACCCTCTCAATCTCATGCACTAAATGTTCAGCTATGTCTGGATTCGGACCTCCTGAGTACGTAGGTGGTTGCAACTGCAGGAACCTCTCCACTAACATCGTGGACTCCTCCACACTAGCTGACCTCCCTGGGGCAACTAGAGGCACAGGTACTACAGGTGGTACCTCTGCTCCAAACGGTGGTGCCAGGGGTGCCGACACTACCTCCTTCTGTACCGGTGGTACTCCCGCTGGCTGAACTGGTGGTTGCTGATCCAGCCACGTCTGAATTTGAGTAATGTTGTCCCACAACCTTTCTATCATCTGGTGTGTGGTCTCCTCTAGATCATCACAACCACCTCCCCAATCTCTTCTATCAGCCATTTATAAACCTGCACACACAACAATCCAATCCATACAACACACAAGCATATCAATACAAAAACAGGGCCAACTACTAGCAGTAGACTATAGTAAGGAACATACTATGTACATTTCATGTTTCCTCATATTTACACAGACCTTGCTCTGATACCAACTGTGACGGTCCTCACCGTTCAACCACGTTAACCCGATAACGTGCTCGACACGACTCCGCCTCCTGTGATCGGGCCGAAGCCTCCCAAGGGATTTCAACTACACATGACTGTGAAAATATAAAGAAACACATTGAACACATATAAGATACCATTTCTCACATATATTCACATGAATGTACATATTGAGCTCCATATCATAGTCATTAAACAAGTACAACAGCCTGGGACAAACCCCCAAGGCTCCACAAGTAAAAGTATTACTCTGCTAGTTGTGAAGGCCCGACTCCACTACGATGCGGTCCCGAACTAGAAGAGGGACGGGAACTCTCCTGCTCTCCTTCATCTTAAAGAAGAAGGGGTGAGCCTCACAAGTCACTGGCTCAGTAGGGCAACTCCCCCAAAGCCGATAAACATAGAGAACAACAATTGTAATAAGCAAAGCTGTAAAGCATTTAAATATATAATCACCTATGCATGATGCTACAACTGCAAGTAAGTAAACAACAAACCACGTACGTGTGTACAAGCTAAAGAAGGGCATGCCGTACATGAGTCACGATAACTAATTCACGACACCAACCACAGACCTAACAAACAACACAAGTCCACCTCTCAGTCTCACACCCACGGATGAAAGGTCCAGCCGCTGCTTCACCTCTACAAGACAAGAACTGTGGAGACAACTAACACCACTCCTGTAGACTGCACAACTGCAGGCCCAAGCCGGAGACCTTTAGGGACTCCGGCTGAGAACTCTAAAGTGAGGCATTGGAAATAGGACTAGCTGGGGACCAGTATGTCTACTGGTGTTCGTCCCCCAACCACGAGCGCGCTACAAGCGACCACACTCCCACAAACACGTGTCGCTACCCAATGTCATCTTTCCCTCAGCCGGACATACAACTCAAACTCAGGAGTGAGGGTGTCCAGGAAGACGTCACAAACCTTGACGGTATTCACTGTACCGGGACAAAACCTGAGCACCCGGTCCCTGGGTAACCGACTAGAGAGGTAACTACGGAAGGCGTTATAACCCAACTTGCTATGCACACATTTCCACGCAAAGCCTCTTGTTAACAACCACGGTATAAGCTGACATGACCCACACTATCCCTACATTGCATGCCCAACACTGCCTAACCAATGTAGGATAGAAACTGGGTAGACTGGCCAAGGAGCCCCAGAGCTCGATTGGCCACATTCTGAAATGCGTCCAACACAGAGGTCACCATTTGACCTAAATCGCGACAGACTTACCTGCCACCTTATGGTCTGAATTGCGATTGGCCAAGTCATTGCGTTCTTAAAATGTGACGACTGGTTTTTTCGCCTTTCAAACAGTAGAACAAAACCCTAAACTCTCATTCTAGAATTCACACCATAGAGCCATACATGCTGATACAATAGGATATAACAGCTTAAAAGGAAACCTAACTGTGCTCTCTACTATGCTTAATCAATTTCCACAACAAAAGCCTCAAACCCTAACCTACATAGTCCACACCAAGAAAGACAGGGTTGAATTCCCCTACCAACAAGTGAAATGCAAATCCGACGCCACCCGGGGATTCCTCGCACTCCGAAGCTCCACCTCGTGCCATAATCACGCCGAACAGACACAAAATGCCCAGAAATCATCCAAAATCCCCTTCAGAACCACATCAGAACTCCTGTCAGCTGAACAGTGCAACTGCATTGTTCGGCCAAGGGCAAGAGCCCAAAACACACTGGGTTTAAATCGCGTCGTGTCTTCCCGCCATGTTTAGAAAAGCGTCAAACCTCGAAGACGTGTTTAAATCTCAACGTCCTTGCATGCGCCATGCGGCGCGCATGCAGCGGCGCTCATGTAACAGCGGTGCGAAATCGCGACGTGGAAGGTGGTTGTGTTCATGTGAGAATCACGACGTCTGCTTACGTTGCATTCTTAATGAACCCGGCAGAGGCTTGTTTGTGTTGGAATGCCCAACCCTCTAGCCTCCCGCCTGCTACAACAAACCTGTAAAAACACATGTAGACCCACATGGTCTACCAATGGGCCATACATTGGCCCCCAAACCTGATAAACTACGATCCGAACGTATGGGTTATTACAAAACTCCCTGAGTAAGGTCCTCAAACAACCTCCACTACCTGACCATCAACGAGCTCAGACTAACTTGTCTGCTCAAGGCATCCACCACGATGTTAGCCCTTCGTGGGTGGTAGGAGAGGGTAAGGTCGTAGTCCTTCAAGTACTCCATCCGTCTTCGCTGCCTCAAGTTCAATTCCTTTTGAGTGAAGATGTTTTGTAAATTCTAATGATCTGTGAAGATCTTAAACGCCTCACCGTACAGGTAGTGCCTCCACAACTTTAGAGTGAACACCACAGTTGCTAACTCTAAGTCGTGGTTAGGGTAGTTCTCTCATGATTCTTCAACTGCCTAGAAGCATAGGCGATGACCCCACCATGCTGCATCAACACAACACCCAAGCCTGACCTCGAAGCGTCGGTGTACACCACAAAACTTCTGTTGCCTGACGGTAAGACCAACACTGGCGCTGAAGTTAACCTCTCCTTCAGCTCCTGAAAGCTCCGCTCGTAGTCCTCTATCCAAACAAACCTGGTCTCCAGTCTAGTCAATCTGGTCAACAGCTCCGCTATCTTGGAAAAGTCCTAGATAAACCTCCTATAGTAGCCTGCCAAGCCCAAAAAGCTTCGAACCTTTGACACTATAGTCGGATGCTCCCAAGATAGCACTGCCTCAACCTTGGCAGGGTCCACTGCCACACCAGAACTTGAGATCACGTGTCTGAGAAAGTGCACCTCCCTTAGCCAAAATTCACACTTGTCAAACTTGGCATAAAGTTGGTGACTCTGCAACGTCTCCAACACGATCCTTAGATGCTCCTCGGGCTCCTCCACAAAAGCCGAGTAGACCAAAATGTCATCTACAAAGATGACCACAAATCTGTCCAAGTCTAAACACTCTGTGCATCAGATCCATAAAAGCTGTTGGGACGTTTATGAGCCCAAATGGCATCATGATGAACTCAAAGTGACCGTACCTCATACGAAAAGCTGTCATGCCAATATCTGACTCCCTGATCCTTAACTGGTAGTACCCTGATCTTAAGTCAATCTTCGAAAACACTGTTGCTGACTGTAAATGACCAAACAAATCATCAATCCTGGGTAGTGGATACCTGTTCTTCATTGTGACCTGGTTCAACTGCCTGTAATCGATGCACAACTACAAACTGTCGTCCTCCTTCCTCACAAACAACACTGGCGCCCCCCACGGTGAACGACGAGGATGAATGAAACTCTGCTCAAGCAACTCAAGCAATTTGCGCTTCAACTTGCGCAACTCAGCCGGAGCCATCCGATACGGTGCCCTAGACAAAGGCATCATCCCCGGCAAAATCTCAATGGAGAAGTCTACCTCCCCCTCAGGTGGTAACCTAGGTAGGTCATCCGAAAAAATGTTGAAAAACTCACACACAACACGTACATCAAAAACTGACAACCCACTAGGCTTATATGTACAAACAGAAGCAAGTTATGCTACACAACCATTGTGGATCAAACGTCGAGCTCTACAGAAAGAAATAAAAGATCGACGAGTAGACCAAAAACCTCGGAAGCTGAGAACATGCGCTATAGGTATCTCAAACTGCACGGTCTTCTGTTGGCAATCCACCATAGCTGAGTGAGCATTCAACCAATCCATGCCAATGCATACAATCTGGCCGGCAACTGGTGTCCTTGGACCTCAATTGTGACATCCTCAAGATAGCCGAAAGAACGCATGTAATCACTAGAGAGAAGATCAATTATCATATCACACTGCCTCTCAGGGGTGTGACAAACCAGCGACTCGTAAAACTCCTCGGAAGGAAAGCAAAGAGAAGCACCAGGATCAACTAGAACACAAGCAACTCTACCAAGGTTAGGCAAAGTACCTACGACTAGTTCGATGCCTTGGCCTCCTCTGTTGCAAGAGCCATCACATGACTATGACCACACCCATGCTGCGGCACCTCTTGGGGCTGTTGCGGCAGCTGCAGCTACTAGTGATGTGGAAACTGCTGCTACTACTGGTGGTATGGCTTAAACTACTGAGGCGGCTAGTACTGCTGGAACTACTGAGGCTGCTATTGGTACTACCCCTGCTGTTGCTGTCGGGGTGCCTGCTACTGTGGAGGGTACTGGTAGTGCAGAAACTACTGAGTAAACTGCAACTGCATGGGCTACTAGACTTGCCCCATTGGGCAATCCCTCCTGTAGTGGCCTGGTAAACTTCAAGTGTAACAGACTGCCTCCTGTCTGCCCTGTTCGGCTCCCTGCTGGATCGATTGCCTTGCAAACCGCGACTGGCACTTCTGCTACCAGCTCCGCCCACCCCCACGAGTGGTCATCTGCCTAAACCTTGAGTGCAAGCCAGAGCTTCTTGAACCCGAAGAAGAGGAAGAAGTCGCACTGCCACGGCTACCAGTGGGATGCTGGTACTGGGTTGTCCTAGAGGAAGCTCCTCCCTGCTGCTGCTGCTGTGGCTACTGCTGCTGTTGGGTCTGCTAGGTCTCTCTCTTCAAGGCGGTGGCCTTAGCCACTATCACTCCCAAAGTGGCACACATGTGAGCTGTCATGCCCCACCACAAATTCGGCCTCAGTCCTATAATAAATCTCTCTACACAAGCCTACTCACTACTGGCCATATGGGGAACATGCCTCAATAACTAGACAAACATCTGATGATACTGCGCAACTATCATGTCCCCCTGTGTCAGCTCATGAAACTGATCATGTCTCTCACATTGAGCATAATCTGGGAAATACTCACCGTGGAAGACCTCCAAGAACTGCTGCCAAGAAACATGATCCAATCACTGCCCTGGGAAGTGTGTCTACCTCTGAACTCTCCACCACTCATGGCTAGTCCCTTGAGCTAATACACTGCCAATCTCACCTGATCCTCCTCGGCGCACTCCAAGGTCTCGAATGTACGCTCCAACTCATGAGTCCAACTTTCAGCCCTATTTGGGTCATAGTCTCCGAAAAACATTGGTGGTCGGAGACGCAAAAACCTCTCCAAAAGGGTGGTCCTATCCTCAGTCATTGTTGCCCTCCTCCTGCTAGCTCGGGTACTCCCAGTATCCGATGCCTACTGCACAACTGGCTGCGTTGCCGGTGGATCTTCCTACTACTTTGGGACCACTGGGGGAGGTACCGATGGCTACCCTCACACTGTCATCTGCCATGTCACCTGAAGCATGGTTCTGAAACTGTGGTGGGTGTTGCTGCCATTGCTGTTGCTGCTCACCCAGTGGTGCCGCTATCGTTGCCTCCTGAGGCTATGCCACAGACTCCTCCACTGACACGTCCTCCTGAACCTGACCTGGAGCTGGCATATCTAACTCAACTTGCTGCTCCATCAGCTCTCTGGTCTGTCTGCACCTATGTGGAGCCATAACCTGCACAGCACACAACCAACAAAGTTAATGACACTAACTCGGGCAGCTAGCAGTGTACTTGTACTTCTGTTGGGACTTTCTAGTTGTAGTTTAAATCCACTACAAGTCCTGTTAGACTCTCGCTCTGATACCAACTGTAACAACCCTGAGAACCCGACCTTTGGTCCCAATCGAGGACCTGATTTTCGTGGCCACTACCCACGGATCTGGAGACCTGGAAGGGCTATAATACAAGTCTAACATAATATGTAAAGGAAATAAACATCAACTACTGAACTAGGAGCACACATGCGGAAGCAGGAAGAAGAGAGAGACCGATGCGTAACGCTCTAGGTGCAGTCCCAACCACAACGAGTACAAGTGAGCAAATGGGAGAAATAGGGCCCTTAGGGGCATACCCTGAGAGTGAAGTATAACTGAAGAAAAGGGGAGTCCCACTGCTAGCTACGGGGATGATGATGATGGCCCCATCTACTCCGCCCGACGCGCACTCTGCTGCTGCTGGGAAGTCTCACCTGCAAAAAGGAGGGATGAGCTTCACAACAGAAGCTCAGTAAGAACTACCAATCGCCTACTGGCTCTAACAGGCAGGAGAAACAATTATAATTAAAGTAAATGACAACAGTTATATATTATAATCTACACAGGGAAGTGCGGAAGCAAAACTACTAACTAACAACGATACGGAAGGAACAACGAGGTCAGAAACTCCGTATGACCTGCACGTTGTGACCACCACATGGCTGGCATCACAGACAGAGGGAACCCTACCTAGACAAGTGACACTAGATACGAAAACCACTACCACTAGTCAACTGGTCAGGAGCGTCCACTGACGTCTTACCCTCGATCCAGATCCATTCCTCCACATCTCATCAGAGTGGGGGCAGGAACACAAAGCAACCACAATAGTAACCACCATAGTCTGTCCAGACTACGATCCCACACCTAACCTCTCTAGGTGGTTTTGAGGCCATAAAGAGCGAGGTAGTGAGAAGAAGGACTAGATGGCCTACACCGGGAAGAACTCCGAATGACCTCAGTGTCCTAGACCAACTACGAGAGCTCTGCAAATGACTCAACGCCGCTGTCATAACCACTATTTTCCCCTCCGCTCTAGA
Organism: Colocasia esculenta; assembly: GCA_014218235.1. Classification (NCBI taxonomy): domain Eukaryota; kingdom Viridiplantae; phylum Streptophyta; class Magnoliopsida; order Alismatales; family Araceae; genus Colocasia; species Colocasia esculenta. The sequence continues at coordinate 103,499,594 of CM024755.1, read as the reverse complement.
GTTTGTGACTCGAGCATGCCCATTGCCTAGAGCACTCCCTCAATGGGCGCATGGGGATGGCGGGTCCCAGGTAAATGGTAACAATCTCTCACAGGACAAGCCCTCAGATGCTGAGCACCAGGCGAACGACTAGTGTAGGACCATACTAGGAACTGTCACTAGTGCCACGAGTACAGAAATAACCAAGAACGAAAATGACTCATGGAAAATGGACTTTGCATAAACTTACTTGAATTGTCATGGTTGTGAGGCCCATGGCTGTTGCGACACTGTCGTGATGCCAAGACCGGCTGCAACAATGTGGCGACGCCCCTAGTTGCAGCGATGATGTCTCGACGCCCATGCCCACCACGACAGCCAAGGCTGTCACAGTCGGCGTATGCGTTGTAACATCATCGCGACCCTCAGGCTGGTCGCGATCTCAACATAGGGGGGTTCAAGAATGTTTGTCCTAGGGATCACCCTAAAAATGTTACAAACCACACCAACCAGGGGAGGGGAGTAGGGAAAACACTAGGAAAGGATGTAAAAAAGCATACCACCCTCAAAACCTACGATTCATGCATTAAACAAGGAGATCTACACTCAAAGGAAACCCTCTCCACGAACAAGGAATGGATCTCTCACTCCCACACCCCAAATACCAAAGAAACACAAGGATCTCAAGGGGGAGGGGAGAATGGTAGAACGATAGGAAGAGGGGATGTTCCTACCTTAAGGTGTAGAGCAAACCCATTGGGGCCTTCTCGTAGGAATGGTCGCCACCTCCTCACTCCAAGAACCACACGGACGTCGCCCACATGAAGGGGACGTCACCTCCTCGCCACGAGCACCATAAACACGCCGGAAGAAGCAAGAGGACTCGGGGAAAGAAGGAGGAAGAATAAGAAGGAAAGAAGGAGAAGAGGGGGAAATGGGGTGCCTACCTCGATTTTGAACTGACGCGACGAGAGCCTTATCACGATGGCTCCATAAGTTGCGACACCATGTCGCGACCGACCCCTAGGTCGTGACCCCAAAAATGGTCAAACCAAAGACCGGTAACAGCAGAACGCGATGGCCTGCCAGGTCGCGTTAACGCTATACGTGCTTGACACCCGACAAGGCCGTTCTGACAAAAAGGACAAGCGTCAGAACGGTCAGAATGAAGTCACGTCGCCTCCAGATGGCGCGACATGAATGCGACGCCTCTAGATGGCACGTCAAGGATGTGACGCCCACCGGGGGAAGAACAAGAAGCATGTTGCGACCAACCATGCTGTTGCAACACTATCGTGACCAGCAGGTCCAGTACGACCCTGAGGATGGGGCCAAGGCCCAGGGGAGCTGGATCTTACACCTTTAGTGTGTCGACACACCGTATATTTGTTGGGTTGAGTGTGAATATAATTCACTTCTCCTCACATTTTGATGATGACAAGTTGTGATTTTAATGCATAACATTTGGAACATGTGAAATACATCACACCTAAAATAACAATATTCAAAAAGCATGTTCCAAACACATTTATCATTTATATTCATGATAATACATTTGACTAATGATTTATGTGTTTATTTCTCAGGGACAAACATTTGTTGCAAGGGTAGTGTCGACACACCCCACACTGGTGTCAACACAATGCTCCAAGCCCTAAGCGAAAAGATGAAGAAATGGTCAACTAGTGTCGACACTAGACCAGGGCAGGTTGACACTAGAGACAGATCCCAGGGAAACAAATCAACAGGCTTCTATCTCAGGTCGACACCAAATGCAGTCAGGTCGACACTAGGGAGCCTTCCCAGAAGGCCTGTTTTTCAGCTGGCTACGGCAAGTCGACACTGAACTATCTCAGGTCGACACTAGATGCTTCTCCCAGGGAACTGCTTTGCCCAGTTTGGGACAGTGTGTCGACACACCCTATGGGCAGGTCGACACACTCCGGAAACTTTTTGACTTAAAGTTTCTCCTGGACACGCGGCACCCTAGGGAAATGATGGATCAACCTTGGATCATGTGCCCACGTACCCCAAGGGTACCTTTGGACTATTTGGGGTACAAATACCCTCCTATTGGCCATCCATCACATGAGAACCCTTTAGAGCCTCCCAGAAACCTGTTTTGGCGGCAAGAAGAGTTCACCTCCCTGCTCCTGCTTTCCTGGTGATTCCTCAAGCCAATTCTTATCTGTCCAAGCATGAGAAGTGGAGTTTGATCATTGAAGATGCAACTGGATCACTTCAAGGAAGCAGATCAAGTAGAAGCAATCGTTTGAGAAGACCTCAAGGAAGATCCCAAAGTTCAGACTGCAGAGCATCGGCCAGGGATTTCAAGAACTCAAGTCTCTTCCCAATTCGATCTTCTACAAGGGAGTATAATTGAAGAGCAAGGATTTCTTTATACAATTCTTCATGTACCTTTGTTCTTCTGAGTCATTATGAGATTGTGCAAGAGTTGCTGCATGAGTCTCATGAATGAACTCTTGTTAGACTAGATCTATTGCTAGAGGATCTGAGTCTTGTCTGTCTTTCTAGCAAGTTGTTTGTAAGCCATCGTGCTCTGTGGTTTGAGTCGTGTACTCAAGGCATTATTGAGCAGTCTTGCTCAGGATTCTAAAGTAGTCTTACTCTAGAGGTTGTGTGAGTTGTAAACTCAGGTTGTTGGAGTTGTCAGGCTCCAGTGGGTGTGGTGTACCCAGGTTGATTAGTGGATCCTCACTGTGTGAGGGGTGGATGTAGGAATCACATGGTGTGATTTCCGAACCACCTAAAAATCTCTGTGCATTGGTCTGATTGTGGTTTGAATTTACCTTTCGTTAGATGCATGCATAGGATCGTTTGAATTCATCTAATCAACTTGTTCACACACCTCTTTTGCACAACTCACTCAATCTCTTTTCAGATCTGTGAAATTCGTTTTTCAAATTGTCTCTGATTCAAAAGGTTTTTCTAAATTGATCAAGCTTCCACAATAGCTGGCATAGATCTATTCAACCCCCCCCCCTTCTAGATCTTGTCCACATCATTTATCGATCCTTCAATTGGCATCAGAGCTGGTTTACACTTGATCTGATTTGATCTGAGTATTTTTTGAGTGTTCTGTGTGTCTTGATTGTTTGCTTGTTTGTCTGCTAAGTATCTCTTCTTTGCACCATTTAATTGTCTTAATGGATTCAAGAGGGTTCATAACTGAGGGTCACTCTATTAATAGGCCACCCTTCTTCAATGGAAGAGACTACACCTATTGGAAGAATAGAATGCAGGTCTTCCTTATAGCTCAAAACTATGATATATGGAAGGTAGTCGAAGTAGGTCCCTATGAGAATCAGGGAGAGGAAGAGACCTGGACTAGGGAACAGATTAGGAGGGCCACTCTGAATTATAGTGCCATGAACATGATTCAATGTGCAGTCCACCCTAAAGAGTACTCGAGAATCTCAATGTGCAAATCTGCCAAAGAGATGTGGGATAAACTTGAGTTACTCTATGAGGGAACATCTCAAGTGAAAGAAACTAAGGCTAACATTCTTGTCTCTGAATATGAATTGTTTATGATGAAATCTAATGAGACGATTTCTGAAATGTTTGCCTGGTTTATGATAATTGTGAATGGACTGAAGGCCTTAGGTAAGGATTATATACATGCGGACTTGGTAAGGAAAATTCTACATTCTCTCTCTTCAATTTGGCACACAAAGGCCACTGTCATTGAAGACTATAAAGATTTGTCCAAAATTTCTTTGGATGAATTGATAGGGTCCTTAATGACTTATGAAATCAACTTAAAAAGAAATGAAGAACATATAATTAAAACCAAGCCAGTAGCACTAAAGGCCTCATCAAGTAATAAAGACAAGAGTCAGGAGAAAACCAGTTCTGATGAGTCTGAGTCAAATGAGGATGAGATTGCCCTCATGACCAGGCAATTCAAAAAATTCTTGAAATATAGAAAAGGAAAACTTTCTGGGAAAAAGAAGTTTTCATCAGGTAAAAGAAATACTTCCTTTTCTAATGCTAATTCTAATAAGAATCAAAATCTTACGAAATTGTCATCTGTTACAGGTGCAACAAGCCAGGACATATGAAGGGAGAATGTCCTGAAAACAAGGAGAAGCACAAAAAGATTCACAAGTTCAAGAAGCCAAAAGCCATGGTAGCCACTTGGTCTGATTAAGACTCAAGTGAGAAGGAAGAAGACGAAAAATCCTCAAGTTCTGATAGTGAGGAAATCTGCTTCATGGCGAATAGTTCTGATGGAAAGGTAAGTACATCCTTCGAAGACTATTCAGTTGAGGATTGGCAAGATGCATATGCCAAACTTGTTGAAAAATATACTGAAATGAGGAAAGAAAACAAACACATCAAAAAGAAAATTGAAAATATCCTGCACAACCAATCCTTCAACAAAAGAATTTGTGAACTGGAAAATGAAGTAACATAACTTAATGAAGAAAAGGAAAATCTTATGAACTTAATTGATGAGCTTAAGCTTGCCTCTTAAAAGGCCACCCATGAATTCAAAGAACTGTCTGAAAAGCTGGAAAGGAAAACAAAGATAAACAACAAAAGGTTGAAGAAATCAAAACCTTGGAAAACCAGCTAAAAGAAAAGGATGAAGTAATTGAAACATTCACAAAAGGTAAAGATAATTTGGAGGCCTTGCTGGGAGCAAAAATGAAATCAATTTCTCATGGACTAGGATTCAATAAACAAAAACCTAAGAAAGACAAATCTGGTGAGAAAAAGGATAAAGCACCATTGATTAAATTTGTCAAAGGTCCTAGTCTTGAGAACAATGAAATCAAGCAAACATCAAGCAAAACACCAAAAATCTCAAAAACTCAGAAACAAAATAAGTCAACCAGGTCGACACAGTCACCTGACAGGTCGACACCAGTCCACAAGAAGAACGATTCTGTGGCTGTTGTGTCGACACCAGTCAAGGAGAGGTCGACCTGCTCAACATCAACAAAAACAAACCACAAAATAAAAAATTCAAATAAAAATTTTAAAAATAAGAAAAATCCAAAGGAAGTCATTCATAAAAAACCTTGGACCTCTAATACAGCACATCAAGCTGATTGGAACCAATGGTATCATAACCCATGTTGGTATCATCCTCAATTCTTCTATCCAAATTTCTTGATGTACCAACAAAATCCTTGGATTCCACCTCCTCATCTACACTCTCCTCATATCCAAATGAAAAACACCCCTCCTACTAAAAACAAAAACACTGGTGTTTTCATTCCTAAGGGAAAGAATAAACTGAAAAAGACTGAGAACACCACTGTAATAAAACAAAAATAAAAAACAAATCAAATTTGGGTGAGAAAAGATTTGATGACAATGTTCAAACATTCTGATGGTCCCAACACTGTTTGGGTACCAAAATCTTCTCTCCACTGATTGATTTTGCAGGAAGGTCGTGCACCCAATTCGAATGTGTGGTTCCTTGACAGTGGGTGTTCACGACACATGACTGGAGATATAGCCAAATTTTCATTCCTGATTGAGAAGGAGGGAGGTTCAGTAACTTTTGGAGGTAAAAATAAAGGAAAGATCATTGGATCTGGTAAGGTTGGTCAATATTCCTCAAACTCTGTTGATAATGTTTTATTAGTTGATGGTCTGGATTACAATTTGCTCAGTATTAGCCAACTATGTGACAAAGGTCACAAAGTTGTGTTTGAATCTGATTTCTGTAAGATAATTGATTCATCAACTGATAAAATAATTTTTTTTGGAAAAAGGGAAAACAATGTTTATATGATCAACCTCAATAAAAACTTTTCTGAAAATCTTTGTTTTATTGCTAATAAAGATGAAATTGCATGGACTTGGCACAAAAGACTTGGCCATACAAGTTTCAGAATAATGAATAAATTGTTAAGGCTGAATTTGGTTAAGGGTCTTCCTGAATCTTTTTCTAATATTGAAAATCAAGTTTGTGAGATTTGTGCCCAAGGAAAACAAACCAGGAAATCTTTTAAAACTTTCAATGAGGTACTCACATCTAGGCCACTAGAATTACTTCACATGGACCTCTTTGGCCCAACAAGAATTCTAAGTCTAAGTGGCAAGAGATATGGGTTTGTGATCATTGGTGATTTTACCAAATTTACTTGGGTTATCTTCTTGTCCCACAAAAGTGATACTTGCCTTGAGTTCAGGAATTTCTGTACCACTGCCTTAACAACTTATCCATATAAAATCAAAAACATTTTGACTGATCATGGGGGTGAGTTTGAAAACAAATCATTTTCTGATTTATGTGCTGAACTTCAAATATTCCACAAGTTTTCTTCACTAAGAACTCCAGAACAAAATGGATTTGTGGAAAGAAAGAATAGAACTCTTGTTGAAATGGCTAGATCCATGCTCTTAGAAAGCAATTTGCCCAAATCCTTCTGGGCTGAAGCTGTAAACACAGCAAATCACATTCTAAATAGAGCTTTGATCAGACCAAAAATCAGAAAAACCCTATGAATTATTGAAAAATAAAAAGCCAACTGTATCTTATTTCAAAACCTTTGGGTGTAAATGCTTTGTACACAACAATAATAAAGAAAATCTTGACAAGTTTGATGCTAAGAGTCAGGAAGCCATCTTCCTTGGCTATTCTGAAGTGTCAAGAGCTTTCAAAGTGTACATTCTCAAAAACAAAACTGTTGAAGAATCTCCACATGTTATCTTTGATGAAAATTCCTTTTCAACTAATAGTTCTAAATCTTGCAGGGAAAGTCAAGACAGTGAAGAGGATGATTTCATTGTGGACTCTTCACCAACTGTTGAGGAGCTTGAAGACATTGGTGAGACTTGAACATCCATTCACCATCTTCAAGTGGATCAGGTAATGTTGCTCCAGATTTAAGTACCCCTCAACAGGTAATTTCTGAACATCGAATTTTGAGAGATCACCCATTAGATAATGTAGTTGGTAATTTGCATGATAGAGTTAGGACTAGATCATCATTCCTGCATGCTATTGAAGAAGACCCACTAGCTCTAATTTCCCAAATTGAACCAAAGTCAATTGATGAAGCTTTATCAAGTTCTGATTGGATCAATGCCATGCATGATGAACTTCATCAATTTGAAAGAAATCAAGTATGGGAATTAGTACCTAGACCTAGTGACCAAACAGTCATTGGCACTAGATGGGTTTTCAGAAACAAATTGAATGAAAATGGTCAAGTCATTAGAAATAAAGCTAGGCTAGTTGCAAAGGGGTATAATCAAGAATTTAGAATTGATTTTGAAGAATCATATGCCCCTGTAGCTAGACTAGAAGCAGTTAGGATTTTCCTTGCTTTTGCATCCTTCATGAAATTTAAAGTTCATCAAATGGATGTCAAAAGTGCATTTCTAAATGGATACATAAAGGAAAATGTTTTTGTTGAACAACCTCCTAGATTTGAAAATGAAAAACATCCTAACCATGTTTTCAAGCTTCATAAGGCTCTCTATGGTCTTAAACAAGCTACAAGAGCTTGGTATGACCGTTTGAGTTCCTTTTTACTTGAAAAAGGATATTCTAGAGGAAATGTTGATCAAACATTGTTCAAAAAAATAGTTAATAATCAAATAATTGCAGTCTAAATTTATGTTGATGACATAATATTTGGATCAACCAATAAAAGTCTGTGTACTGAATTTTCAAATCAACTGAAAAATGAATTTGAAATGAGTTTAATGGGAGATCTGAAGTTTTTCTTGGGATTGCAGGTTAACCAAACACATGAGGGAATCTTCATCAGTCAAACCAAGTATGTCAAGGAACGTTTGAAAAGGTTTGACTTTCAGAATCTCAAACATTCAAACACACCAATTGCTATTAATGCTAAGCTAGAAGAAGACTCACTTGGTAAGTCAGTAGACCCAAAGACCTACAGAGGTATGATTGGTTCTCTACTCTATCTTACAACTTCTAGACCTGATATTCAGTTTTGTGTGTGTTTGTGTGCTAGATTTCAATCAAATCCTAAGAAAGTCACATGTTAGCTATTAAAAGAATTTTTAAGTATCTTGTTGGAACATGTGATTTAGGAATTTGGTATCCTGCTGGTTGCAAGTTAGATTTGATTGCCTATTGTGATGCTGACTATGCTGGATGTAAATTAGATAGAAAAAGCACAAGTGACTTGTGTTTATACTTAGGTGGGTGCCTAATTTCTTGGGCTTCTAAAAAGCAACATTCAGTTGCTCTGTCAACTGCAGAGGCTGAGTATGTTGCAGCAGGTAGATGTGGAACTCAAATTCTTTGGGTGAAACATCAACTTCTTGATTATAACCAAGACTTAGGTTGTGTTCCCATTCTATGTGATAACACAAGTGCAATAAATCTGTCTAAGAACCCCATTCAGCATTCCAGAACCAAGCATATTGAATTTAGGCATCATTTCTTGAGAGATGAGGTAGCAAAGAAATCCTTTGAACTCCATTTCATAAAACTGAAAAACAAATTGCTGACATCTTCACCAAACCCCTTCCTGACAGTAGATTCTCATCTTTAAGGAGAGAACTTGGTCTTTGTAAATGTCCATTTTCTTGATCTCTCATTGGGATTGGGTTGAGTGTTAGGCATCTTCTGAGGGGGAGTTCTTTGCATCATCATTATCATTTGCTTCCTTGATTCATACTGATCATATCTCTCTCCATTTCACTTCTATTTCTTTTTGACAATGAACTCTTCAACTCACATTGTGTTGAACTTCTTGGTATATCAAATGGTGATTTAAGAAGGACAAGTTTGCTTGTCTGGACACTTTCACTATGCGAGAGTATATGTCTCCGCCAAGTACCAAGAAATAAATATGCAATTGTTGAGGGGAGCTTTTATTGTTCAAAGAGAATTATTTCTGATTTCAAAAACTTGCATATCTTTATTCTGATGAAAAGTGGTTGAAATCCTCATCTCAGGGGGAGCTAGAGAATTCACAAGTCATGTCTTTTGAAAAATTCAAAACTTTTCTTGCATTACATCAATTTCCTTGCATGATGTCCTCATTCAGGCGTCTAGAGTCTCAAAATGATCCTTTGAGTGATCTACTATATTCATTTGTCAACTCTCATCTATATTCTTCAAAACTATAGAAATTCAGATTTCTTTCAAAGACTGAAGGATAATGTGTGCCTTGAATTTAAATATGTTTTTGTTTGCAACTGATGATTGGATATAAATGATTTCTATCTTACAAAACTCTCCAAAATTTGATAATTCAACAGAGCAATGGCACATGTGCTGAGAAACTGCACACCTTCACAATGAATGAAGTGCCATGTATGTCATGAGGCACTAATGCTATCTCTGTTCAAAGGGGTTCAAAATAAAAAATAAATTCAAAGCAAAATAAATATGCCCTATTCCTTTTTGATGATGACTGAGTAACTGGAAATATTGGTGTCTAAAAAATGTATATTTTCATGTCAAAAGGTCATCATTTACCCCTTTGAGACTTGATAATGGATAAATCTTTAGTATCCAGGGACTATAGTGTGTGAAAAGTATTAGTTCTTGATAGTTTGTTTCAAAAACAAAATGTGTGTATCATTGGAGAATTGTTTAAAAGAATCATTCCTATCCATCATCAAGTTGTTTTAAAAAGTTGTTTACTTTCAACACACTTGATTTCAGTCTAAAAGATTTTTTTTATTCTTTGGACTTGAAGAATATGGTAGTGTGTAGTTGATTGTTAAATGTATTATATCCCTCAAATCATCATTTTAATGACTCAAGTCACTGAATGCTCATATCCTGTTGGATATTGTGTAAAACTTGAATTGTGTTGAATTTTTGCAAAATATAACAAATAAATTTTTTAGCCTCTTAAAAATCCTTGAAATGATTATTCCACCCATTGCTTATCATTATAAAGATGTCCCAAAGTTCACAAAATTTTTCCATACTCAAATCTCAATTTTTTCATCAGGCCAGGTCGACACTACGTTCATCTAGTGTCGACACACTTTCGCTCAGGTCGACACTCACCTCCTCTAGTGTTGACACTGACCCCCTGCCAGGGTAACTTAAGCCGTGGGCTCCGGTTAAGGGTCTGATTATTCCTGCGGGATATTGTACCTCTGAAAACCCCTTTTATTCTTCAGGTCGACCCGATGGCCGTCTTCCACCTTTGAATCCGGCAAGCATCCCACCTCTTCCCTCCTCCAATCCATCCCTATCATTCTTCTCTCATTCCTTCCTCTCCATCCTCTCCTATTCCACTCCATATTGTTTCCATGGCCCCCAAGCAAGCACCTCGCCGTGGAGCAAGGCCCAGGGCTACGACAAGGCCCATTCCGGCGGTCGATGCTCCTCCTACTCAAAGGAGAAGCAAGAGGCACCATGACCCTGCGGAGCAGCCAGGGCCTTCCTCTGTATCCCCGTCGTCTGCTAAGAGAGGAAGGACATCCTCTTCTGGTCGAGGTAGAGGGTCTGCATACCCTAGGAGGAAGATTTTGGTTTCTTCTTCTGAAGTCTCTGAGCAGTCATCCTCTTCATTCTCTGAGTCTTCCCAACCTTCTAAGGCAACTCCTTCCAAACCACTTAGTGAAGGGAAGATCATTCTGAAACCTAGAGCAGTGGATTTAGAGGATAGTGCATTGAATGCTGCTTTTCCTGAAGTCATCAACTTCTTCAAGTTTCAGTCTTGGCAATCCTTCATTTCTGAATTTCGCATAATATACCCTAGACTTGTCCAGGAATTCTATATGCATTTGGAATGCACTGATGATGGTTACAAGTCAGAGGTCAAAGGAATTAAGATTGATTTTCCTTTAGACCTAGCAGCCACCCTTTTTAAAATTCCAGATGAAGGAGCTGATTACCATAACTTTGAGTTTGACCGTCATGAAGCCTATACAATCTTAACTGGGTTGCAAGCAGATGAGTCTGATCCCAAGCAAACACATGTTACCAAGTTCAACACAAACACTTTTCCACCTGTGTTGAGACTTACCCATCATATACTCACCACTATCATAACACCCCAAGGTGGTGGGAGGGATAGACTCACAGACATTCAAAGATTTGTGATATACTGCATGACAAAGGACATAAAGATCAACCTCCATGTCATAATGTACCAGATCATCTCTGAGACAACTAGGGCAGATTTACATAGATCACTTCCTTATGCAACCTATTTGACTCAAGTCTTTAAGCACTTTGATGTGTCACTTGCAAATGAGAAGTCCCAGAAAATTCCTAAGTCCAACATTTATTGTTTCAAGCATGTTCAAAAGTTTATGGGCTTCAGGATTGTGGGTGACCAGGTTAGGAGAGTGCCAGCTGTAGTAGAGGCCCCTGTGGTTCAAGAGGATCAGCCTCCAGTTCAAGAGGACCAGCCTCCAATTCAAGAGGACCAGCCTCCAGCAAATGAGGACCAGCCTCCAGTGAATGAGGATCAGCCTCCTGTTGCAGATGAAGTTGATGTACCCATCAATGCCCCACTTTCACCTCAACTTCAGCCCTCCTCCTCCCTGAACCCTGAGATAGAAATTCCACCTTTTTCTCCACAACCTCAAGTTCAAGCCTCCACATCATTTGGTGGACCTTCTGTTCCACTAGAGTTGTACACCTTTCTAAATGACAAATTTGATGCCTTGAACAAGTCCATCCAGACAATGACAGAAAATTTTGAGTTGAAGGTACAGAGGTTGGAGAACACTATGTTTGCAAAATTTATTGAGCAAAAAGTAGCTTCTGACCATGCAGTGCAAAGATTCAACAGACTGATTGGAACATTGGCAGATGCTTCTATTGAACTGAAAGAGCATCAAGAGAAGTTGGAAATAGTTCTTCAGGGAATTTTGGCAAATTCCCAAGCTGATGTCTTCAACACCAAAGAAACACTCTCTCGGATAACTAAGACAAGACTGTCTTTTGCTCATCTGGTAGATGACTTGGAGAGCATGAAGAACTTATCTGCTCATATTGATGAAGAAATGTCTGATCTGAAAAAGGAATTTAAATCATTGCACAGACATGGTTGGTCAGCTAGTTCTTCTTCATCTTCACAGCCAGTTTCAACTGACTTCAGTGCACTTCAAGCAACCATGTCAGAGAATTCAGAAAGAATGGAAAATCTCTTACATACCAGACTCTCAACTATCCAAGCTCAAATGAAGTTCAGTTTGACTTCTATGGAGAAAAGATTGACGAATATTGAGACCATCTTGATACCCATTCCTCCTCCTCCTCCTTCCACCTAATGTCATTTCTTTTGATGATGTCAAAGGGGGAGAAGATAGCAAGAAAGAAAGATTGTAATGTCTTTTTGAAATGTGTTTTTGAAAGATTGTAATGTTCATATCTTTGAATGAAATGAATAGAAACTTTTTTGTCTTCAATGTGATTGAAAATTCTTTGAATGAATGTGAATGTGAATGTATGAATGCTTGTCAAGCTACTTGACCTTTGTGTGAAAATAGCTCATTTCTAGTAACATTGTGTCCTTCATGTGCAACTCTCGAATGTTACTAAAATTTGTTCAAAGGTTTTTGACAAGTGTGAACAAAAAGGAAATAAAACATAACTCAGAGTAAATCAATGCTTTTCAAACTGAGTTTTAAATAAACAAAAATGTTAAAATCACATTTCATTGAAAATTTTCACTTCCATATGAATTTAATGTTGCCATCATCAAAAAGGGAGAGATTGTTGGGTTGTGTGTGAATATAATTCACTTCTCCTCACATTTTGATGATGACAAGTTGTGATTTTAATGCATAACATTTGGAACATGTGAAATACATCACACCTGAAATAACAATATTGAAAAAGCATGTTCCAAACACATTTATCATTTATATTCATGATAATATATTTGACTAATGATTTATGTGTTTATTTCTTAGGGACAAACATTTATTGCAAGGGTAGTGTCGACACACCCCACACTGGTGTCGACACAATGCTCCAAGCCCTAAGCGAAAAGATGAAGAAATGGTCAACTAGTGTCGACACTAGACCAGGACAGGTCGACACTAGAGACAAATCCCAGAGAAACAAATCAGCAGGCTTCTATCTCAGGTCGACACCAAATGCAGTCAGGTCGACGGTAGAGAGCCTTCCCAGAAGGCCTATTTTTCAGCTGACTACGGAAGGTCGACACTGAACTATCTCAGATCGACACTAGATGCTTCTCCCAGGGAACTGCTTTGCCCAGTCTGGGACAGTGTGTCGACACACCCTATGGGCAGATCGACACACTCCGGAAACTTTTTGACTTAAAGTTTCTCCTGGACACGTGGCACCCTAGGGAAATGATGGATCAACCTTGGATCGTGTGCCCACGTACCCCAAGGATACCTTTGGACTATTTGGGGTATAAATACCCTCCTATTGGCCATCCATCACATGAGAACCCTTCAGAGCCTCCCAGAAACCTGGTTTGATGACAAGAAGAGTTCACCTCCCTGCTCCTGCTTTCCTGGTGATTCCTCAAGCCAATTCTCATCTGTCCAAGCATGAGAAGTGGAGTTTGATCATTGAAGATGAAACTGGATCACTTCAAGGAAGCAGATCAAGTAGAAGCAATCGTTTGAGAAGACCTCAAGGAAGATCCCAATGTTCAGAGTGTAGCAGAGAGCCAATCATACCTCTGTAGGTCTTTGGATCTACTGTAACGCCCTAGAAATTCAAGGTGTTAAGAAATAGACATAAATTGGTTAAAATACCTTAGGAATGTTATTAAATTGTGATAATTAGAGGATAGATATAATTAGTGGTAATGAACATTACCCTAGTGTCGTACATCGAAATGCGCGCTCCCAGGGCGACACTGGAAAACGACAACGAAATAAAAATCCGAGAACATCATAATTTCCAGAAAATGTGGAGAAGTCAAATATGTAATTATCCAATTTTTTGACGTACGGATTTCGAGATTAAGTCGACGCGACTATTTTTCGGGTGATTTTTCACCTACTGTAAAATATTCTAAAAATTAAACTAAAATCACCATAATTTGTAAAACCATCATATTAGTCTATGGTTAAAATTTCATTACAAATGGACACCATTTGGATGGGTTTACATAGTGAAGATTGGATCAGTTGAATTATAGATTATTTACGGTAACCATTTTCTGGGATATTTACGGGAGCTTACGTGTGAAGCCTTGAGGAGGCCAGCACACGTTAGGATAAGGATAGAACTGGGGTTAAAATTCTTCATGATGGTGGATGAGGTGTAGGTGGTGAGGTTGGATGCATGGGACATGTGTAAACAGTAAAACCAAGGGGTTTTACCGTTTACACCTGTGCATGGGAGGTGTCTTCACCAGGGGAACTTGACTGGGCTATAAAAGCCACTCCCTCTCCTTAGTTCGAACCCTTCTGCACCCTTTCCTACTGTTATGCTGCTGCCATTTCTCTGGATAACATCTTGTTTGGGAAGGAGTTCCTGGTTGCAAGCACTGTGAAGAGGTTGCTGCTGCTTGAACTGCTGGTTCTTCTTACATCTTGTTCCTGGTCAAACTCTTGTTGGAGCTGTTGCTGAGAAGTAGTTGGGGAGCCATCTTGGAGGCTGTGCTGCTACAACATCAAGCTCCACTTGTTTATTCCTTCACTTGTGGTCCTTCTTCATTTTCCTCAACTAGGTAGGATTCATCTCTCTATGGTTCAGTTCGGGTTTTGTTCATATGTCACAAGGAATTCGTATGAACGAATAAGTGACTGTACTTGTGATCCTCTGTTTTTCCTTTCCAATCATGATAGAAACACTCTGTTGGGAGAGGAACAACCTCGTTCCATTTTAGAAATTAACTCCTATTCCCTTCATCCACCTTTGATCTTTGAACATGTTATAAAGTTGTAGAAGTTTCAACTATCTTTGTAGGATAATATGAAGACTTCGGTTTCGATGGTTGATACTTCAAGTTTTGATTTAGATCCATAAAACATGTTGTGGTTTAGTGTCCATCATGTAGGAACCTTCCATCCAACCATTTCTATCAAGGTTCTACTTCTAGTACTAAACTATGTTTAGTTTCAAGCAAGTCAAGTTTGAATTGTAAACCCCTTCTTTTATCTTGTTTGTTCGGTTTATAAATCCCTATGAAAACTCTAATTAGACTCTTCTATTGATATCAAACATGTTTAGGTTCATAAGTTCTATAGTTAGGGTGTTTAGGATAGATTTGAAGCCATTTTTAAAAGTTCTGCAGCCACCTGTCGACAGCCGGCCAAAATCTGTCGACAGGCGCACGTCTGACAGAACTTCAGGTTGCTGGACTGTGTGGATCTGTCGACAGATCCCTTGCATCTGTCGACAGATACACACAGAGCCAGACAACCTGAACTCTGTCTGCTCTCATCTGTCGACAGCCCCTTCTTGGCTGTCGACAGGTACCATGCTGATTCGGATTTCTGCACTCTTTCATGTCCGAATCCATGCCAAAACTTCATCCTAAAAGCCAAGGAAGTTACCCTCTCATTTACCTTGATATTTACTGTCATACTACTGCTAAGTTCACCACTTTGTGTACCTTAACTCCCCTTGAATTATTCTTAAAGTTGTCAATTACGAATAGCACTCCGATTGAGTCTATTCTTCGGTATTCGGTAATTGGGTCTATAAAATCTGAACACCTGAGAGTTCATATGCTTGAACACCTTATGAGATGTGAATAAATGGAGATGACATTGTTGGGTCTTTGTACCCCTGTGATTTTTTATGCCTGTGCAAATAGGGCTAGTCCAGTCCTGGGAGGAGCACCCGAATTCATTTTCGGACCACGTGGAATGATAAGGATGTCTGGATGTCTGGCATTGCATCAACTATTTTCTGAATATGGTCATCATAATTCCAGTACTATGTAGATGATATGTGAATCAATTCTCGAGCTATATATCTGAGCATGATCTGAGTTTTACTGTCATTGCATCAAGCTTACTGTCCTGAAATCTAGTGTGACTCTCTTTGATATTCTGCCCTTGTCTTAGTTATCATGTATACATTCTTGAACTATCAACTGAACTATGGAATTTGAATTCTACTGGGCTAGTTAGCTCATTATTTCCTACCATTTTCAGGTAATACAGATGGGGATGACATTTAAGGGTCTGAGTGCTGAGTGGACCGACATGACAAGCAAAGCCAACTAGTTTCTACTTTTGTTTAGTAGTGTGAAATGAGATATGTAAATTAAGTTTGTTTTGATCTATTCCTCACTTAGTTGTTATGAGGAGTATCTATGTAATTAAACTTCCGCGTTATGACGTTATGAATGGATAAAGAATTATTACTTTGTACCTGTTTTTCTGTCACTCCCGATAAATAGCCTTTTATTAGGACGTGACAGATAAATTTGGTATCAGAGCATTAGTTCGATAAACCTAGGGAAATCAGTGAGTTGGGGTAGAAACATGGGATTAGTTAGCATGATTTTTGTAATCATGTAAATGCTTAACCTGTTAATCATTTCAGAATGGACATGAATGCCCAAGAAAGGTTGGTGCTGCCATGGAATTGCTACGTCAGGATATAGAATTATATGCTCAAGCACAGCGAGAAGCCCACCTGGAAATTAAGGAAGAGGTGCTCAACTTGACTGCAGGTGCTTTCATGGCAGGCAATCCATGTGCTTCCTTAGAAATTATGAGTCAAGTTATGATCAATCTGGATAACTTGAAGTTAGGACAAGATCTGTTGCTCCACCAAGTTGAAGATCATTGGGAGGCATTGACTGATGCAGCTAGAGAGCTGTACCATGGGGCCGGAGTAGAGCAGCAAGCACCGCAAATGGAAACTGTTATAGATCTTACCCGAAACTAGAAGAAGACGTAGACCACTCATCTTTTGTATACCTCTCTTTTTGTGTAAACACTGATTGTATATATGTGACTGGAGTGAGAGGTTTAGGGAGGTTGGAGTTGTGTATAAATGGTAAACTTGGTAGGAGAAAGCTGTGTTATTTGGGTTTGTGGATACATGGAAATGTACTACCATGTAAATATTTGACTTGATAATATAGATGGTATGTTATGTGAAATTGAATTGTGTATGTGATGAATGCAAGATTGGGATGTTTGTGAAATTAATGAATGTATATACTGATATTTCAGATTCCTTTTGATTTAATCATGGATAGTGGTGATGCTAATTTGAGGAAGATGGAAAGTTCTATGCATGATTTGACCCGTGTAATGAAGGTAGTAGCTAGAAATAACAGTCACAATGGGACAAACTTGTTCAAGGATTTCCGAAGCCTGGACCCTCCGAGATTCACAGGAAGTACGGATCCGGATGAAGCTGAGAATTGGCTAAAAGACATTGAAAGAATATTCAGAATGATTAAATGTACGGAAGAAGAAAAGGTTCGTCTCACTACATTCCAATTGGATCGGGATGCTCGTGCTTGGTGGGAAACTGTGGAAGCTACCATGGAAGATTCAAATCAAGTCAGTTGGGGAAGTTTTGTGGAACTGTTTAATGAGCAATATTTCTCTGAGGTGGTTCAGGAGAAGAAAGCGAATGAATTTGCTGGGTTAAAGCAGCTAAGAATGTCGGTATCCGAGTATGAGGCTCAATTTGCCCGATTGTCAAAATATGCTCCTCATCTTATACCCACGGAAAAGCTAAAGGCTAAGAGGTTTATGAATGGACTGCGTCCTAATTTTATTACGCAGTTAACTCCTCATCTGATTACTACCTATTCAGAAATGGTAAAGAGAGCCTTGGCATTAGAAGCTGCGAATGAAACTGTGGATAAGATTAGGGGGAAATCTGGAGAAGGGTCTTCCGATCGGAAAAGGAAGTATGAGTCGGGGAATGCCCCGAAGACTCAGCAAGCTGCTAAGAAGGCAGGCAAAGCTCCGGTAGGAAGTAAGGAGGTTTGTAAGCATTGCCATCGTATCGGGCATAAGATTGAGAATTGCTGGCGTAAATTGGGTGCATGTTTCCGGTGTGGTAGCACTCAACACCGAATTCCGGACTGCCCGATGGCTAAGACAGCACCAACAAATAAGAACCCCCAAGTAAAGCAAGGAAGACTACAAGCCATTCAGAATGTGGAACCTGAATCCCCGCAGGAAGGCGGATTGATTGAAGGTACTTTATTAGTAAACTCAAAACCTGCATTTGTGTTGTTTGATTCTGGAGCTACGCACTCTTTCATTAGTTATGAGTTTGCTAAATTGTTGGATATAAAGTCAGTTCCATTAACCACACAACTTGAAGTTGCAACTCCTTTAAGTGAAGGTAAAAAGCTTAAAGAATATTACCCTGCTAGCCAGATTATTATCAAAGGACATGATTTACCCGGTGATGATATGTTTAGAAATGTGGGATTATGATGTAATCCTTGGGGTCGATTGGCTATCGAAATACCACATAAATCTAGATTGCCAATTGAGACAAGTGACTTTCCTAGGAGAGGAAATTTATTCTATGACCTTTGATAAACCTCAAACCAAAAGAATACCAATAATTTCAGCAGTGAAAGCTTGTAAGTTAGTACAGAAGGGTTGTCAAGGATATTTGGCTTCCGTGACCCTATTAAATCAGAACATTGTGGGATTAGAAGATATTCCGGTAGTAAGAGAATTTCTTGATGTTTTCCCTGAAGCTACCTGGCGTACCACCTAGTAGAGAGGTGAATTTTTCAATTGAGTTGGTACCAGGAGCTACACCAATTTCTAGAACACCCTACAGAATGTCAATAGAAGAACTGAAAGAACTGAAAAGACAATTGTTGGAATTGATAGAGAAGGGATTCATTAGACCCAGTACCTCACCTTGGGGTGCTCCAGTACTGTTTGTTAAAAAGAAAGATGGATCTATGCGGTTGTGTATAGATTATCGGCAGTTAAATCAATTGACTATAAAGAATAAGTACCCACTGCCGAGAATTGATGATCTATTTGATCAATTGTCTGGAGCTCAGTGTTTTTCCAAGATTGATTTAAGATCTGGATATCATCAGCTTAAAATTCAAGAATCAGATATTTATAAAACGGCTTTTCGAACAAGATATGGACATTATGAATTTGTAGTGATGCCGTTTGGATTAACCAATGCACCGGCTGCATTTATGCGTTTGATGAATGATGTTTTCAGATCTTATTTAGATCAGTTTGTGGTTGTATTTATTGATGATATACTGATCTATTCCAAAAGTATGGAGGAGCATGAAGCCCATCTACGGATCACTTTGCAATTGTTACGAGACAATAAGTTATATGCAAAGTTTAGCAAGTGTGAATTTTGGTTGAAAGAAGTAATGTTCTTAGGACACATTATTTCTAAAGAAGGTCTATCAGTAGACTCTTCAAAGATTGAAACCATACAGAAATGGAAGCAACCTAAGAATCTTACTGAAGTAAGAAGTTTTCTGGGCATGGCCAGTTACTACCGGCGATTTGTCAAAGATTTTTCTAAAATTGCCTCACCTCTTACACAGTTGACCAGAAAAGGAACTGATTTTATCTGGAATGAGAATTGTGAGGAAGCATTCCAATTATTAAAAGAATGTCTGTCATCTGCACCAATTCTAGCTTTGCCGGTGGAAGGAAAAATATTTGAGGTTTATACTGATGCTTCCAACATTGGACTGGGATGTGTATTAATGCAAGATGGAAGAGTTATTGCCTATGCCTCAAGACAATTGAAGACTCACGAGAAAAACTACCCAGTACACGATTTAGAATTGGCTGCTGTGATCTTTGCTCTTAAGCTTTGGAGACACTACTTGTATGATAACCAATTCATAGTGTACTCTGATCATAAGAGTCTCAAGTATTTATTTTCACAAAAAGAACTGAACATGAGACAAAGGAGATGGATGGAATATATCAAAGACTATGATTTCAAGATTGAATACCATCCGGGAAAAGGAAACACTGTGGCTGACGCACTTAGCAGAAATCCTATAGCCAAGATGTGTCAGTTGCAACTAAGGGATGGAAATTGTTGGAAGAATTTTCCACATTGAGCTTGAAAGTTGAAACACAAGGAGAAAGAATGGTGATTAGCAACTTAGTAGTGCAGTCAGATTTGCTGAAGCAAATTAATGAGCAGCAGGACAATGATCCTATATTGGTAGGAATCAGAGAAAATTGGCTTCTAAACCTGATTTTAATGAAGATTCTCATGGAAATCTTCGATTCCGGGACAGATTGTGTGTACCGGATAATTCCGAAATCAAGAAACAGATCTTAGAAGAAGCTCATCGGTCTCGTTACACTATTCATCCTGGAGCTGTCAAAATGTATCAAGATTTGAAGAAGTATTTCTGGTGGTGCAACATGAAGAAGGATATTGGGGAATTTATTGCAAAATGTTTGACATGTCAGAAAATTAAGGCAGAACACCAGAAACCTGCAGGAAAATTAAAACCACTTGAGATACCAGAATGGAAATGGGATAGCATTGGTATGGATTTTATTGTGGGATTACCTAAAACACGGAGTGGATTTGATGCTATTTGGGTAATCATTGACAGACTTACCAAATCAGCTCATTTCTTAGCAATAAAGATAAAATGGTCTGTTAATATTTTGGCAGCATTATATATGAAAGAAATTGTACGTTTGCATGGAATTCCAAAGAACATAGTTTCTGACCGAGATGCAAGATTTACTTCGCATTTTTGGAAAGAGTTGCAAGATGCTTTGGGAACAAAATTAAAATTTAGTACCGCATTTCATCCTCAAACAGATGGACAGACCGAACGGGTGAATCAAATTGTTGAGGATATGTGTCGTGCTTGTGTATTAGAGTTCGGAAATGACTGGAACACTCATCTAGCAATTATGGAATTTGCATATAACAATAGTTACCAGTCTACTATTCGAATGGCACCATTTGAAGCCTTGTATGGTCGACAATGTAGATCACCATTGTGTTGGGTCGAATTAAAAGAAACGCATATTCTTGGACCAGAAATGATCCAAGAGACGACAGAAGTTATCAAATTGGTACAAGATCGGATGAAAGCTGCTCAAGATCGACAGAAAAGTTATGCCGATCGACGTAGAAGAGAGTTAGAATTTCAGCCAGGAGAGCATGTGTTTCTTAAAGTGTCACCCCGAAGAGGAATTAAAAGATTTGGTATCAAGGGAAAATTGAGTCCAAGATACATTGGACCTTTTGAAATATTGAGGAGAATTGGTGAAATGACATACCAACTGGCACTTCCACCGCAATTATCCAATGTTCATGATATCTTTCATGTGTCAATGTTAAGAAAATATGTGTATGATCCGGAACACATTATTGGATACCAAGATTTGGATGTACAAGGAAATTTGGCATATGAAGAAAGACCAGTACAGATCATCGATCGAAAAATCAAGCAACTTCGGAACAAGGAAGTTCCTTTATAAAGATTCAATGGAATAAGCGAGGACAAGAAGAAGCAACATGGGAATTGGAAGATGCCATCAAGGACAAGTATCCAGAGTTGTTACAGGTTAGTAACTACATCTGTATGTTATTAAATTTGGAGGACCAATTTCTTTTAGTAGGGGAGAGTTGTAACGCCCTAGAAATTCAAGGTGTTAAGAAATAGACATAAATTGGTTAAAATACCTTAGGAATGTTATTAAATTGTGATAATTAGAGGATAGATATAATTAGTGGTAATGAACATTACCCTAGTGTCGTACATCGAAATGCGCGCTCCCACAGGGCGACACTGGAAAACGACAACGAAATAAAAATCCGAGAACATCATAATTTCCAGAAAAATGTGGAGAAGTCAAATATGTAATTATCCAAATTTTTTGACGTACGGATTTCGAGATTAAGTCGACGCGACTATTTTTCGGGTGATTTTTCACCTACTGTAAAATAAATTCTAAAAATTAAACTAAAATCACCATAATTTGTAAAACCATCATATTAGTCTATGGTTAAATTTCATTACAAATGGACACCATTTGGATGGGTTTACATAGTGAAGATTGGATCAGTTGAATTATAGATTATTTACGGTAACCATTTTCTGGGATATTTACGGGAGCTTACGTGTGAAGCCTTGAGGAGGCCAGCACACGTTAGGATAAGGATAGAACTGGGGTTAAAATTCTTCATGATGGTGGATGAGGTGTAGGTGTGAGGTTGGATGCATGGGACATGTGTAAACAGTAAAAACCAAGGGGTTTTACCGTTTACACCTGTGCATGGGAGGTGTCTTCACCAGGGGAACTTGACTGGGCTATAAAAGCCACTCCCTCTCCTTAGTTCGAACCCTTCTGCACCCTTTCCTACTGTTATGCTGCTGCCATTTCTCTGGATAACATCTTGTTTGGGAAGGAGTTCCTGGTTGCAAGCACTGTGAAGAGGTTGCTGCTGCTTGAACTGCTGGTTCTTCTTACATCTTGTTCCTGGTCAAACTCTTGTTGGAGCTGTTGCTGAGAAGTAGTTGGGAGCCATCTTGGAGGCTGTTGCTGCTACAACATCAAGCCACTTGTTTATTCCTTCACTTGTGGTCCTTCTTCATTTTCCTCAACTAGGTAGGATTCATCTCTCTATGGTTCAGTTCGGGTTTTGTTCATATGTCACAAGGAATTCGTATGAACGAATAAGTGACTGTACTTGTGATCCTCTGTTTTTCCCTTCCAATCATGATAGAAACACTCTTGTTGGGAGAGGAACAACCTCGTTCCATTTTAGAAATTAACTCCTATTCCCTTCATCCACCTTTGATCTTTGAACATGTTATAAAGTTGTAGAAGTTTCAACTATCTTTGTAGGATAATATGAAGACTTCGGTTTCGATGGTTGATACTTCAAGTTTTGATTTAGATCCATAAAACATGTTGTGGTTTAGTGTCCATCATGTAGGAACCTTCCATCCAACCATTTCTATCAAGGTTCTACTTCTAGTACTAAACTATGTTTAGTTTCAAGCAAGTCAAGTTTGAATTGTAAACCCCTTCTTTTATCTTGTTTGTTCGGTTTATAAATCCCTATGAAAACTCTAATTAGACTCTTCTATTTGATATCAAACATGTTTAGGTTCATAAGTTCTATAGTTAGGGTGTTTAGGATAGATTTGAAGCCATTTTTAAAAGTTCTGCAGCCACCTGTCGACAGCCGGCCAAAATCTGTCGACAGGCGCACGTCTGACAGAACTTCAGGTTGCTGGACTGTGTGGATCTGTCGACAGATCCCTTGCATCTGTCGACAGATACACACAGAGCCAGACAACCTGAACTCTGTCTGCTCTCATCTGTCGACAGCCCCTTCTTGGCTGTCGACAGGTACCATGCTGATTCGGATTTCTGCACTCTTCATGTCCGAACCTCCATGCCAAAACTTCATCCTAAAAGCCAAGGAAGTTACCCTCTCATTTACCTTGATATTTACTGTCATACTACTGCTAAGTTCACCCACTTTGTGTACCTTAACTCCCCTTGAATTATTCTTAAAGTTGTCAATTACGAATAGCACTCCGATTGAGTCTATTCTTCGGTATTCGGTAATTGGGTCTATAAAATCTGAACACCTGAGAGTTCATATGCTTGAACACCTTATGAGATGTGAATAAATGGAGATGACATTGTTGGGTCTTTGTACCCCCTGTGATTTTTTATGCCTGTGCAAATAGGGCTAGTCCAGTCCTGGGAGGAGCACCCGAATTCATTTTCGGACCACGTGGAATGATAAGGATGTCTGGATGTCTGGCATTGCATCAACTATTTTCTGAATATGGTCATCATAATTCCAGTACTATGTAGATGATATGTGAATCAATTCTCGAGCTATATCTGAGCATGATCTGAGTTTTACTGTCATTGCATCAAGCTTACTGTCCTGAAATCTAGTGTGACTCTCTTTGATATTCTGCCCTTGTCTTAGTTATCATGTATACATTCTTGAACTATCAACTGAACTATGGAATTTGAATTCTACTGGGCTAGTTAGCTCATTATTTCCTACCATTTTCAGGTAATACGATGGGGATGACATTTAAGGGTCTGAGTGCTGAGTGGACCGACATGACAAGCAAAGCCAACTAGTTTCTACTTTTGTTTAGTAGTGTGAAATGAGATATGTAAATTAAGTGTTTTTGATCTATTCCTCACTTAGTTGTTATGAGGAGTATCTATGTAATTAAACTTCCGCGTTATGACGTTATGAATGGATAAAGATATTACTTTTGTACCTGTTTTTCTGTCACTCCCGATAAATAGCTTTTATTAGGACGTGACACTACTGACTTACAGATGGGTGTCTTCTCGAAGCTTAGCATTTATGGCAATGGGTGTGCTTGAGGTTTCGGTTCTAAAGTCAAACCTTTTCAGTAGCTCCTTGACATATTTGGTTTTGACTGATGAAGATTCTTCATTGTTTGGTTAACCTGCAATCCCAAAAAGAATGTTTAATCTCCATTAAGCTCATTTCAAATTCATTCTTCTTTGATTTGAAATTCAGTGCAAGGCCTTTATTAGTGATCAAATATTATGTCATCAACATAAATTTGGACAACAATTATTTGATTTTTAATTTTTGTGAACATGTTTGATCAACATTATCTCTAGAATATCCTTTTTCAAGTAAAAAAGGAACTCAAACGATCATACCAAGCTCTTGGAGCTGTTTAGACCATAGAGTGCTTATTAAGCTTGAAAACATGGTTATGATATTTTTCATTTTCAAATCCGGAGGTTGTTACAACAAAAACATTTTCCTTTATATATATTTTAGAATGCACTTTGACATCCTTTGAAAGACTTTGAATTTCATGGAGATGCAAAAGCAAGGAAAATTCTCACAGCTTCTAGTCTAGCTACAGGGGCATAAGATTCTTCAAAGTCATTCCAATTCTTGTTATACCCCTTTGCAACTAGCCTAGCTTTGTTTCTTATTACTTGACCAGCTTCATTCATTTATTTCTGAAAACCCATATAGTGCCAATCACTGTTTGGTCACTAGTCTAGGCACTAATTCCCACACTTGATTTCTTTCAAATTTATGAAGTTCATCATGCATAGCATTAATCCAATCAGAATTAGATAAGGCTTCATCAATTGACTTGGGTTCAATTTGGAATTAGAGCTAGTGAGTCTTCTTCGTGTTTGCAAAAAGAATGATCTGGTCCTAACTCTATCATTTAAGTTGCCAACTACACTGTCTAATGTGATCTCTTAGAAAACGAGGTTCAGAAATTACCTGTTGAGAAGTGCTCACTTCTGGAGCAATATTACCTGAACCACTTGAAGATGGTGAGTTGTTGTTCAGGTTCTCTTCAATGTTGTTAATCTCTCAACGGTTGGTGAAGAATCCACAATGAGGTCATCCTCTTCATTGTCTTGTTTTTCCCTGCAAGATTTAGAATCATTAGTGGAAAAGAAATTTTCATAAAAATAACATGTGGTGATTCTTCAACAATTTTGGTTTTTAATATGTACACTTTGAAAGCCCTTGACACTTCAGAATAGCCAAAGAAGATAGCTTCCTAACTCTTAGCATCAAACTTGTCAAGGTTTTCTTTGTTGTTATTGTGTACAAAACACTTGCACCCAAAAGTTTTGAAGTAAGCAATAGTTGGCTTTTTATTTTTCAACAATTCATAGGGGGTTTTTCTGATCTTTGGTCTGACCAAAGCTCTATTTAGGATGTGATTGGCTGTGTTAACAGCTTCAGCCCAGAAGGATTTGGGTAGATTACTTCCTAAGAGCATAGATCTAGCCATTTCCATAAGAGTTCTATTCTTTCTTTCCACAACTCCATTTTGTTCTGGAGTTTAGGTGAAGAAAACTTGTGAAAGATTTGAAATTCAACACATAGATCAGAAAGGATGTGTTATCAATTCACCCCCATGATCAGTTAAAATGTTTTTATTTTAAATGGATAAGTTGTTAAGATAGTGGTACAGAAATTCTGAATTCAAGGCATGCATCACTTTTGTGGGATAGAAAAATAACCCAGGTAAATCTAGTAAAGTCATCAATGATTACAAACCCATATCTCTTGCCACTTAAGCTTAGAACTCTTGTTGGCCCAAGAGGTCCATGTGAAGAAGTTCTAGTGGCTTAGATGTGAGTACTTCATTGAAGACTTTAAAGGATTTCCTAGTTTGTTTTCCTTTAGCACAGATCCCACAAATTTGACCTTCAACACTAAAAAAGATTCAGGAAGACCTTTAACCAGATTCAATCTTAACAACTTATTCAAAGTTCTGAAACTTGCATGGCCAAGTCTTTTGTGCCAAGTCCATGCAATTTCATCTTTATTTGCACACAACAAAGATTTTCAGAGAAGTTTTTATTAAGGTTGATCATGTAGACATTGTTTTCTCTTTTTCCCAAAGAATTTGATTTTATCAGTTGATGAATCAATTATCTTGCAAAAATCAGATTCAAACACAACTTTGTGACCTTTGTCATATAGTTGGCTGATACTGAGCAAATTATAATCAAGTCCATCAACTACAAAACATTATCTACTGAGTTTGAAGAAGTTTGACCAACCTTACCAGATCCAATGATATTTCCTTTATTTTTACCTCCAAAGGTGACTGACCCTCCCTCCTTTTCAATTAGACAGAAAATTTGGCTCTATCTCCAGTCATGTGTCGTGAACACCCACTATCAAGAAACCAAACATTGGTGTTGGGTGCACGACCTTCCTGCACAAAGATCAATGGAGAGAAGATTTTGGTACCCAAACAGAGTTGGGACCATCAGAATGATTTAATAAAGACATCAAATCCTTTCTCACCAAATTTGATTTGTTTTAGATTTTGTTTTGTTACTTGGTGTTTTCAGCCTTTTTCTGTTTGTTCTTTCTTTTAGGAATGAAAGCACCAAGATCTTTGTTTTTGGAAGGAGGGGAGGCTTTCATTTGAAAATTTGAGTTCAGAGGAGGAGGTGGAATCCATGGATTGTGTTGGTACATCCAGAAATTTGGATAAGGGAATTGAGGATAATACCAACAGGGATTTTTCATACCATTGGTTCCAAGGATTAGTCCAATTTTCTTGAAGTGTTGTCTTGGAGGTCCAAGGTTTTTCATGGATTATTTCTTTTCCCTTTTCTTATTTTTCAGATTTTTATTTGAATTTTTGGTTGAGTTGTTTATGGTTTTTGGTGTTGAGCAGGTCGACCTCTCCTGTACTGGTGTCGACACATCAGCCACATAAGTCTTCTTCTTGTGGACTAGTGTCGACCTGTCAGGGACTGTGTCGACCTGATAGTCTTCTTTTGTTTTTGATTTTTTGCTTTGTTTGTGTTTTGTTTGAGGTTTTGTTTGCTGTTTGTTGGATTTCAGTGTTTTCCAGATTAGGACCCTTGACAAAATTAATTAGTGGTGATTTTCCCTTTTTCTCACCAGATTTGTCTTTTTGGGGTTTCTTCTTGTTGAATCCTAATCCATGAGAAGTAGTTGTCATGTTGGTTCCTAGCAGTGCCTCTAAGTTATCTTATCTTTTGTGAAGGTTTGGATGACTTCATCCCTTTCTTTAGCTGGTTTTTAAGAGTTTCAATTTCTTCAATTTTCTGTTGTTTTTCTTGTTTTTCAATTTCAGCTTTTCATTTAAGTCTTTGAATTCTTGGGAAGCCTTTTGAGAGGCAAGCTTTAAATCATCAATTAAGTTTAGGAGATTTCCTTTTCTTCAAGCAAGTCTGTTACTTCAGTTTCCAGTTCAGAAATTCTATGGTTTGAAGATTGGTTATGGTAATATTTTCAATTTTCTTTTTGATGTGTTTGTTTTCTTTTCTCATTTCAAAATATCTTTTAACCAGTTCTGCATACACATCCTGCCAATCTTCAACAGTATAGTCTTCAAAGGAAGTATTTACCTTTCATCTGTACTGTTGGCCATGAAGCAGACTTCCTCACTCTCTGAGCTTGAGGACTTCTTCTCTTCTTCTTCCTCACTTGTATCTTCATCAGACCAAGTGGCTACCATGGCCTTTGGCTTCTTATATTTCTGGAATCTCTTGTGCTTTTCTTTCTTGTTCTCAGGACACTCTCCCTTCATGTGTCCTGGCTTGTTGCACCTGTAACATATAACATTTTCATCAGGTTTATGATTCTTATTGAAATTGGAAGAGGAAGTGTTCTTCTTACCTGAGGGAAATTTCTTTTTCCCAGTCATTTTCCTTTCCTATATTTCAAAAATTTCCTGAATTGTCTGGTCATGAGGGCAATCTCATCCTCATTCGACTCAGATTCTTCAGAACTTGTCTTATCCTGATTTTTATCTTTGTTGCTTGAAGAGGCTTTGAGTGCCATAGGCTTGGTCTTAATGATGTGTTCTTCATTTCTTTTTAAGTTTATTTCATATGTCATTAAAGATCCAATCAATTCATCCAAAGAAATTTTGGACAAATCTTTTGAATCTTCAATAACAGTGGCCTTGGTATGCCAAATTGAAGAAAGTGAACGCAAAATTTTTCTTACCAAGTCTGCATCAGTATACTCCTTACCCAAAGCCTTGAGTCCATTGACTATCACCATGAATCTGGCAAACATTTCAGAAATAGATTCATTAGATTTCATCATAAAGAGTTCATATTCTGAAACTAAAATGTTTGCCTTGGTCTCCTTGACCTGAGATGTTCCCTCATAGAGTAATTCGAGTTTATCCCACATCTCTTTGGCAGATTTGCACATTGTTTCTCGAATACTCCTTGGGATGGACAGCACATGAATCATGTTCATGGCACTATAATTCAATGTTGCTTTCCTTATTTGTTCCCTAGTCCAGGTATCTTCTTCTCCTGGTTCTCATAGGGACCCACCTCTACAACTTTCCAGATCTCATAGTTTGGGCCCTTAGAAACACTTGCATTCTATTCCTCCAATAAGAATAGTCCAAACCATTAAAGAATGGTGGCCTATTTATGGAATGGCCCTCAGCTATGAAACCCTTTGAGTCCATGACACTTAAGTAAATGCATAGAGAAAGAGTTAAACAAGCAAGCAAACAAACAAGCAAACAATCAAACACTCAATACTCAGAAACAAAAACTGCTCAGTTCAAATCAGATCAATGTAACCCCTCTCTGATACCAATTGAAGGATCGAAATGAATGTGTGGAAAAGATCTAGAAGGGGGGATGAATAGATCTTAGCCACTTTTGCGGAAGCTTAAGTAATTTGAAAACTATTTAGAATCAGAGGCAATGTTATCAGTGAAAACTACAGATCTGATTAGATTTGAGTGAGTTAAAAAAAAACTTAGATGTGAAGCAAGTTGATTAAGTGAATTAAAAACGGATCCTATGCAAGCATCTAGCGGATGAATCAATCAAACTACAGAAGACAAATGCACAAGGATTTTTAGGTGGTTCGGAAATCACCCAAGTGATTCCTACATCCACCCCTCACAACCCGTGAGGCTTCACTAACACAACTGGCTACACACCCAAAGGAGCCTAACAACTCCAACACTTCAGAGCATACAACTCACACAACCTCTAGAGCAAGACTACTCTAGAAACACAGAGCGAGACTGCTCAACCACCCTTGAGCTTGACAACTCAAACCGAGCTCAACGGCTCACAACAACCTGAGCACAATGCTCACACTAAAACTTGCTAGACACCAACTTAAGACTAAGATCCTCTAGTAACAGATCTAGTCGAAATTTGAGAACTCTAAAGAGAGTTATGCAGAAGCACTTGCATAATCTCAAAGATATATCTCAGAAGAACAGAAGAAAGATAAATTGTATTGAAAGGCTTCGTTCTTCAGTGTACTCCCTTGTAGAAACTTGAATTGGGAAGAAACTTGTGAAGCTTGAAGTCCAAGTCGATACTCTGCAATCTGAGAAGTTGGATCTTCCTCGAATTCTTCACCAAAGAAGTCTTCTACAGGATCTGCCTCCTTGGAATGCTTCAGAGGAGTCTTCAGGAATCAAATTCCAATTCCCACACCTGAATTGGTGGAAATTGGTCTTCTGGAAGCACTTGGAGAGCAGAGGAAGGAGACACGAGCTCTTTTTGGCCGCCAAGAGTTTTCTGGAGGCTCTAAGAGAGTTGGGTCACTTCTTGCGTGGATGGAGGGCCAATAGAGGTCTTTATACCCAAAAGAGTCCAAAGGTACCTTTTAGGTATAAGGGCACACGATCCTAGGTTGATTCCCATCGGCCTGGGCTGACACGTGGCACCCATCAACTTTAAGATGAAAACTTCACGTAGTGTGTCGACCTGCCCTGGTGGTGGTGTCGACACACTGTCCAATTATGAAAAGGCTGTTTTGGGAAGAAGGTCCTGTCGACCTGCTCTGAGAGTGTGTCGACCTGCTGTCCCAATTCTTCAAACTGGCTGTTCTGGGAACTGGGTCTAGTGTCGACCTGCCCTGAGAGTGTGTCGACCTGGGTGGACTGATTCCTGAAAAACTGCAACTCGTGTCGACACACTCTTGACTCGTGTCGACACAGTCTCAACATTTTTACACATTTTGCCTTTGAATCTGTGTTGTTGTGTCGACACCATTGATGGGTGTGTCGACACATCTTTTGCATAAAAATGTTTGTACCTGAAAATAAAACACATATATCATTAGTTAAATGATTTATCATGAACATCAATGATAAATGTGATTTGAAATATGCTTTTTGAACATGATTTCAGGTATGATGTTTTTGACATGTTTCAATTGAATTGCTTTAAAATACCTCTTGTCATCATCAAAATAGGAGGGAAATGATATGAATATGCATTCAACCCAACATGAGATGCTTGTAATCAACAGTTAATACTCTTCCAGCTCTTAGTGGAACTCCCAGGTAAAATAGCAGACAATTTTACTTTGTGTACTAGTAGCTCTTTTTATTCCTGAACACAATAGGAAGCATTTTCTAACACATGAAAGAACTCTTACCAGAATTGATGTGTTGACCAGAAGACTGGGCATACCTTTCCAGAAACTGCATGAGAGTTTAACATTAAGAATACTACCATTCAGGAAAATAAGCGTATCATCCGCATAAAGGAGGAGATGGGAGCGGACAGCCTCTAGGACCAATATAAGGAGTAAGGATGCCAGTTGAACCATGTTCTTCAACCTCTACTAAGCGCTTCTCCATAATGATAAAAAGAGCTGGAGCAATAGGATCTCCTTGTCTTAAACCCCTGGTGGATTTGAAGTAGCCAGCAGAAAACCCTTAACCAGGACAAAGAACCAGCAATTGGACAACATCATGCCAATGTAGGAAACAAACCTAATGAGAACCAAACTTCTTGAGCACAGCAAAAAGGAAGTCCTTCAACACTATCATAGGCTTTCCTATATCCAGCTTGAAAATTGCATTACCACCTCTGACTTTCCTAATATCCAGCATAAAGAGACATTATCAAGAATATACCTCCCTTGGACTGTAATACCCCAGAAATTTTATTAATTAAAAAAATATATTATAGATAAATGAAAATTTTGCCCATTAATAAAAATCAAACTAGTTAAAAGATACACATCATTATTGCATGAGTAGAAACTCATATAAAAATTCTATGAAATAATAGTTATACCTTAAAAATTATTATCTAATGACCCATTAAGAAATTTGGGCATAGAAAAATAATTCGGACCATGATTTAGAATTTATGTGACTTATTATTGTAAATAGGGAATAAATTGGAGAATCCATTATTTCATGAGCCAAGTGGATTAACAATTGAAATAAAAAGTATGGGTAGACTCCAAACAATATGTGGGGATAGTCCATAAAAGGAATTGGATCAATGGACAACTTATGACATGAACAAATTCAAGTATGAAAATAGTAAATAATAACTTATGTATTATCGAAATGATAGAACTTACATACCACTATCGTACGTGAGAAAACAATTAGAAAATTCCGTAAAAATTATAATCAACCTCAAAACATTATTTCCTAAGAGTTTCATGAAGAGATTCGAGCAGCGAAAAATCCGATGGCCAAATGTACGTTACACGTGACCAAGTTAACCGAATGGGGAACTAAGTCGGAAATTGTTAACACGGAAAATAACCCAACCATAAATTAAATAAATAGGTTGGAGAGACTTATACATTATGTATTAGTGACCCATGAATGAAAATGGGCAATGGATCACTTTTAGCCTAATAATAAAATTGGAACATAAAAAATACTCAGAAATTCGTACCTATAATATGCAATAATTTGTGAAGGGCACATTAGGTGTTTAAATTAGGGTATTAGTCTGCAAGGTAAGTCAAACCTGGACCCAACTTTAGAGGTGATTTCCTAAACCTTTGCTACCTCCTTTGGGTGAGAGAATCTCAATTTTGGAAACTAAATGCAGAAATTCGCAACCCTCTTTCCTAGTCCCATTAGGACCAAGTAGCACCCTAAAACTATAAGAACTCTTCACAAAACGTTTGGGGAAGGTTTAGCAGAAGTTGGGTCGTGTGCAGCAAGTTTGGGGCGCTGGAGGAGAGGAGAAGGATGGGGAAAATGTGGTCTTCTTCCACCTCGCCCTGTAGCGAACCAGGAACCTGCAGGGAGTTCTTTGCATTCAAAGTAGGCATTCTTGTGTCAAGATTAAAGAAAAATAATATCATCTTGTAGAGCTTCGAGTCTAGATTCATTTGCTTCTGATTTTACTAATTTTCATGGAGTATCCTTTGTGTATTAGTCGTTCTCCCTAAGTCGCGCACAGTTAGGGCTTTTCCCGTTCTTCTTATTATGCATACAATTTGAGACCGAACTAGACTAAATCATCAACATCAAAGTTCTTATACTTGTAGTCACGAT
This sequence comes from Colocasia esculenta, assembly GCA_014218235.1. Taxonomy (NCBI): domain Eukaryota; kingdom Viridiplantae; phylum Streptophyta; class Magnoliopsida; order Alismatales; family Araceae; genus Colocasia; species Colocasia esculenta. The sequence goes on along the minus strand of CM024755.1, from coordinate 103,466,952 downwards.
CATCTTTCATGTTGAACTTTTTGTCTAAAAGTCTTTAGTTAGAGCGTTATGAATCTCGTAAGAGAGTCATGCATAATATTGTGTTTTCGGGTTTGCAGATAGCCTTAAGTTCTTCCTGTTTTGCACAAGATTAAAGGGTGAAGTAGGTCAAGCCTCCAACATAAAAGTTCTTTAAGTAGTTGTCATGGTCATCTTTCATGTTAAGTGTTTTGTTTAAATATTATTAGTTAGAGAGTTATAAACTTCTTAATAGAGTCATGCAGGATACTGCGTTTTCAGGTTGCATTTAACTTTAAGTTCTTCATGTTTTTCACAATGACAAAGACCGAATTAGGTAAAACCCCAACATAAAATTTCTTCCAATAGTTGTCTTGGTCATCTGTTATGTTAAACATTTTGTCCAAATATCAGTAGATCTCATGTTACAAGCCTAACATATAAGTCACAACGAAGTCATGCATGTTTAGGGCTTTTTTTTAAGTTCTTCCTGTATTGCATGCAATTAGAGATGAATTCAGACCCAGACGACAACACAAAAGTTCTTCCAATAGATGTCCTCGACATTTTCTATGTTGAGTGTTTTGTCTAGAGGTCAGCATATAGAGAGATATAGGTGTTTCATGAATATCGCCCCTGTGTCAAAACATGTAAGTCTGAACCAAGAGCATGTCAGATCTCGGTCGGACTCAGGCGCAGACCCTGTGAACGCGACGGCCCGATATGTCGCGTTCTGAGGTCGGGTCGCGACAGTATCTCTGTCACGTTCTGGTCACGACAGTACCCCTGTCGCGTTCTGCCTGCCTGATCTGACGACCCCGTCGCGATCCTTGCAAGACCACGTCGCGATCTCAGTTTTGGGCCTGAAAATCAGTCTTTTGCAAGTCTTGTTGTACCACCATAATTCCCATATCATGTTGACGATCTTAACTACATAAAAACAAAGTTGTAAGTATTGATTGTATTTTAATCTAATAAAAGTCAATCACTTGATCTTTCATATCCTTGATTTCATGACACATACACACACGTTGAACCATCCAAACATGGCTTAAATTGTATGAATATGACACATAACATATCTGGTAATTATTGCAATTAATTACCTTACTTTAACAAGTACTCGTGTATGATTCGTGCGATGTTTTAGAACACCAATCTCGACGCTCCACTGTTCTAGAATTCCTCTAGAACGTCGAGCACTTGTTTCTATATTTACACACTTTCTTGACTTGGATGAACTCTCTATTAGATACTCTTTCTGCCGGACAAGTGAATCCTTGTGCAAGGCCTCCGTAAGTCTCCTCTGATCATGGATTCCCACATGGTCGACGAGCTGGTTGTACCCTAATACCTATGATACACTCTAGGGATCAGTAAGATCCAAACGGCCTTAGATTGTTCTCTCGCTCTTATCTTGAATCACGTCGGACCTCTGAACCTGTGCTTAACGAGGCCAGCGGAAAGATCGTGAGTTCCACTTGACTGCCAATACCTTATGCGCGTGTTGTGCAACTGTTACCATCACTCGTTACTCGACGCTTCATGTGCAATGACCATAAGATCTCATCTATGCTATACCCGCTCGTCTACTCATATTCACGTTCACTCTACTATCCCGTCTCTCTCGTCTATTCATCTAGCACTCTCTTGTTACCCTTTGAGCTGTGTGGCTCCTATCGTTTGTGCTATTTCGTGACTGTCTAGCGCTATAATATGGGTCTTGTGACTCTACTGTATCAAATGCATACTGTGCAGGGCACAGAGAGTGTCTGAGGGCTCCAATCTAGTCCTGGGGGCAGAGCCACCCGAAAATACCTGCAGGGGCTATTGACGGTGTTCTGCATTGCACCGGTTTGACTATACTATCTTGGCTAGACATCTAACTACTATCCTTTTAGTCTGAGGAGTTCAGACGTACTATGATACTACTGTGCTATCACAAACTGTTATACATTAGTCTGAGGAGTTCAGACGTAATGTACTATCGTGAAACGGCTACTGTCCCAAAGTGACTATTGTCGTACTCTACCAGTGCACCGTTGTGCAACCCTACACGCTATCTTGTTACACGCTACCTTGTTACACGCTATCTCGTTACACGCTATCTCACCATACGCTCTACTTGCTCTACTTGATACTCGCTATCTTGAGTTACTGTGTGCTATCGCGACTTGATCACATTCAAAGTGCAATTTACTCTTTACATGACCATCTACTATCATCTCTTCTTGCGATACATGTCTCTTGCTATTCTGGACAATATCGTTACTTGCTATTATTGTTATCATTTTCTATCATGACTTGACTTTAGTCATCGTGCTATACTTGATTCATCTGCTATTTGAACCATGTTACTTGTGTGTTACTTTCTCGACTTTACATGACTCTCTCTATCATTAGTTACTCTGCCATTAATGCATTAATTATTTAAAGCCTGCTTGAGCCTGAGATTTAAGTCCTACTGGGCGTTATCGCTCACCCTTCGTTATTTGTTATTGTGTCTCAGGTAAGTCGGACAATGACGTTATACGTACCAATGGGACAAGACCAGAGTGATGAGTGACCCGGAGTCAAATAACGAAGTTACCCTAGCACAATTGGAGTCTAGTAGTTGTTGCTTTAGATTTCTTTTCAATGTAATGATGTCATTGAGCCCTATGTATTGGCTCTGAATTAGTGGTTATAATAGTCTTAGTGATTTTATAATGAAACGAAGAGTTATTTCAACTATTGTTCATTAGATGCTCTGATGTTTGCGAAAGTATGCGCAATTGTCGTTATCATACTCGTTGTTCGCGCCTCCCTCTGATTTATTCCGCTGCTAAATTGGAGGGGCGTGACAGTTGGTATCAGAGCCTAGGATGTCCTTATTAGGATATTTTAGGTCCTAGGATGTTCTAGGTGAACTGCCATAACCGTGTCTAAGACAACCACCATACCTATGTGAGAGATTGGGTAAAGCTTGGGGTTATGCTAGGAGCTGAACTATATGTACAAACACCCTAAGTTTAAAAAGAAATTAACAAAATTATTATTGCTCGCAGGAGACCAGAGGAGATGGCTGGTGAGCATGCACCAATGCACGAATTACAACAGACCCTACAGGGGTTTACTCAAGCCCTTAACAACGTAATTCAAGCAGGAGCAAGAAATGGGGCAGGAGACTTATATGGGAATTTTCAAAGAATAAATCCCCCTAAGTTTAATGGAACTCCGGATCCCGATGAAGCTGAAAATTGGGTGAAGGCAATGGAACGGATCTTTAGGGTTATGCGATGTTCAGAGCAAGATAAAGTCCTTCTGGCAACCTTCCAGTTGGACCGCGATGTTAGAACCTGGTGGGAAGCTGCTAGTCGACAATTACCCAACATTAACATAGAGTGGGATAAATTTTTAGAACTCTTTAATACCAAATACTTTTTTGAGAGGATTCGCGAGAAGAAGGCAAATGAATTCGCCAATTTAAAACAACGAATGATGTCTATAGCAGAATATGAAGTGCAATTCGAAAGACTAGTACAGTACGCACCACATCTGGTAAGTACGGAGAAGATGAAGGCGAAGAAATTTCTGGAAGGGTTGAGACCTGTATTCTGGGAAAGGTTGGCTCTTCAGTCATGGTATTCAGAGCTCAATTAGTAGAGGACACCATGAGACTCCTTGAAAAGATCCATAAGAAGAAGGTGTTGAAAAGGGGACGTGCTACTCATTCCGATGATAATAAAGGAAGAAATACAATAGTTAGCAAGAGAATGAAAGGGAAAGTGGAGAGTAAGGAATTCTGTAAATTTTGTAAGAAACCAGGGCATCAGATAGATAACTGTTGGAAGAAATTTGGCAGATGCTTGCGATGTGGAAGTCAACAACATCGAGTCATCGATTGTCCAACAAAGAGGAACCAAACTCCACGCCAAGGACGATTACAAGCTCTCGTGGATATGAATCATGCCAATGAAGGTGGACAAGGTACCATCATTACACCCTTAGTTAATTTTATAGCAAAACCCTAAGTGGGGGAGATGATGGAATGAAATATCCATAATAACTTGGTAGTCGTATCATATCATATGAATTTGGAGACCAAATTCTCTTTAAGTGGGGGAGGATGTAATACCCCAGAAATTTTATTAATTAAAAAAAATATTATAGATAAATGAAAATTTTGCCCATTAATAAAAATCAAACTAGTTAAAAGATACACATCATTATTGCATGAGTAGAAACTCATATAAAATTCTATGAAAATAATAGTTATACCTTAAAAATTATTATCTAATGACCCATTAAGAAATTCGGGCATAGAAAAATAATTCGGACCATGATTTAGAATTTATGTGACTTATTATTGTAAATAGGGAATAAATTGGAGAATCCATTATTTCATGAGCCAAGTGGATTAACAATTGAAATAAAAATTATGGGTAGACTCCAAACAATATGTGGAGATAGTCCATAAAAGGAATTGGATCAATGGACAACTTATGACCTATGAACAAATTCAAGTATGAAAATAGTAAATAAATAACTTACGTATTATCGAAATGATAGAACTTACGTACCACTATCGTACGTGAGAAAAACATTAGAAAATTCCGTAAAAATTATAAATCAACCTCAAACATTATTCTTAAGAGTTTCATGAAGAGATTCGAGCAAAAAAAATCCGATTGGCCAATGTACGTTACACGTGACCAAGTTAACCGAATTAGGGAACTAAGTCGGAAAATTGTTAACACGGAAAAATAACCCAACCATAAATTAAATAAATAGGTTGGAGAGACTTATAACATTATGTATTAGTGACCCATTGAATGAAAATGGGCCAATGGATCACTTTTAGCCTAATAATAAAATTGGAACATAAAAATACTCAGAAATTCGTACCTATAAATATGCAATAATTGTGAAGGGCACATTAGGGTTTAAATTAGGGTAATTAGTCATGCAAGGTAAGTCAAAACTGGACCCAACTCTAAGAGGTGGTTTCCTAAACCTTTGCTACCTCCTTTGGGTGAGAGAATCTCAGATTTTGGAAACTAGAATGCAGAAATTCGCAGCCCTCTTTCCTAGTCCCATTAGGACATGAAGTAGCACCCTAAAACTATAAGAACTCTTCACAAAACGTTTGGGGAAGGTTTAGCATCAAGTTGGGGTCGTGTGCAGCAAGTTTGGGGCGCTGGAGGAGAGGAGAAGGCTGGGGAAAAATGTGGTCTTCTTCCACCTCGCCCTGTAGCGAACCAGGAACCGGCAGGGAGTTCTTTGCATTCAAAGGAAGGCATTCTTGGGTCAAGATTAAAGAAACATAATATCATCTTGTAGAGCTTCGAGTCTAGATTCATTTTCTTCTGATTTTACTAATTTTCATGGAGTATCCTTTGTGTATTAGTCGTTCTCCCTAAGTCGCGCACAGTTAGGGTTTTTCCCGTTCTTCTTATTATGCATACAATTTGAGACCGAACTAGACTAAATCATCAACATCAAAGTTCTTTACTTGTAGTCACGATCATCTTTCATGTTGAACTTTTGTCTAAAAGTCTTTAGTTAGAGAGTTATGAACCCCGTAAGAGAGTCATGCATAATACTGTGTTTTCGGGTTTGCAGATAGCCTTAAGTTCTTCCTGTTTTGCACAAGATTAAAGGCGAAGTAGGTCAAGCCTCCAACATAAAAGTTCTTTAAATAGTTGTCATGGTCATCATTCATGTTAAGTGTTTTGTTTAAATATCATTAGTTAGAGAGTTATAAACTTCGTAATAGAGTCATGCAGGATACTGCATTTTCAGGTTGCATTTAACTTTAATTCTTCATGTTTTTCACAAGGACAAAGACCGAATTAGGTAAAACCCCAAACATCAAAGTTCATCCAATAGTTGTCCTGGTCATCTTTTATGTTAAATGTTTTGTCCAAATATCAGTAGATCTCATGTTACAAGCCTAACATGTAAGTCGCAACGAAGTCATGCATGTTTAGGGATTTTTTTACGTTCTTCCTGTATTGCATGCAATTAGAGACGGATTCAGACCTAGACGACAACACAAAAGTTCTTCCAATAGATGTCCTCGACATTTTCTATGTTGAGTGTTTTATCTAAAGGTCAGCATATAGAGAGATATAGGTGTTTCATGAATATCGCCCCTGTGTCAAAACATGGTAAGTCTGAACCAAGAGCATGTCAGATCTCGGTCGGACTCAGACGCAGACCCTATGAATGCGACGGCCCGATATGTCGCATTCTGAAGTCAGGTCGCAACAGTATCTCTGTCGCGTTCTGGTCGCGACAGTACCCCTGTCGCGTTCTGCCTGCCTGATCTGACGACCCCGTCGCGATCCTTGCAAGACCACGTCGCGATCTCAGTTTTGGGCCTGAAAATCAGTCTTTCGCAAGTCTTGTTGTACCACCATAATTCCCATATCATGTTGACGATCTTAACTACATAAAAAACAAAGTTGTAAGTATTGATTGTATTTTAATCTAATAAAAGTCAATCACTTGATCTTTCATATCCTTGATTTCATGACACATACACACACGTTGAACCATCCAAACATGGCTTAAATTGTATGAATATGACACATAACATATCTGGTAATTATTGCAATTAATTACCTTACTTTAACAAGTACTCGTTTACGATTCGTGCGATGTTTTAGAACACCGATCTCGACGCTCCACTGTTCTAGAATTCCTCTAGAACGTCGAGCACTTGTTTCTATATTTACACACTTTCTTGACTTGGACGAACTCTCTATCGGATACTCCTTCCGCCGGACTAGTGAATCCTTGTGCAAGGCCTCCGTAAGTCTCCTCTGATCATGGATTCCCACATGGTCGACGAGCTGGTTGTACCCTAATACCTATGATACACTCTAGGGATCAGTAAGATCCAAACGGCCTTAGATTGTTCTCTCGCTCTTATCTTGAATCACGCCGGACCTCTGGACCTGTGCTTAACGAGGCCAGCGGAAAGATCGTGAGTTCCACCTGACTGCCAATACCTTATGCGCGTGTTGTGCAACTGTTACCATCACTCGTTACTCGACGTTTCATGTGCAATGACCATAAGATCTCATCTATGCTATACTCGCTCGTCTACTCATATTCACGTTCACTCTACTATCCCGTCTCTCTCGTCTATTCATCTAGCACTCTCTTGTTACCCTTTGAGCTGTGTGGCTCCTATCGTTTGTGCTATTTCGTGACTGTCTAGCGCTATAATATGGGTCTTGTGACTCTACTGTATCAAATGCATACTGTGCAGGGCACGGAGAGTGTCCGAGGGGCTCCAATCTAGTCCTGGGGGCAGAGAGCCACCCGAAAATACCTGCAGGGGCTATTGACGGTGTTCTGCATTGCACCGGTTCTGACTATACTATCTTGGCTAGACATCTAACTACTATCCTTTTAGTCTGAGGAGTTCAGACGTACTGTGATATTACTGTGCTATCACAAACTGTTATACATTAGTCTGAGGAGTTCAGACGTAATGTACTATCGTGAAACGGCTACTGTCCCAAAGTGACTATTGTCGTACTCTACCAGTGCACCGTTGTGCAACCCTACACACTATCTTGTTACACGCTACCTTGTTACACGCTATCTCGTTACACGCTATCTCACCATACGCTCTACTTGCTCTACTTGATACTCGCTATCTTGAGTTACTGTGTGCTATCGCGACTTGATCACATTCAAAGTGCAATTTACTCTTTACATGACCATCTACTATCATCTCTTCTTGCGATACATGTCTCTTGCTATTCTGGACAATATCGTTACTTGCTATTATTGTTATCGTTTTCTATCGTGACTTGACTTTAGTCATCGTGCTATACTTGATTCATCTGCTATTTGAACCATGTTACTTGTGCTGTTACTTTCTCGACTTTACATGACTCTCTCTATCATTAGTTACTCTGCCATTTAATGCATTAATTATTTAAAGCCTGCTTGAGCTTGAGATTTAAGTCCTACTGGGCGTTATCGCTCACCCTTCGTTATTTGTTATTGTGTCTCAGGTAAGTCGGACAATGACGTTATACGTACCAATGGGACAAGACCAGAGTGATGAGTGACCCGGAGTCAAATAACGAAGTTACCCTAGCACAATTGGAGTCTAGTAGTTGTTGCTTTAGATTTCTTTTCAATGTAATGATGTCATTGAGCCCTATGTATTGGCTCCGAATTAGTGGTTGTAATAGTCTTAGTGATTTTATAATGAAATGAAGAGTTATTTCAACTATTGTTCATTAGATGCTCTGATGTTTGCGAAAGTATGCGCAATTGTCGTTACCATACTCGTTGTTCGCGCCTCCCTCCGATTTATTCCGCTGCTAAATTGGAGGGGCGTGACATGGACAAAAGCACCTTGTTCTTCCGAAATGATACTCGGAAGGATACCAACCAACCTGTCACATAAAATTCTAGATACAATTTTATAACTGAAATTGCATAGGCTCACAGGTCTGAAATCATTGAAAGTGTCAGGAGTTTGTTTTTTAGGAACAAGGGCAATTAAAGTAGACGTAACACCTCTAGGAAAAGCATGGCCCTGGAAAAACCCACTCACAGCCGCATAAACTTCATTGTGGATTATATCCCAACAGGATGTGTACAACATGCTAGTAAAACCATCCGGACCAGGAGAACTACTACCATTTAAACTCCAAAGTGCTCTCTTAACTTCCTCCTTACTCGGAGTACCACACAAGGAATTATTCTGATCTGCAGAAATAATAGATGGGATAACATGGAGAAGTGAATCATCAACTGAATGAGAGGAGGTCTGGAGGAGGTTCTCAAAGAAACGAGCAGCCTCATTACGCATGGTTTCCTAATCGTTAGACCATGAACCATTGATTCGGAGACGCTGAATGCTATTACACCTTCTGTTACCTTGGACAGTTGCATGGTAAAATGAAGTGTTCGTATCCCCTTTATCCATCCACTCCATTTGAGATTTCTGAGCCCAAAAGACCTCCATGCAGTGCAAAGCCCTGGTAAGAGAAGCAGACGCCTCGCTCAATGCAGACCTGTTATCCTGCGAAGGATGATTATCAAAAATGTCCTGCTTCATTATAACAACTTCCTCCTGTCTGCGAACATTATCTTCCACGTTGCCAAAGACTGTTTTGTTCCATAGATGCAATGCCTTTTTACCTTACTTAAGCTTCAGAAAAAGAGTAGCAAATGGATTAGGGTGCCACTGGACTTCTTCATTCCATGCTCTTTGAACCGTCTCCTGAAAGGAACTGTGGGATGTCCACATTGCCTGGAATAAAAATCTGGCAGGGGATTGATTCACCTTAGCAAAGTGGACCATCAAGGGAGCGTGGTCAGAAGGTCCCTTTGGAAGGTGCCTTACGCAGAGCCCCGGGAACGAGTCCTCAAAACAGCTATTAAGCAAAAATCGATCCACTCTAGCCTTTATAGTAGCCTGCCCAGTTTTATTATTACACTAGGTGAACTTAGGACCAGTGAAACCAGCATCATTGATAAAAGCATTGAAATCCACCATAGCGTTCATGTTGCACATTTGCCCCCCCCCCCCCCCCACTTTCTCAGCAGGCTGGGAAACACAGTTGAAATCCCCTCCAACAATCCAAGGGACTTGCACAGTATCAAAAATGGTGATGATATCAACAAAGAGAGCCCGTCTAATGCCAGAGTCACAACTAGCATAGACAATAATAACAATCATGTACACACTGTTATCCTTCTTCGTTGCTAAGGTAATCTGCTCTTCAGATGAGCTGAGCATTTGCATGGATACATTCCGCCAGAAAACCCATATCTTTGAATCTTCTCCCCCATTACCAGCAAAATCCTACATTTTAATGGACTTACATAACTTAGAGGCCCGTGCAAGAGGGACCATGGGCTCAGCAATCACCACTAAATCTATATTTCCCTTCCTGACCATCCTCCTGAGCGATCTCCTAGAAGCATTATTGGAAATGCCTCTAACATTCCAAAACAACATGAAACTATTCATCATGAGGAGTATCCTGCAGAGCCTTCTGCAGCCTTCGCCTGCAATCTCGTTCTGGCACCTCCCATTTTTTGAACTCTTGTTCCTTCTTTAGCTACAGTGGTTGGCATGAAAATATTCTCCTTGGCAGCAATAATGGAAACCTTTCTAAGGGCCAACTCAGAAGGCTTGAGTGGGATCCTGCTAAGATCCATGCAAATCTTACTTTCTTCTCCGTCGACCGCATGAGGACTCGTCACCAGAGACGAATGCAAAGTAACCATGTTAACCACCGCCTCAGTCACCTTACCAGCATTGCACTCTGAAAATTGGAGCTGCTCCTCCTCATGCATGCCAGGCCCATGCACCCCATGCAACATCAAGGAAGACTCATAACATAAACCATGATTAAATAACTCCACGAGGGGAACAGGTTCCTGGGAGGGCTGAAGTAGATCCCCTGAAGCTAGCAACTGCTGATCATGAGTGTCGATGGGGGACTCCTCCAACACCGAAAAACGGTTAGCAGATGGAACATTTGAGGATTCTTCCCTATGCACCTGCTGACACAAAGCCTTCTTCACAATGACATTTCCTTCCGTCTGCCCCTGATCAATCAAAGTAGGCTTAACTGGCACCACCAGCTCAATCACCATTTCAGACTCTCAAAGTTGCTCCTCCTGCAAGCAAGATTCATGCACCCCATGCAACGTCAGGGAAGGAACTTCTCATATACCTTGATAAATAGACTCCACGAGGGGGGCAGGATCCTGAGTAGATTGATCTAAATCCCCTGGAACAGGCAGCTGCTGATCACCAGAATTGTTGACCTCCTCCAACACTGAAAACTGGTTAGTAGATGGAACTATTGTGAACTCATCCCTTTGAACCTTTTGACGCCAAGCCTTCTTCAAAGGGACATTTCCTTTCATCTGACCTTGAACAGTGATAGTTGGATAATTCTGAGAGATAACTGGATCGACCATTTGCTTTAGTTTCCTGTGACAATCCGGAGCCGCATGACCCAACTTATGATTGTATGAACAAATCGTAGGGATTCTGTAATAATTGATTTTCTGCCAGAAGCCTTCAGAACCACATCCGATCCACATTCTTTCCGGCCTTGGTTTAGCGATGTCCAATTCAACATAGACATAAGCCTCATTGGTTTGCGTTAAAGCTTTGGTGGGTTCATAGATCCTAAGAACTTCACCCAGATTCCAAGCAATGGACTTGAGATAGTCATCATAGTAGTAATTGACAAGCAACATAGGGAAACCAATCCATACAAGGATGACAGTAGGATCAGCACTATAATCAAACTTAGGATCCCACTTAAAGAATCTAAATAAGAGGCCTTTAATGTATAAATTTCTTCTCATGATGACCTTCAAATAATCTTCCACAACGTTAAAACGCATCAGAAATGACATTGATTTAGAAGACTAATAAATAGTTGCACAACACGCTCAAATGGTGTTGGCAGTCAGGTGGAATTCACTAACCTTCCATTGGCCATGTGATGCATAGGTCCAGAGGTCCGGCATGATATAAGATAAGAGATAACTTCTAAAACCGTATGGATCATATTGATCCCTAAGGGTGTTATAGGTGTTAGGGTACAACCAGCTCGGTCTCCATTAGAGAAACCACAGAGTACAGAGTCTTACGGAGGTCTTAACAAAAGGTCCCTTGTCTACCAGAACGGAATGTCCAATAGAGAGACTCCAACTTGTCAAGAGAGTAGTGTGTAGAGAAAACAAGTTGCTCGACGTTCTAGAGGAATTCTAGAACAGTGGGGTGGCGATAACGGTATTCCAAATCCATGTGAGAAAACGGAAACAATGTCTTTATTATCATGGGTGAATAATGTGCAATTATTGAAGTAAATTATTAGATATATTATTCATGTATTTTCTGCATGGTCTCATGGCATGGATATATGTTTGGTGTGTGCATGTGAGAGAAATCGTAGAACATGAAATGATCGTGCACAATAACTATTAGATTAAAGAAAACATGTGACATATAACAAAGTTTAATAACATGGATGTTTACTGTTCGTTACACAGTGTTACAGGGTATAAACATGCTTACCAAGCCTAAATAATCATTAAAGAGAACAATATTCATTGCTGGAATAGCACAGTTAAATCGCGACGGGTCTGATGGTCATGTATAACAACATCGATTCTGGGACAGAAACGCGACGACATCGACTATCACTTTTAAGGTAGCTAAGCATAGATGAATCGATTGACGACTCTGAATCGCGACGTACAGGTCCGACGCGTTCATGGGGTTCTGTACAGAATCACGACGACAAGGCCCATCGTGTTCATGTAAACCCTAATTTTCGAAGGAGCACAGATCCCTAAAAGCAGAAAACAAGGGTAAAATGTGACGACCTTAGTGGCCGCTTTTTAGAAAACTTCTGACAGTAAAAGGGCACACAGTTTGATGCACGGTACTTGTAAAAATGCTGGATAAAATGCGGCGACATAGGTGGTCGCCTTTCACATAGTCATGATGGTCTTCACCAACGTGATACCAGTTGCAAAAACTCGACGTATGGTTCGGTCGCGATTCAACATGCAACCCGAAAGCAGTGAAAACATGTCGCGATCTTCATGCAACGCTTATAACTCGAAATCTAGGGCACTTGGGACAAAGTAGTGAACATGAAACTTGTAGAGGACATCAAGTAGAAAAGAACTATGCCTTTGGACCGAATTAATTTGGTCTCCTTAGGTGTGCAAACTAGTATGAACAAGAAACGACATAGACTTGCATGATGATGGGAAAACACTTATAACTCGATGGATACATGATGAAAATTGGGCAAATCACTTGCATATGAAACTAGACATGTTGTTCTACAAGATGGTATGAGTTTGATTCTTCTTTAGCCCGAGAATACCTACCTTTGAGAAGATCTAACACCAGGTTGTGCACAGGTCGCAGTAGAGCATGGTTGAGGAAGAAGCTCCATTCTCCTCTGCACCTGGTGCCCTAGCTTAGCCTCCCATGACCCCAACACAATGGTGAACCTTCCCCTTTAGTCTTATGATGAATACTTATATGTCTAAGGTTTATTTCAAGTCCTATTGTAACTAGGAAGGGTGGGTTGCGGGTATGGCTGGTTCTTTCCATTTTTTGGAGATTTGTCCTCCCAATTAGAGTAGAATCACCATTAGAAGGTTCCTAACAAGGCTGGTCACAAATGGGATTACCCTACATGGCTAATTGCATTAGTTTTATCCCTAATTTACCCTTTCCTATATTCTATTCATTTTTATTATGAATTTAGGGGTATTTCTTCTTGCTCCATAATCCATACTCCTAATTTGGCCCAATAGCCTTTGTGTGAGATAGTCAAATCAAGCGCATTACTTTTTGATGTTTATTGAGTTTTATTTAATTCATTTCTTTCAATATTTCTATTTATTTATTTAGTTAAAAATACCGGGTTGCTACAGAAGGTGTTACCAGCCACCTTTTGATTCAGTAAGGATTCTAGGGCATTGTGGAAGGCCACAGTGGCTCACCTGCCTAATGTGGCAGAACTAGAATGGGCTGGATTCCTAGAGATATTTCGGGGAAAATACTTTTCGGAGAGAATCAAGGAAATGAAAGCTACGGAATTTGCCGCACTTAGGCAGAATGGAATGTTTGTAGCAAAGTATAAGGCTCAGTTCTCTCGCCTGGTTGTGTATGCCCCACACCTTGTGGGCACTAAAAGATCGAAGGCGAATAGGTTCATGGATGGGCTTAGGCCCATGTTTATTGAAAAGCTCAGACCACATAATATCGGCACTTACACAGAGATGGTCCAGAGAGCTCAACTAGTGGAAGACACCATGGCAAAGGTGGATGGCATGAAGGGAAAGAAGACAACAAGGCCAATTTTCGTAAAGAAAGGAGCGGCCAATACTGCAGCAACTTCCCGACAAAACAACAACACCAACAACAACTATAATAGCAACAACAAAAGACCAGGTACTAGAAGGGACTATGCTATAGATAAGGGGGTCAAAGTGGAGGGAAGATAGTTAGCCGAGAACTGTCAATTCTATGACAAGTTGGGGCACTGAGCCGAGGAATGCTGGAAGAAGCTCGAGGCATGCTTAAAATGTGGTGGTCGTGATCACCGTATTCCCGACTGTCCAATGTTGAAAGACCAACTAGGAAGAGCACAGACTGCACCCCGGCGTAAGGGACATCTTAATGTAGTTATAGAAGCTGACCAACCCGAAGAAGGGGGTATGGTGGAAGGTATCATTCATATTCATTCTCAACCTACTTTTGTTCTCATTGATACTGGAGCTGCATATTAATTTATTTCCACCACATTTGCTGCAACTCTACCTGTTAAACTAGTTCCCATGAAATCCAAACTCACTGTGGCTTCTCCACTTGGCTCTGAATCGGAGCTCACACACTACCTACCAAAATGTGAAACCATTATTGGAGGACATAATCTCCCTACCAATCTCATCTGTTTAGATATGAAGGGTTATGACGATATATTGGGTGTTGACTGGTTAATTAAGTATGACGCCAATGTTAATTGTCGTCATAGGAGGGTTACCTTTGCAAAAATAGACCTTACAAAACTATCATTTCTTGGCGTCCATTACTGCACACACCCTGTCATTATCTCTTCCCTGAAAGCTTCCAAGCTGATCAACTAGGGTTCTGACACTTTTCTTGTAACACCCCATATAAGAATATGTTCAATGGACTAAATCAATAAACTACCAGCAACTCGGACCAGTCATTTTCAGAGCTCAAGCAGGAAAAGAACTCTAAAGTTAAGCGTGCTCAGTTCTACGGAAGCTTAGTCAATTTTTAAGATGCTTTGAATCAAAGTCAACTTAGAAAAGCAATTCAAAGATCTGATGAGTGATTGTGTGAATTATGTGATTAAAGGAGTGATCAAGTTGATTAGAAGAGTAATAAAAAATCCTATGCATACATCTAACGCAAGGTGAAGTTAAATCACAGATCAAACCACTGCACAGAGATTTTTAGGTGGTTCGGAAATCACTCATGTGAATCCTACATCCACCCCTCACACAGTGAGGCTCCACTATTCAACTTGAATACACCACACACTGGAGCTTGACAACTCCAACACACTGAGTTCAACAACTCACACACAACCTCTAGAGCAAGACTACTCTAGAAACTTGAGCACAACTGCTCAACCACAACCTGAGTGCGACGACTCAACACAATTGAGCACAAAGGCTCACAACCAACTTGCTAGATCAAAAACAACAAGATCCAGATCCTCTAGCAATGATCTGATCCATAAAGAGTTTATTCAAGGAGACTAGTGCAACAAATCATGCACAATCTCAAGAATGACTCAGAAGAATTAAGGGGAATTGAGGAGTTGTATTTAGAATCCTTGTTCTTCAGATGAACTCCCTTGTAGAAGGCTGAATTGAGAAGATGATTGAACTCTTGAAGTCCCTAGGCGATGCTCTGCAATTTGTGCCTCTGGATCTTCCTTGAACTCTTCTTAATTGGCTGCTTCTACTTGATCTACTCTCTTGGAAGTGATCTCACTTCATCTTCATGGATCAATCTTCACTTCTTGTGCTTGCAAGATGGGAATTGGCTTGAAGTAGCACAAGGAGAGCAAGAACGGGAGGAGAGCTCTGTCTTGCCACCAAAGGAGACTTTCTAGAAGGCTCTTCAGGAGTTCTTATGCTTGGGGGCCGATTAGATAGGTATTTATACCCTATCATGGCCAAAAGAACCGTTGGAGTACGTGGGCACATGATCCAAGGCCGATCCAAGTGATCCCTAGAGTGCCACATGTCCCGATGGAACTTAAAGTGAAAACGTTGTCGGAGTGTGTCGACACAGTCATTGGGTGTGTCGACACACTGTCCCAATTCCACTAAACTGGTCTTCTGGGAGAGGTCACTAGTGTCGACACTACCCTTGCAAGAAATGTATGTCCCTGAAACATAAACACATAAATCATTAGTCCAATGTATTATCATGAATATATATGATAAAATGTGTTTGGAAACATGCTTTTTGAATATTGTTATTACATGTGTGATGTATTTAACATGTTCTATTTATTGTGCATTAAAATCACAACTTGTCATCATCAAAATTATGAGGGGAAATGTATTAAATTCACACTCAACCCAACAATCTCCCCCTTTTTGATGATCGCAACATTAAGTCCACATGAAGATTTGAATTTACAATGAAATGTGATTTTAAGCCATTTATTCACACAACATTCAATCACATACACACTGAATAACAATGAACCCATGTTTCAATATTTTCATTCACATTCATCAAAGGCCATTGAGCACAATTTAGCAACATTTGACAATTTTGCACAATGAAGTACACAGTGTTTGACATTTACAATCATCCATTAATTACAAAAATTTTCAATCACATTCAAATAAGTACTCCTTCTCATTCAACAAAGATATTCATTACATAGATATTCAATTACATTTCAAAACAAGTTCTCTCATTCACAAAAGTATTCATTACAAGTATATTCCTTCTCCCCCTTTGACATCATCAAAAGATAAGATCCATCAAGAGGATGGAGGTGGAGGAGGAATAGGAAGAAGGAGAGACTATATGGTCTTCAATCTTGACTCCATTGCTTGAAGGTTGGATCTCAGCTGACTTTGCATGGTAGAAAGTCTTGTATGCAGCAGTTCTTCCAAACTTTGACTATTTTCATACATGTTGGATTGGAATGCAGATAAATCAACTGAAATGGGTTGTGAACCTGAAGAAGAGCTTGCAAATCCATGTCTGTTGACATCTCTGAGCTCCTTCTTAAGAGTAGACATCTCATTGTCTATGTGAGCCGATAGGTTCTTCATGCCTTCCAAATCATCAACCATATGTGCAAATGAAAGTCTAGTCTTTGAAATTTGATTCACTGCTTCTTGACTGTTGAACAAATTCTTCTGAGAATTTACTAATATCCCTTCAAGGACCTTTTCCAATGTGTACTAATGTTCCTTTAACTGAAGGGATGCATCACCCAAAGTGCCAATGAGCCTATTAAACCTTTGGGTGGCTTGATCAGCTGCTTCTTTCTGCTTAATGAACTGAGCATTCACAGAATTCTCTAACCTTTGAATTCGGAGCTCAAAACTCTCTGACATCTGGAGGATGGAACAGCTGATGGTATCAAACTTGTCATTCAAAAAAGAATATAGCTCTGGTGGAACAGAAGTCCACCAGTGGAAGTAGAGGTAGATGCTTGGTAATGTGGAGTGAAAGAAGGAATTTCCACATCAGGGAGATGCGGTGAAGAGGCTTGAAATGGAGGTGTGCGAGGAACATCCTGAGGTGTAGGTACTCCAATTTCATTGGGAGGATGGTCCTCTTGATCAAGTGGAGAAGAGTGAGCAACCTCAGAAGGTGGTTCAACAACCTCAGGAACCACTGGGGCCTCAACAACTATAGGACCTCTTCTTACTTGATCACCTTCAAGTCTGAATCCCGTGAACTTTTGCAAATGTTTGAAGCAATAGATGTTGGACTTTGGGATTGACTGGGCTTGCTCATTCTCAAAAGATACTCCAAAATGCTGAAAAATTGGTGTGAGATGAGCTTCATAAGGAAGGGATCTATGAAGATCTTTCCTTGTAGTTACACTCATAATCTGGTACATGATCACATGCAGATTGACCTTTATCTCTTTCTTTATGCAGTAAATAATGAACCTCTATATGTCAGTTAACCTATCCCTTCTGCCACCTTGAGGAGTGATTATAGTGGTCAGGATGTGATGGATCAGTCTCAAAACAGGTGGGAAGGTGCTGGTGTTAAACCTGGTGACATAAGTTTACTTTGAATCTGACTCATCAGCAGGGAGTCCAGTCAGCAGAGAATAGGCTTCATGAAGGTCAAATTCAAAATCATGATAATCAGCACCTTCATCAGGAATTTTAAACAATGTAGCAGCTAACTCAGTAGGCAACTTCATTGATGCACCCTTGACCTCAGACTGGTAGCCCTCAGGTGTACATTCCAAATTCAGATAGAACTCTTGTACTAACCTTGGATATATGGTTCTGAACTCAGAAATGAAGGGCAACCAAGATTGAAAATTGAAGAACTGACGCACTTCTGGGAAGGTAGTTGCAAGGTCAGTGTCTTCAAGGTCAACAGATTTAGGTTTTAGGATGGATTTCCCTTCACAAGCCAGTTTAGAAGGGGTTGCCTCGGAGGGATGAGATGAACCAGATGATGTTGAGGAAGATTCCTCAGAGACTTCAGGAGAGGAGACCAATATATTCCTCCTAGGGTGTGCAGAGGTCCTCTGAGAAGGACCTCGACTGGAAGAGGGTACCCTACCTCTCTTGGATGGTGTAGGAGATGCAGATGAAGCACCTGGCTGCGCTGTCGGGTCATGCCGACGCTTGCTTCTCCTCTCAGTTGGAGGTACGTCAACGACAATGGTCCTGGCAGTTGCCCTAGAACGAGCACCACGGTGAGGCATTTGCTTGCGAGGCATAGTTGCAGGAGAAGAAGGAAGAACAGGGGATGGTGGAGATGGTGTGAAGAGGATGGAGACAGAAATTGGTGGGAAGAGGGAAGAAAGATGAAAACTGCTGCCGTTTTCAAAGGTAAAGGACGGCCATGGGGTCGACCTGGGAAGAAGAAAAGGGGTTTTGGGGTAGAATATGCCGCAGGAACAACAAATCCTAAACTGGCACCCCAATTGATAAACCGCCTAGATTGCCTATGTGTCGACACAAGACAAGGGTGTGTCGACCTGGGCTTGGACTGTGTCGACACAGGAATGTGGATGTGTCGACCTGGCCTGAAGAAGTTTTGAAGGTTTGAGCATGAGGAAAATTTGTAAATTTTGGGAAATCTTTAACATGATGAAATATGGATGGAATCAACATGACAAGGATTTTTAAGAGATAAAAAAAATTTAGTTGTCATATTTTTACAAAAAATCCAAGAAACTTCAAGTTTTACTCAACAACCTATAGGATATTTTCATTAATTGACTTGAGCCATTAAAATGATAGTTTGAGTGATATAGAACATTCAATAGCCAATGACAAACTACCATATTCTCCATATCTAATGAAATAGAAATGTCTTTGAGATTGAAATCACTTGTGATGAAGTTAAACAACTTTGAGCACACTAATGGAAGACAAGGATGTTGATTTTAAGTAATTCTCCTTGGACATTTTTTTTTAAAATCAAACTATCAAATGTAGTAAATCTTTTTCACTCAAGAACTAATGTTTTTTACACACCATAGTCCCTGGTTACTAAAGATTTACCCATTATCCAGTTACAAGGGGTAAATGACAACCTTTTGACATGAAAATATACGTTTATCAGACGCCAATATTTCCAGTTACTCAGTCATCATAAAAATGTATAGATCATTTTTTATTTAGTTTTTGAACCCCTTTGAACAGAGATAGCAATAATACCTCATGACATACATGGCACTTCATTCATTGTGAAGGTTTGTAGTTTCTCAGCATTTGTGCCATTGCTCTGTTGAATAATAAATGGAAGGAGAATTTTATAAAATTGAGATCATTTATATCTCACATCAGTTGCAAAGAAGGTGTTTAAAGTCAAAGCACATGTAAGACCCTCGAATTTTGTTGCATTATTTGTATTGCATGTGAATACTTCATGTTTGTGTATATACGTATGTAAATATCTACGTAAGTACTAGTTAGTATACTTGTGTATGCATGTGTATAATTAGTTGTAAATAATGTATGAATGGTATGATGGTATTATGTACGTGATAGTATACATAATGCATGTATATATGTATAAGTTGTGCATGGTTTATGCATGTTTTAGAGTTCTGGCCGAAGGCCAGCTTGGCGTCAATATCAATGGACGTTTGTGTTGTGTAGGCGTCAACCATATGGACGCCAACACTAATACCAGCGTCCAGCGATGTGGACGCTAATTTCTCTGGCCTGCATGTGTTGCAGAGCCGAAAATCCCGGGAACAAGCCACCCCAACCATTGGGGAGCTGTCCCCAACGGTCTGAAAGGGTTCGCATCAACCCTGCGGGAATAGGAGAGGCCTCTCTCCTATATCTGAACCCCTTTGCAACCAGAAAACCCCTCTTGGCTCTCCTTGCAAGAGGAGACAAAGGAGAAGAAAAAAACCCTAGAGAAAACTGTGAGAAAACCCCACCTTTGCAACCTTAAATCCGGCGATCTGAAGCTTGTTCCGGCCATCTACCACGACAAGGAGGTAGCTGGAACATCGAGGAAGGCATCCCCGACCTCAGCCTGCTGTGGAGATTGCTCAAGAACCCGGAGGAAGGCTTTCTTGGGAGCTTCTTGGGACTGCCCAAGGAGAGCTTCACCGCCACCTTTGATCCTTCTGGAGATTTTTTGAAGGCAAGTAACCTACCCTTATCGTCCATGTAGATGTCAAGTAGGGTTTTATCATTTTTATGTATTTTTCCTCATGTCCTAGATCCCCCATTCTTCTTTTTATTTGGAGTTCGGTCTGTGTTTCTGCACAGACAGGAACTTGGCGTCAATGCCCTTGACGCCGAGATCCCTAATGTGCGTCCAACAATCTTGCCGTCCACTCCTGGAACGGCCAGAGACCGCCGTTATGTTCTCTAGGACAAAACAGTGAGCTGTTCTTCCTGGTATATGATTATTTTCGATGTGTTTTCGATGAGGATATATTGTAAACGTATTATGATATGTAATATAGATGTCTGAATGTGTGGTGAGATCTTTGTAATTTCTGTGATTTGGGCATAAATGGTTTTATTATGGAGAATGTATGCATGATGAGACCTAAACCATGTTCTTTACCGTTGTGCAATTCATGTGAAGTTGGATGCCCTAAAATTTTCTAAACCGTGAGTGGGTAAATCAATCCATGCTCTGAATTTTTGGGAATTTTCTCCATGCTCCTCTGATTTATTGAATTTTCTGAAATGGAATTAGAAAAACATGTGTAGGATTGTTAAAATTTCAGTAAATCGTGTGTTGTGTAATAAATCTGGAAAAATTTCCTGTGGTATTGTGTATATCAGCTTCAGGGTTATGATCTGTTAAACTGAACTTTTATGTTATATACCATGATAAATCGAATTTTGAATAATATGGGAATTTATGTTAAATTTTCTGCGATTGCATTTTAGATCAGAAAATGTGAAAATTTTCATGTGGGATCCTAAACCCGAAATCAGCATGTGGTTAAATTCTCAGGTCATTTGGACAACTATACCATGCAATATGAATTTTCCATGCAAAAAAAATGGGTAATTAATGCATGCCATTGTGAAATGATTCAATTTCTGTGTAATCCAACCTGATTTGTGAAATTTCCTGAATGATAAATTCTGTCATCTGTAGTGGCATGGTTAGGAAAAAACAGAGTCATGTTGCGAATGAGAGAATGAATGAGATGTGAGTGTCATGTGTAAAATGTGTGTAAAAACCGATATGTGTAATGTGTAAAACTGTGCCAAGTGTGACACTGCTTCCATAGAGGGAAGTGGAACCGTATCAGGGAAAAGTCCCCCTGAGAAGGTTCAATGTGTTGTGATCCTAAGGGCATTAGGATGAAATCCTGGAGGTGGACAAGTACCACTGGTTAGGGTGGAGACTTGTTCTCCCGATCTGCGCAGTCCAAGAGTCGTCACTATATTGCCTAGGTGACGTCTATGTGTATGTGATGTGATGTGTCCTTCTTATGGTGGTTTGGACTATGTGTCACGGCACTAAAGTGTAAAATGTGAATGTGATTGTGATCATGTGCAAATTGTGTAGTGTGAACAATGTGTAAATGTGAATGTGTAAATGTGCAATGTGTAAAAAGTGAAGTATGTGAATTAGAAATTGTGTAAAAATGTGAAACCAAAATGTGAGGATGTGAAATTGAAATCCATGATATGATGATCTGAAATCATGTTAGAACAGCAACATAAATGTGGTTATGATCATGTGTTATATGTGTACAATGCGTAGAATCCATGCTAGGGACAATCCTTACTTATGTGTACCCCATTCCATGTGTGTTTACTCTCACGTTGTGGTTTGAATGAGAACATAGCTTTCATGTGTTAGATTGTAAAGTTTTTAATCATGTCAAAACAGCAAACTTAAAGCATGTAAAATGGTTATGTGCATATGTAAGAATGAGAAGTAACCATGTTAGCAATTTTTTTAAACTAGTCATGCTAAACTTGCTTTCATGTCTTAGTTTAATTGAAAGTAAACCTTTCATGTGTTGGAATGATTAGAGAGCATGTGATAGGAGATTTTGATTTAGAAAATCTAAAAGCATGAATCATGTGTTCATTAATAGAATTACCATGATAGGAGTTAATTTCAATGACAAGCATGCTACATGATGGTGTCTTGTAAATGTGTATGTAAAACCTGTTATGATATGTACATGTATGGTATGTGTAGAGTTATTTGCTGAGTCTTTTAGACTCATTACTTGCTTCGGCGTACAGGCGTAGTTGGTGATGACACACTTGCGGAGGAGGCAGTGGAGACCGACTCTGAGCGTGGAGATTAGATCGTTGGTGTACCTTGCGATATTTTGATTTCATAGTATGTAATTGCAACATTGTACTAGCATTATTATGGAAAACAATGTTTAAGTTTGGACAGTTATGTATTTGATTTTCAGCAATGTAATTATGTGGACTTTTAGTTCCTTAAATGTTATTGCAATCATGTATGTTAAATGTGGATGATGAATGAAATGAAGACAGTGGTTCTTTTACTTCCGCTACTCTGTTCTTATATTCACGTGTATCTCAGCTGAATGTTATTGTTGGGTAAATGTCCCACTGTGGCAACGTTCACTATATCGACGTGGGTTGGTATAACCGTACCGATATAATGAGGGTCTCCACAGAGATTGGTATCAGAGCGCACCGGTCGAGATTGCACATGAATATACATAAGTCATCATCCCCATTACATGCTAAGTCTACATAGGAATGTCCACATGTGTAGAATTGATTAATAATGAATGAAAAGTAGATAAGAAAATGGTTAGAAAACTTAGTAACCTAGTTCTAATGGTGGCTGAAATTTATTACAGCCATGGCATCGAGAGGTAGGCCTGGCGGAGCGCCGGCTCGTGAGGACGAGCCGAGACGTGATGAGCGGGCGGAGCAGCAGGCCCCGGCACCGCAAGATCCTGTACTTCCCCCACCGCCGCCTGTGGATTATGGAGTATTCATGCAAGGTCTGGTGCAAGCCATGCAGACGCAGGCTCATACCCAGGCAGCACTCCAGGCACAGTTGGAGGCTCAGGTTAGACTAATAAAATGATTTATAATCTGTTTTATTTGCTTATGCGATATTATGTTGATTGTGTATTGCTTGTTGTGTACTGTAGCAGGCTCAGGTACCAGCTCAGGACCATGGTGGACCTTCTACCATGGAAAGATTCAAGAGGATGCTGCCACCCTCTTTTAAGGGGGAGAGCGATCCATTGTTGGCTGAAAGCTGGATGAGGGAAATAGAAAAGATCTTCCGAGCCATCAGGTGTGCAGATGAGGATAAGGTCACATTAGCCACCTACATGCTACAGGTATGCTTTAGTTTATATGCTTGTATGTTTTGTTAAGTTAGATTTGTTTAGATGGTGCTTATGAGCGGTGTACTGCAGGAAAGAGATGATGTATGGTGGGCTTCATTGCTGCGTACCCGGTTTGAGGACGGAGCTATTGATGTTGCTTGGGACGAGTTCGTGAGACTCTTTCGGGCCAAGTTCGTCCCCGAGCATGTTCAAGATCGGATGGAGCAGGAATTCCTCTCTTTGGCTCAAGGCTCCATGACCGTGCTAGAATATGAGGCAAGATTTTCTGAACTCTCTAAATATGCACCTCATATCGTGGCAGACGAGCGCAGGAAGACAAAGAAGTTCGTGATGGGCCTGAAGCCATCACTGAGGACAAGGCTCGTGGCGTTCGACCACCGCACTTTGGACGAGGCCCTCAGCGCTGCTTGTAGGCAGGAGGGTGAGATGGAGCAATACCTTGAAGAGAAGAAGGCTTTGCAGAAGAGACCTGCAGCTACGTTCCAACAACAGGACAAGAAGAAAGCGGTGTACTCGACACAGCAGTGATCAGTGGCAATCGGCAGTTCTCAGGTACCTTCTATACGTTCCCCTGGTGTGAAGAAAGAGTGTCCCCACTGTGGGAAGCCACATGGTGGTACCGAATGTTGGATGACTATGGGAAAGTGCTTGAAGTGCGGAAGCAGCGACCACAAGATCAAGGATTGTCCGAGACTTCAGCAGGGAGTCCAGCACGGAGCGCCAGCCCCAGCAGTAGTAGCGGCAGCAGCGCCAACTACAGGAAGACCAGGAAGGCCTCGAGCCCTAGCTCGAGTTTTTGCTTTAGCACGCGAGGACGCCGAGCAGGTGGAGCATGTCACCGAAGGTACGGTTTTGCTTTTAGGTGTGCACGCTCGGGTTTTGTTTGATACGGGTGCTACTCACTCATTCATTTTCGAGCGGTTCGCTAGGCAGTTAGCCCTAGAGTCAGGTGTAGAGTCTGAGGATTTAGAGGTCCCTTTGTCTGTGCACACCCCTGCGGGTATGGTATCGACTAGGAAGTGCATTCCGTCGTTACCTGTGTGCATTGAGGATAGAGTCCTAGATGGGTGTTTCTTCTTGCTAAAGATGGACTATGATGCTATTCTTGGTCTGGATTTGCTAGAGGAGCACTATGCGTTAGTGGATTGTCGTCGGAAGAGGATTGTTTTCCGCATTCCTGGTGAGGACGAGTTCTCTCACCCCTTGCCAAGGAACTTAGTGGGAAAGTTAGTCATCTCTGCCATGAAGGCGATGCGCATGGTAAACAAGGGTTGTGACGCTTTTCTTGCCAAAGTGGTACTAGTGTCAGAGGCTGATGAGTCACCTGCTCTTGCGGAGATTGAGGTAGTGCAGGATTTTCCAGATGTCTTTCCTGAGGACTTGTCTGGATTGCCACCGGATAGAGAGATAGAGTTTACCATAGAGTTGCTTCCGGGCACCTCTCCTATCTCGAAGGCTCCATATCGGATGGCACCTGCGGAGTTAGCCGAGTTGAGGAGGCATTGCAATAGTTGCTTGATAAGGGATTTATTTGCCCGAGTGTTTCCCCTTGGGGCGCACCTATATTGTTCATCAAGAAGAAAGACGCACTAGTACAAATTATGGAATAGACCACCATTAGTTAAGAACCATCGGCGGTTCTGCATAAAGCCAACAGTCTTTAACCGTCGATGTTTTATTTGGAAATAGACAACATATTAACCGTGGTTTAATATATACAATTTATTTTTTAATATATATCTTCTATTTTAACCGTCGTTTAATAGTTATTATAAGTCCATCTTACTTCCTTAATTCTCCAACCCCCCGCCAATTTTGGATTTGGATCGCCCCACGTCTCTTCCCCGCCAAAGAAGGGAAACCGTGCTGGAACCCCTCGCCTCGTCCCTCCCAGCACGCAGAAGAGGTAGAGGCGCGCCCTCTCCCCATCGCCCGGATGCCCTCGCCCGCACCGGAACGCCCTCACCTCGCCCCTCCCAGTGCGCAGAAGAGTCGCCCCTCCCAGTGCGCAGAAGAGGCAGAGGCGCGCCCTCTCCCCGTCGCCCGGACGCCCACCTGCGCTAGAACGCCCTCGCCTCGCCCCTCCAGTATGCAGAAGAGGCAGAGGTGTGCCCTCTCCCCATCGCCCATGCCGGAACGTCCTCACCTCGCCCCTCCCAGTGTGCAGAAGAGTCGCCCTCCCAGCGCGCAGAAGAGGCAGAGGCGCCCCCTTTCCCCATCGCCCGTTTGCCCTCCCCTGCACTGGAACGCCCTCGCCTCGCCCCTCCCAGCGCGCAGAAGAGGCAAAGGCGCGCCCTCTCCCCGTCTCCCGGATGCCCGCCTGCGCTGGAACGCCCTCGCCTCGCCCCACCAGCGTGCAGAAGAGGTAGAGGTGCGCCCTCTCCCCATCGCCCGCGCCGGAACGTCCTCGCCTCGCCCCTCCCAGTGTGCAGAAGAGTCGCCCTCCCAGCGCGCAGAAGAGGCAGAGGCGCACCCTTTCCCCATCGCCCGTTCGCCCTCCCCTGCGCTGGAACACCCTCGCCTCGCCCCTCCCAGCGCGCAGAAGAGGCAGAGGCGCGCCCTCTCCCCGTCGCCCGGATGCCCGCCTGCGCTGGAACGCCCTCGCCTCGCCCCTCCAGCGTGCAGAAGAGGCAGAGGTGCGCCCTCTCCCCATCGCCCGCGCCGGAACATCCTCGCCTCGCCCCTCCCAGTGTGCAGAAGAGTCGCCCTCCCAGCGCGCAGAAGAGGCAGAGGCGCCCCCTTTCCCCATCGCCCGTTCGCCCTCCCCTGCGCTGGAACGCCCTCGCCTCGCCCCTCCCAGCGCGTAGAAGAGGCAGAGGCGCACCCTTTCCCCATCGCCCGGACGCCCTCGCCTGCGCCGGAACGCCCTCGCCTCGCCCCTCCCAGCGCACAGAAGAGGTAGAGCCAAAACACAGTTCATATGCATTCAAACTGCTACTACATTAGAATATTAGATAAGAAAACTAACAGAGCACCATTTAAAGTAAAAGGCTCAACAATTTTACATGATTTGCATTTTATCATGAACTGGACATTGTATAAATGAGTCTTAGTCATTTTATCTTAGAGACTGAATAGACACCTTTAGGATCAAGAAGTGTAGCACAATAGCATTGGTTAACAATTACATAGATAAGAAAACTAATAGAGCATCATTTCAAGTACAAGGGTCAACAATTACATAGATAAGAAAACTAATATGCGTAAAAGTCTGAAAAGACAGGACACACATCTGGGAAGGCAGCAGAATGGGGTATGCTTGCTCTGCATGAGGCTTTTGTATTTGATTAAAGTGTGTTCACAGATGTTGAAATCTTCATAATCTACACCCCCTCCTTAGCATGTTGTTGAGCATTTTTTTTTTTTGGGCTTATCTGAAAATTGATGTCATTTTGAATGTGAGTTGTCTAGAACAACGTTCTAATTTAGGGGTTATATTGAAAAAGTAAAGAAAAGGGAGAGTGTGGACAAAAGGTACAACTGATAAATAGGCAGCAGTATAGCAGTAACATTCATCCCCTTAGAAGGAGACTATATGGTTGCCAGATCGTTATATTCATTCCCTTTTGAACAATAAAATTGTATAGCAGTAACAACAGTTCAGAAAGAATTATAAGGAAAATCAAAACATACAAGGGATAAATATGCAGCAGTTCCAACAAGAAAACAAAAGAGATCCATCCAAAGTACTGTCCTAGATTTGGACTCACATCAACATAATTCCCATCTAACCCAGGTGCATGAGGGCATTCAATGTTTGCATTAGCTTCAGAAGTAGCACAAGAACTGCATTTTTGTTGAGAGTTTAGATGTTCTGCCCATTTAATTATTTTATCTCCAGTTGAGAGTTTAGATGGAACCCCAGGCAGCCTTTAGAAAGAGGAATGAGCATCCCCAGTTATGAACTCCATATCCAAAAACTATTATATGCCCAGAAATTTCTGAATAGATTCTCCATGAGTTTTCCTTCAAGATTTTGTATGTCTGCCTATATAGTGAATGTCTGTCATCTTCTTTAGTCTATGCATTTTTATTATTCTATATTACTCATTTAATTTTAAACATATGTCTTTTCAGATTAACAGAAAATTATATTTTCACAGGTTAAGTGTGTGCTTTAAAAGTCAAAAGGGTTATCCTTATTGGATTTTGCCTTGGACAGTGTGTGGACAAAAGGTACATTTGCTAATCCCTACCAGTTTGGTGTATATTTGCTATAACAAGACCATTTTCTTTTTCTTTAAGCAAGGTTCAATGTTTTTAGAATTATTTGCTTTCTGACTATTTAAAGTGGTTGTGTTTAAATGATTGATAATTCCTACCAGTTTAATGTGAAAATGTTCCTGACAACATTGTGTTACTGTTGTGTGGAATTGGTATTGTTTTGGGGTTAAATATTGTTGTTACTATTTTGGAATGGATAGCATGTTTATTATAAAGTCAAGTGATTTCACCCTTGCCTTTTGCCATCCAAAGCATTGTTCAAAGGATGTGGACTGGACTTGAGATTATCAAGTTCCATAGTCATTGTGCCCCAAGACATTAAATAAGTCAAAAAATATATAGTTTCATAGCCATTGTTTCACTGTTGCTTCCTTCCATCTCTCCCGATCCCTCCCTCAAGTTTGCATATTTCCCCTTTCTATTTTTCAATTATTTTGGCCTACCATTATCCTGGCTGATTGGAAAGGTTGTGTTCAAGAAAATAGAAAGGTTTTGATTCTGTAAGTTGTAGTTGTCACCTTGGTTTTGATTCTTTAATATCTTCCTGGACTGGCTGGAAGCTCAAACTCAGTTTAGACTTGGTTTTGATTATGAAAGAAGTAAGAACTCACTCTTGATTTAATGTGAACCTGACAGAGTTTGTCAGTGTGTGGTCCTCATCTAGTAATGAAAACGTTGACGAGCGTTGGTCTGTTATGGATCCATGTTCCATTTTAAGATATAACTCTGAAGACAAAACAAACAGAAAGGGAAAACAGAGTTGGACAATCTAATAGGGAAACAAAGGACAAATGCCAAGAACAAACAGGAAACAGCTCCCATTTTCCAAGTTAAATCCTATGCATGGTGTATCTGCTGAGAAGTGGCCTCACAAATCCCTTCCGCATGCAACTGACCTCTGTTGTAAATATAAGACCTACCTGTGCTGATCAGAGAATGTTATGCGTGTATACGTATAGAAATTAACTCCATCTACCCATATGTGCTTAGGGGCATCATTGACGATAATATGTATAGTGTTCTATCAGGTAAAAAATGCTAGAAAATTGTCACGGCGTGCGTGGTCAGGCAGGCGGGACCTGTCATCCATCATCTGACATAATAGACTTAAATTACTTTATATACATATCAAAAATAGTACATTGTAATTGAAATTACTGTTATAAAAAAAAATCACAATACAAGTCCACAAGTCTGTAAAAGTGACTAGGTGGGGGGTGTCAAATACTGGCTGAACGGCAGTTTGGAAAATTGACAAGCATAACTCATGAAATATGCATAACAACATAAGCTACAAAAATGTCAATCCCAAGATTGTAGTTGTTGGTGCAAAAAAATGAAAAACCATCTAGAAAAGATGAAACTGAAGCAACACTTAATTGTTGCTGTAAAAAACCATGTAGAAAAGATCATACAGAAGTAGAAGCTCCATCAAACTATTGTAACAAAGCAAAGCAAAGCTCAGGCCTACCATTATCCCCTTTCTTCAATCCATGAGCATAAAACTATCACAAAAAGGTAATTTCTGATGTTCATTGTAGACTAGTTTAATACTAGAATTTTAGGAGGGCAGCAAGAAAAACCTAGAGTTTGACTGAAGATGAGCAAAGACAATTTTAGATGTTCATTGTAGACTACAAAAAACTTAGAATTTGACTGAAGATGAGCAAAGCCAATTTCTGAAGGTCATTATAGAGTGCTTTAGCTGAATTGTATCTGTAAACTTTAGCAGTCTACTAGATGAGCAAAGGCATTTCGTTTTATTATATACTTTACTGTTAGGATTAGGCCTTTGGTGGTCTTTTCTCTTTGAGACCCATTTTGACAGCTATAAAGTGTAGAACACAAATGTTATTAAAGATTTTTAGGTTAGATAAAATTTAAAACAGAATTCTGCATTAAGCCTATGAGGGGGTATATGTATCTTTTTTTCTCTATTTTTTGAAGACTCTCAATGTCTATACCAGCCTAAGACTAGCCTAAACCCAGCTGATGCAAGTTAGAAATGGCCTTTTCAAGTATAAACAAGCCAGGATCAATAACCAGAAATTAAATCAAGACTAGCTCTGTCAGTTTTGGTTTCCAGTCCAATTTTTATATGAGTGCAGGGAAATCACGTGGTCTAGATGGCTTTTCCAGGGTTTCTTCCCTGAAACCCATGTGAACCCCGGTTTACATCTCTTTTAGATTTCTTCCTCTAGAAGAGTTTTAGAATTACATTGTAATGAATGTGTAATTAGTACTAAAGTCTTCCATTTAATTAGTACTGCAATTCCCTACAAGATGTTAATTAGAACTTCAGAATTTGAACTTCAGGAATTCTGAAGTTCAGAATTATAAACTTCATTAAAAAAAGGTTAGGGATGCCTTACTAGTTTGGAATTGTCAAAAGAATGATGGTACTGATTACATCATGTTAGATAAGAGTGAACTTTAGAATTCTGAAAATCTGAACTTCAGAAATTCTGAAGTTCAGAATTCTAAACTTCAGAATTCTGAACAGAGTTCTAAAGTTTAGAACTTCATAATCTGAACTTCAAGAATTATGAAGTTGAGAATTCTAAACTTCATTAAAAAAAGGTTAGGGATGCCTTACTAGTTTGGAATTGTCAAAAGAATGATGGTACTGATTACATCATGTTAGATAAGAGTGAACTTTAGAATTCTGAAAATCTGAACTTCAGAATTCTGAAAATCTGAACTTCAGAATTCTGAAAATCTGAACTTTAGAATTCTGAACTTAAGAAATTCTGAAGTTCAGAATTCTAAACTTCAGAATTCTGAACAGAGTTCTAAAGTTTAGAACTTCAGAATCTGAACTTCAGGAATTCTGAAGTTCAGAATTCTAAACTTCATTAAAAAAAGGTTAGGGATGCCTTACTAGTTTGGAATTGTCAAAAGAATGATGGTACTGATTACATCATGTTAGATAAGAGTGAACTTTAGAATTCTGAAAATCTGAACTTCAGAATTCTGAAAATCTGAACTTTAGAATTCTGAACTTTAGAAATTCTGAAGTTCAGAATTCTAAACTTCAGAATTCTGAACAGAGTTCTAATGTTTAGAACTTCAGAATCTGAACTTCAGGAATTCTGAAGTTCAGAATTCTAAACTTCATTAAAAAAAAGTCTGGGATGCCTTACTAGTTTGGAATTGTCAAAAGAATGATGGTACTGATTACATCATGTTAGATAAGAGTGAGAACCAGAAAAAGAAAAGAAAGTAAATTAAATTAAATATTTCTCTTGTTCAATCTTTTCTTGATACTTATCTGCATAACTTTTGCATATAGCTGAATAACATGTAAAAGGAAATCTTTTGTATGACGGAAAGCAGAAAACGTGAAATGTAGGTCCTTGGTATGTCTGTTCATGGATACTGCTTGACATTCTTATTCAATCTTTTCTTGATACTTATTCTCCATTGTTATGATATTCATGTCTGCGAGTATAGTACTTGTGGAACGTCTCTCTATAGATTTGCAACTCTATTAAGCCCCCCAACTCTATAGATAAAATAACATGCATAAGAAAGTGAGGAAGAAATTTAAATTGGCAATGAACTGTATGCAACACAAACTGGCAAGCCAGCCAATGTCATTTCATTTAGTCAGTCTATAACACATTTTTTTCCATAGAGGGCAGTATTGCTGATTAGTTGTGAGTTGGGGGGAAATGCAACTTACTTGTTTGTTTATTGCAACATTAACTTTTCAATTTTTCTATCATAGCGCTACATCTTTCACTATATTAATTTTTTTTAGCTTATTGTGTGACTTTACATGCTAACTATGTTTTTTTTTCTTTACAAGATGGAGTTAAATTATATCATTCATAAGAGTTGGATGTATAAATATAAGACCAAACATGAACGTGTTAATACAGATTTTTTGGCTGGAGTTGAGCAATTCATGCAATTTGCATCACAAAATTTGAACAATGATTCTTCTTCAGTGATGAGATGCTCGTGCTATAAGTGTGAAAATAAGTTCTATCGTGAAAAAGATATCGTTCATTATCATATTGTTAGAGAGGGATTTACTGAAGGATACACTACTTGGCAATTCCATGGAGAATCTTATAGAAAATCTCAAGTGGTTGATAGTATGCTTACTGGTTCAATGGATGATATGGCTAGGATGTTAAATGATGCATTTATGTGGCAACCTGTCAATGATGATGTCCAAAATGAAGAGCACAATCAAGAGACAAACACATTTACAAAGCTCGTGGAAGAAGCTAGTGAACCTCTTTATGCAAATTGCAATAAGTATTCAAAGCTTTCATTCATTGTGCATTTATTTCAACTCAAGTGACTACATAAATGGAGCAATAAATCTTTCTCTGCCATGCTTGCATTATTCAAAGATGCATTGCCTGTTGATAATACACTTCCAAGTTCTTGGTATGAATCTTAGAAGATGATGTCCCAATTGGGTCTGGATTGTAATAAGATACATGCATGTCCAAATGATTGTGTATTATTTAGAAAAGAATATGAAAATCTCGATAGATGTCCGAGGTGCAATGCTTCTAGATGGAAGGAGAGAAAAAGCAATACAAGAAGAAAAAAGACTGTGCCAGTAAAAATTCTTCGTCACTTTCCTTTAATCCCAAGGCTTCAAAGGTTGTTCATGTCAGAGAAGACTGCAAATTTAATGACATGGCATCATACAACTCCACAGGATGAATATGGAAAAGTGAGTCATCCCAGAGACTCCAAGGCTTGGAAAGACTTTGATGAAAAGTTTCCGTCTTTCAGTAGAGATCCCCGTAATATCAGACTCGGACTGGCTAGCGACGGTTTTAGTCCATTTAAGATAGCAACAGGTAGCAGTTGAAGCATATGGCCTGTCATTTTAATAGCTTATAATTTACCTCCATGGTTAGCAATGAAGCAATCTTTCTTTATGATGTCTCTTCTTATAGATGGTCCAAAATCTCCTGGCAATGATATTGATGTTTATCTTCAACCATTAATTGAAGAGTTGAAAATATTATGGGAGCATGGAGTAGAGACATATGATGCTGAGAGAAAACAACTATTTAAAATGCATGCTGCTGTTTTATGGACAATTAATGACTTTCCAGCATATGGTATGTTGTCTGGTTGGAGCACACATGGATATAAAGCTTGTCCTATTTGTCATGTTCACCATGGATCAATATATCTTCCTTTTAGTCGTAAGTGTGTATATATGAAGCACCGTCGTTTTTTACCATATGACCATCATTGAAGAGAAGATACTCAAACATTCAATGGTAAAGTTGAGTATGAACTACCCTCAATTCCTTTGTCTGGAGATGATGTGTTAAGAAAGTGGGAAGGTTATAATAATGTCATATTCGGGAAAGATCCTGACGATGTACCTCGAGCTAGTAAGAATCGAGCACAAGAATTGCCAGAGGGTTGGAAGAAGAAAAGTATTTTTTTTGAGCTCCCATATTGGAAAAGCTTATTAGTTAGACATAATCTAGATGTTATGCATATTGAAAAAAATGTTTGTGAAAAAATCTTGCATACAATTCTGCAAAGTGATGGCAAAAGTAAGGATAACATTAAAGCACGTCTTGATATGAAGAAGTTGAAAATCAGGAAGCCTCTACATGTTAGATCATCAAAGAAGTATGCTGGGAAATTTATTTTGCCTCATGCCTCTTACAATATGACCAATGTGGAGAAGCAAAGGTTTTTAGGGGTGCTGAAAAATTTGAAACTGCCAGATGGATTTTCTTCAAATATTTCTCAACAGGTACGACGACGAGAATGGAAAATTGTGGGAATGAAGAGTCATGATTGTCATGTAATGATGCAACAACTCCTTCCATTAGCCATGAGAACTGCACTTTCAAAATCTGTTGCTTTGGTGTTGAATGAGTATTGCATATTTTTTAGAGAGTTGTGTGCTAAAGTGATAGATGTTAAGACAATGGAAAAACTTGAAAAGTCGATTCCCATAATCCTCTGTAAATTAGAGAGGATTTTCCCTCCTGCATTTTTCGATGTCATGGTGCACTTGACTGTTCATATTGCTACAGAGGCTAAACTTGCAGGACCGGTGCAGTTCCGATGGATGTATCCAATAGAGAGATTTTTACTTACACTAAAGAATTATGTACGCAACAGAAGTCGGCCTGAGGGTTCGATTGCAGAAGGTTATCTTATGGAGGAAGCTACAATCTTTTGTGCACGTTACCTGAATGATGTAGAAAGTAAATTAAATAGACCAGTGCGATTTGATGAGGGATCTATTGGAGCAGGAGTTTCGCAACATATAACTGCAGAGAATGCATATCAAGCACATCGTTTTTTATTATTCAATACCCCATCAATACAACCATACATACTGTAAGTTTGATGTATGGTTTTATAAACCTCTTTATTTAGTACTTATTTCTTCAACTAACCTATATATTTTTCCTTTTCTATATAGGGTACATAAAAATTTTGTGAAAGGCCAACATCCAACTTGGAGTGATGATCGTATCCAATTAGAGCAGCATAACAAATTTGCTGGATGGTTTAGGGATTATGTAAATTTTGTACTCTCTTTTGTCACTTCAATATTCTCTGAAGGAATTAATATTAACATTTTGTTTTTCTTTTTTATATTTTTAGGTTGATCAATTAAGAGAGCAAATGACTCTGCCAGAAGAAGTTACATGTCTTGCTCGAGGTCCTAAATATGACATTGTCTTATACCAAGGATTTTTCATAAATGGATACAAATTTGAAGTAGAAGTTGTGGATAAGACACGAGTTACACAAAACAGCGGCCTTGTAACTATTGGTGATAATGAAAATTTTTTTTATGGCATTCTGCAAAACATAATAGAGTTTCAGTTTGGTACCTTATCGCCCATAATTCTTTTCAAGTGCAAGTGGTATGATATGAAAAAGGGACTTGGCCTATCAGTGGATGATTTCAAACTCACTTCTGTGAACACAACACGATCAACTTATGAAGATGAGCCATTTATATTTCCATTACAAAAGCACAACAAGTGTATTATTCTGTTGACCCTTTAAAGGTGGGATGGAGTGTTGTCTGTCGATGGAAACCAAGAGATACTTATGAAGTACCTATAGTTGAAACTCAAGATGAGGAAAATGAGGATGTTCCAATTTTGAGAGGCATAGAGCCAACGATACCAAATGATAACTTAGAAGCTACTGATAATGATGTTTCTTGGGTGAGAAGGGAGCTTGGTGTTGGTACACGAATCAATGAAGATTTATTGGCTGAAGTGAGGAAGAAAAATAAAAAATAACAAAGGTATTCACTTATAGCTTTTAACGTCATTTCTTAGTGTAATTGTTGTCTTCACTACTTTTATAATTCTATGCGAACAATACATGTTTTTTTATACCCTTTTAATGTACATTTTACATTTTTTGAAGTGACTAAAAAAGAAAGTCTTTAGATAGTGCAGCATCTTGGTATTACCTTGTGTTTTTATACCCTTTTAATGTATATTTTGCATTTTCTGAAGTATCTTTCTATTACAGAAAAATGCCACCAAAAACAAGGAACAAGATTGTAACTTCATCACATAGCAAGAAAACTCCAAGTGACATTTTTACCCCCCAAAATAGGCATGCACCATATCCTCCAACAGGCAAGTTATTTTCTTTTTGTCATCAAGATGCTGGTTATTTCAATGTTTATGAATGCAGAATGTGTAAAATGGATGTGTAAGTTTACTTATTATCTGGATAACATTTTGATTTTGCAGTTGTTCGTGACAATGGTATGCTGAGGGAATATCAAGAGAATAGAGAAAAATAGTTCTCCATTGAATTTGATGGGCAAAATATACATGTAGAGGAGAGGAGGCCTAGTAGACTTCAAGAGAGTAAGTTATATCAGAGAAAAATCTATACTTTTAATTTCTTAAGATTGTGATGAAGAAGTTGATTTTGCCTAGCTTGTAGTGACCCTTAATAGAGTTGAATTTTTTTTTCAGGTGTTATCTCAAAAAGGAGCACTGTTCAACAACCACATGTAGAGGATAGAAGGCCTAGTAGACTTCATGGTCAAGAGAGTAAGTTATATTAAAGCAAAATCTATACTTTTAATTTCTTAAGATTGTGATGAAGAAGTTGATTTTGCCTAGCTTGTAGTGACCATTAATAGAGTTGATTTTTTTTTCAGGTGTTATCTCACAAAGGAACACTGTTCAACAACCACATGTAAATGATAGAAGGCCTAGTAGACTTCATGCTCAAGAGAGTAAGTTATATTAAAGAAGAATCTATACTTTTAATTTCTTAAGATTGTGATGAAGAAGTTGATTTTGCCTAGCTTGTAGTGACTATTGGTAGAGTTGATTTTTTTTTTCAGGTGTTATCTCACAAAGGAGCACTGTTCAAGAGCCACATGTAGAGGATAGAAGACCTAGTAGACATCATGCTCAAGAGAGTAAGTTATATTAAAGAAAAATCTGTACTTTTAATTTCTTAAGATTGTGATGAATAAGTTGATTTTGCCTAGCTTGTAGTGAGCATTAATAGAGTTGATTTTTTTTTCTAGGTGTTATCTCACAAAGGAGCACTGTTCAACAACCACATGTAAATGATAGAAGGCCTAGTAGACTTCATGCTCAAGAGAGTAAGTTATATTAAAGAAGAATTTATACTTTTAATTTCTTAAGATTGTGATGAAGAAGTTGATTTTGCCTAGCTTGTAGTGACTATTGGTAGAGTTGATTTTTTTTTTCAGGTGTTATCTCACAAAGGAGCACTGTTCAAGAGCCACATGTAGAGGATAGAAGACCTAGTAGACATCATGCTCAAGAGAGTAAGTTATATTAAAGAAAAATCTGTACTTTTAATTTCTTAAGATTGTGATGAATAAGTTGATTTTTCCTAGCTTGTAGTGACTATTAGTCGAATTGAATTTTTTTTTAGCTGTTATCTCACAAAGGAGCACTGTTCAACAGCCACATGCACTTGGAGTGACTATTGGTAGAGTTGAGGATACAGAACATGCTCCCCCATCTCATGATAGGGTTGGTAAGTGTCCACTTCAGGCATCTAATGATGTATATGAGGATAATTCTCAGGAGAATCTTGAAGAAAACTCTAACCACCAAGTAGCACCAACAACATCAATTAGTAAAGTGAGAAGAACATGAGGGCCCATATCTAAAACAGCATGTAATCCTCCAAAAGGGCAGAAGTGGAGATGCATTTTTATTGACCAACAACCAGTTAGTGTAGAGGCTTCAAAGCTTGCAGAAGTTCTAGGATTATATGCAAGAAATGATAATTATTTTCCCCCTTATAAAGAGTGGAAGGAACAATCCAAGCAAAGCTTGAATGATGTGATGAAGGATATATTGGTAAGTTTATTTCAATTATATTAAAAATTTTCATCATTTTATATGTAAGGATATATTGTTGTTGTCAACTATGTAGGTACAATACGATTTTGTCGACAAAGAGGGATTTCCCACAAACATGGCTGATGTCACTAGATTTTGTGAGTTTTCAATATCAAGTAAGTTGAAAGAGTGGCGTGCAACATTAAAAAGGGCGGGATATATGGAAGGTGTTGATGGAGAATTGTCTGTGATGCCACCCAATGAAAGGATAAGTGAACAATCTTGGAATTTACTTCTGCAATATTGGAAAAACTCAAAGAAAATTCAAGAAACAGAGAGAAATAAGAAAATCGTGTAGCGGATCAAGCAACACATACGCTTGGGGCAAAATCTATTGCTCGCCACAATTATGAACAAGTATCTCCTTTGCACTAATTCTTTCATTTTTTTAAAATTGAAATTTTGAGTCATTGCTAGAATATACACAATTTTCAACTTGGTTGCAGCAACAAAAGTTGGGTGACAATTATTCAACACTTGAGGCATATGTTGCAGCTCATAAGATGAAAAGTGGGGAGTATCCAAATACATATACCCACACTATATGTGTATGTATTTGTTTATATAGACTAACATGTATGAAAATGAATATACCTGATTACATTTTTTTTCGTTGCAGGAGAAAGTAATAGCAGTATGTGAAGAAAAAAATCTCACAAATAGTTCAAATCCATCTATATTAACACAAATCTTTGATGATGTTTATAATGGACATCATGGAGGATATGAGAGGGGCCGAGGGTTGGGATGGTCTAGAGGAGCTTGGAGGCATAACATGTCAAGTAAAGCTTCCAATGAGAATGTAAGACAACTTATAACTGAATTACAACACACACAATCTGAACTTCAAAATGCAATGAAGGAAATAGACAATATGCATGCACGTGAGAGGGAGATGGAAGCAAGACAACAAGAACACATGGAGGCTGTGCTTGCACGCGAGAGAGAGTTGGAAATGTGACAACAAAAACAAGAAGAGGCCATGGAAGTTAGAGAGCGAGAGATGCTATCACAAATCCAACAAATGAAAGATATGCTTTCCATGTTCGTTTCTAGTGACTCGGTGAGTCGAATAGTGCATCTCAACACAATTATGACTATGCTTTTCTAAATATTTCATTTCAGAATTCCATTCATAGATTTAGAATAACTGAAATTTTAGAACTCTGAACTCTGTTCAGAATTTCTGAACTTTAGAATTCTGAACTTTAGATCTGATGTATATGGTTCTTAGGATGTGTAGAAAACCCATAAATTCTAGTGCAAGTATTTTGATTCTATTTTTTTGAATTATATATCCTGAATTAACTATTTACTTATGCTACTACAAGTATTGAGATTTTATCATTTCTTTTTATAGGTTGGAGATCGCAGGTCACGTGCTGGGACATCACGTTCTCAGCCTCCACTTCCATAGAGTTGGACACATTTAAGTAGCTAGCTAGCTAGATGGACATTTCAGACTTCAAATTTCAGATTACAAAGATGTCATTGATTTGGACTTTGTTTGGTGGTTAATGGCTATAGACTTTGTTTGGTGGTTAATGGCTATAGATTTCTCTCACGTTAAGATTTTGTTCATGGTTACTAAAACATTCCACATTTGCTAGATTTCATTTTATGCACTACCTTTTCTCTATGGTATTAGCCAATTTTAAGATACTACCAGATTCAAGGACATATGTGCAAGGGGAGAGGCTTAAGGAAGCTCAAACATCAATAGAATTCTGAAGTTTAGAATTCTGAACAGAGTTCTAAAGTTGAGAACTTCAGAATCTGAACTTCAGGAATTCTGAAGTTCAGAATTCTGAAGTTTAGAATTCTGAAGTTTCTGAAGTTTAGAATTCTGAAGTTTAGAATTCTGAACTTTAGAATTCTGAAGTTCAGAATTCTAAACTTCAGAATTCTAAACAGAGTTCTAAAGTTTAGAACTTCAGAATCTGAACTTCAGGAATTCTGAAGTTCAGAATTCTAAACTTTATTAAAAAAAGGTTAGGGATGCCTTACTAGTTTGGAATTGTCAAAAGATCCGGTGTTGGGGTGGTGGCAATCAGGTTTGAACCATCATTCTCTTCCTTGCTTCTTCCTTCTTTTCCTAAATTTCAATTGTTCTGGCTTATCTATTATTTTGTTTTGTCATGTTGATGGCATTTTTGTTTCCCAAGAGAAATATGCAATGGATCTGCTCAAGAAATATAATATGCAGAATTGCAAGGCTTTCTCCACTCCAATGAATGCAAGTGAGAAATTGAGTCTCATTGATGGGACTGCCAAAGCATCTTTTGTTCTATATATATGTGTGTTTAGAAACTACTCGGATATATATAACTCTGCTACATACGAAAAATTATCCTCTCTAGTAAGTAACTTAAGAATTTTTGGTTGCATTGCTTATTCCTTACTGGATTCAAGTGATCGCAGTAAAATGCATAAGAAGAGTGAGAAATGCATTTTTTCAATTTGATGTGAAATCAGCATTTTTGCATGGTACTCTAGAAGAAGATGTATATATAGAGCAACCACAGGGATTTGTCATCAATGGGCAGGAGGAGAAAGTGTACAAGCTAAAAAAGGCTATGGCCTTAAGCAAGCGCCGAGAGCATGGTACGGAAGATTGGACTCATATCATTACAAAAATGATTTCCACCGGAGTGAAAGTGAGCCCACTGTGTATCTAAAAGTAAAGGGTGCTGATATGCTGATTGTTTGCATTTATGTTGATGACATTGTTTACACTGGTTCAAGTGATTTCCTCATTAATGAGTTTAAAAACAGCATGATGAGTGAGTTTGACATGTCAGATTTGGGCTTACTGCACTTCTTTCTTGGCCTTCATGTTGTGCAAACTGATGATGGCATTTTTGTTTCCCAAGAGAAATATGCAATGGATCTGCTCAAGAAATATAATATGCAGAATTGCAATGCTTTCTCCACTCCAATGAATGCAAGTGAGAAATTGAGTCTCATTGATGGGACTGCCAAAGCCAATGACACACTATTCAGAGGATTAGTTGGTGGATTGTTATATTTGACCCACACACATCCAGACATTCTATTTGCTGTCAGTTTAGTCTCAAGGTTTATGCACAGTTCATCAATGCATCACCTGGGAGCAGCAAAACGCATTTTGTGTTACGTCAGGGCGACCACCAGCTATGGAATATGGTATAGGCCAAGCACCTCTTTTAATTTATTTGGCTTTACTGACAGTGATTGGGCAGGTGCAGTAGATGATCGAAAGAGCACAAGCGGGTTCATCTTTGCACTCGATTCAGGTGCAATATCTTGGAACTCAAAGAAGCAAAGTACCACTGCATTGTCATCATCTGAGGCGGAATATATAGCTGCATCAGCAGCTGCATGTCAAGCAATTTGGATGCGCCGACTTTTGAAGGACTTGGGTCAAGCTCAAGCACATGCAACATCAATCTACTGTGATAACAAGGCAACCATAGCAATGACAAAAAATCTAGTTTGTCATGGCCGGACCAAGCATATTCAGCTCCGCCACCACTTCATTCGAGAAGCTGTCACTGAAGAACAAATTGTGTTGAAGCACTGCTCTACCAGTGAACAAGTTGCAGATGGATTTACTAAAGCACTCTCATACCCAAAGTTTGTAGTGGACTCTGTTTTATCTAGTTTTCAGGAGTTTGTTGTGCCTATTTTATAGGAATAGTTTGTTAGTGTGTTATGCTCCAGGTTAGTGGATGTTGTGCCTCAAGTAGTGGGGTACGGTGTCATCTTTTGTTCTATATATATATGTGTTTAGAAACTACTCTGATATATATAACTCTGCTACATACGAAAAATTATCCTCTCTAGTTTGTTCCTCT
This sequence comes from Colocasia esculenta, assembly GCA_014218235.1. Taxonomy (NCBI): domain Eukaryota; kingdom Viridiplantae; phylum Streptophyta; class Magnoliopsida; order Alismatales; family Araceae; genus Colocasia; species Colocasia esculenta. The sequence goes on along the minus strand of CM024755.1, from coordinate 103,425,930 downwards.
TCTGTGTGTGTGGTTTCTGTGTGCCTATTGTCCTACAGATTTTTCCAACATTTTAAAAAATCATTCTTCAAACTATGCTCCTGCAGTGAATTTGAATCCCAGCAAGGAAGACCTAGAGGCATCTTTCAAAGACAAAGGGAATGCAGGCTCCATTGATGGTGTTCCAGTTAACCCTGTTCATGTGCAATTTAACAGAGGTGGTCACACCAGCGGCATCATTTCTGAAAAAGGTTCTATTAATGTAAATGCTATTCCTGGTGGATTTGACTCTTTTCTTGATCAGTGGGATGCTGTAACAGAATTTTACTTTGATGATCACTTTGCCAAACGATCAGAACTGAACTCTCTTGGTCCATTTGAAATTCAGGTCCTTAAAACCCCTGGAATTTCAGCTCAGAGATTTGGTGGGCTTCAGTTTGAATTTACTGGAATGAATGAAATAAAACTTGTGGGAAATTTCCATATTCTGCTTCCATCTATTATTGTGCATGATGGAATGGATTTATGTAAATGCAATTCCTACAGGTTGTTAAGAAATGGTTAACCAGTGAGGCAGCATCAGCAGCTAGTCGAGATGGTAGGTGGAGAAATCAGCTGAGACGGGCAGCACACGATGGTTGATGTCGACGAGTGGCCCAAATACGAGCTTTGACTTCCGTCTTGTGGGCGATGCTTGTATCAGAAAATCTGATTAATGTGCTTGCTGACATTGAGAATCCTCTGGTATACTTTTTCCTAAGATTCTAATAGAAAGTTGACAAAACCCTGTTAATATTGTTTATACATGCATTTACTTCATTGTTTATATAGCAATAGAGACCAAGAAGACATTGTTCAAGGAACAAGATACAGAACTCTGCATTTGGGACAACAGATGCCATTAGACTTAGATCAAATGGGAACAAGATGAGAAGAAGTGAGAGCAAACATTATGATTGAGAGGATCACAGACAGACCACAAGGAATTTTGTGCAAATCCCTTGTTGCATACAGACAACCATCTCTGATAAAGGCATGGACATTGGTTTTTGCTCAGCATACTCTGTTCAGAAATTCTGAACTCTGCTCAGAGTTCAGAAATGAAAAAAGACTGTAGATCTCATGCCTTGGTCCCATTTTTTAGTGACTGATAGATCTTACTTGTATCTGAGTTATAGGGTGCTGATCTTGCTGTGGGTCACATTGTCATCTGAGTTATGTAAAGCACTTGTTGTTCTCATGATGTCATATATATATGTATATGAGAATGTGGCTGTTATTCTTGGTTTTTTGGTGAGATATCTTACCATGATAAACTTGCCATCGCCACTTCTTTTATCAGATTTTGACCTGATCTATTATGACTCATTTTTTTCCCTGGATGCACCTAAATAATCAAATCTACTGGGAATTGGGCATTGTACCTTTATCAGTCATTCTGAGGCCTATTTGTCCTCCCATTCTTTTATAGAACATGTCTTCAGAATTATGAAGTTCAGAGTTATAAGATTCAAAGTACCCATAACAAAAACAATTCATTCTATAATAAAAACACTTCAGCTCTCACTTTTACCCCCCAAATAGACATGCACCAAATCCTCCATCAGGCAAGTTATTTCCTTTTTTTTGTCATCAACGAGCAAGTTATTTCAATGTTTATGTTTGTGGAATCTATAAAATGGATGTGCAATTTTATATCTTATTTGGGCAATCTTTTCATGTTTCAGATGTTCGATATAATGGTGTCCAGAGGGATTGTTCTGATAATAGAGAAAAGCTTTTCTCTATTCAATTTGCTGGGTGCCAAATACATGTAGAGTCTGGGTATGAAAAAGAACCGGCTTGCCCTTCTTTCTTCCAGCTGTGTCTTTGCTTTGTACTTTCCTCAATAAAATGTGACCACATTTACTTGCCTAAAAAAGATTAACACTATTTCTTTCTTACTTGTTTGATTTCATAGGTTGGAAATTGCTGGATGCAAGGTGGAACATCACAGTTGCAACCCTCAAGACAACAGAGTTGTACCTCTTTATCTAGATAGGACTCTTCATACAAATTTTAATTTTCATGCTACCAAGACATGACGTTTTTGTACATATTGAATATGACATGATAACTAATGATTAACGTGTTGAAATTTTTTTATGTTATATTTAAATAAATGGTGCATTGTAAGTTTGGATGTCTTTACTAAAAAAAATCTCCAAAGTATTTGAATAATATTTTAAACTTGTGGAATATATGAAAAATGACTATATTTATGATGGGTTCGTCAACTATTGTGTATATGGGAGTTGTTGGCTTTCATGTAAATACGACGTTTGAGTCTGTTGACTATTGTGTATATGGCAATGGTTGGGACCGTCGGCTATCAAAAAAAGTAGTGGTTGGGTCCGTTGGCTATTGTCTGCATGGCGACGGTTGGGACTGTCGTCTATCAAAAAATTGATGGCAGGATCTGTGGGCTATTATTTGCATGGTGATGACTCGACGGTTATTGACAGTTGGCTATTGTACAAAAGGCGACGGTTCCTGATCCTTGGCAATGACGTCACACGACGGTTTGAATAGTCGGCTATTGTACAAAAGGCGACGGTGCCTGACCGTTGGCAATGACGTCCCTCGACGGTTTTTCACCGTCGCCTATTATATAAAAGATGACAATAACCGTTGGCAATAATATTTTTTTAAAAAGTAAAAAAATAAGAAATAGACGACGGTTGTTTGAAGGCCACGGTTGGGTAACCGTCGGCTATAATATGGCCAACGGGAGTGTAGACCACGGTCTATGGACGACGGTTAGACCGTGGGCATTGTTATAGACGACGGTGTTTTTCAAACCGCCGACAGTTGTTAACCGTCGGCCATAGTCCTTTTTGTACTATTGACGGGTCACTTAGGTTATGCATTGATTACAGAAAGCTGAACCAAGTGACTATGAAGAACAGGTATCCCTTACCTCGTATTGATGATTTGTTTGACCAGTTGCGAGATGCATCAGTCTTTTCTAAGATTGACTTGCAATCTGGTTATCATCAGTTGAGGATTCGAAGTGAGGATGTGTCCAAGACGGTGTTTAGAACCTGTTATGGACATTATGAGTTTTTGGTCCTTCCTTTCATATTGACCAATGCCCCGGCAGCGTTCATGGATCTCATGAACAGGGTGTTTAGGCCTTATTTAGATAGCTTTGTCGTAGTGTTTATTGATGATGTGTTGGTCTACTCTCCGGACGAGGCCACACACCGTCAGCATTTGAGGGTAGTGTTAGAGGTTCTTAGTGAGCACAAGCTGTACGCTAAGTTCAGCAAGTGCGATTTCTGGTTGCGCGAGGTTCATTTCCTCGGGCATGTTATCTCCGGTGCTGGTGTTGCAGTTGATCCAGCAAAGGTCCAGGCCGTTATGGATTGGGAGATTCCCAAGACCCCTTCGGAGATTCGTAGTTTTATTGGTTTAGCGGGTTACTATCGGCGATTTATTGAGGGATTTTCATCCATCGCCGCCCCTTTGACTCATCTCACCAGAAAGGGAGTGAAGTTTGTTTGGTCCGAGAAGTGTGAGAGTAGTTTTCAATTGTTGAAGACTAAGCTCACGACAGCCCCGGTGTTAGTCTTACCGAGCGGTGTAGAGGGTTTTGCTATCTACACGGATGTGTCTCGGATTGGTTTAGGCTATGTGCTAATGCAGTAGGAAAGGGTAGTGGCTTATGCTTCTCGTCAGTTGAAGGAGCATGAGAGGAACTATCCGACTCATGACTTGGAGCTCGCAGCAGTGGTTCATGCACTGAAGATCTGGAGGCACTATCTTTATGGTGTCAGATTTGAGGTGTTTACCGACCAAAAGAGCTTGAAGTATCTTTTCTCCCAAAAGGAACTAAACCTGAGGCAGAGAAGATGGATTGAGTTCTTGAAGGACTATGACTTTGACCTTCAGTATCACCCTGGGAAGGCGAATGTCGTAGCGGATGCTCTGAGTAGAAAGAGGTCATCTCTCCAGCAGGATTGGAAGATGTTGGAGGATGCGGCTTGCGCGTTGACTGAGTTAGAGCCATCGCTATGCCAGGCTTTTGTATATCAGTTATCTCTTAGGTCCTCGATTTTGGATGAGGTGATCGAGCAACAGAAAGCCGACCCTAGACTCTTAGAGTTAGTGGGCAAGGTAGGCATCGCTCGTGATGAGGACGGTGTGATTAGATTTCATCACCGTGTTTGTGTCCCTGATTTGGTAGATGTCCGTGAGCATGTGTTAGCGGAGGCTCATAGATCGCGATTCTCTATTCATCCGGGTAACACTAAGATGTACCAGGATCTGACGAGATCATTTTGGTGGTCCGGTATGAAGAAGGATGTAGCGGATTATGTATCCCGGTGTTTGGTGTGTCAGCAAGTGAAGGCCGAGCGACAGCGACCATCCGGCCTTATGCAAAGGATGGAGATCCCAGTGTGGAAGTGGGAAGCTGTCACTATGGACTTTGTTTCGGATTTGCCTCGATCTAGAAGGGGCAACGACTCGATTTGGGTAGTTGTAGATAGATTCTCGAAGACTGCTCATTTCTTGCCTATGAAGAAGAAGCAGTCAGTAGAGAGTTTAGCTAGATTGTATATTAGTAGTGTGGTTAGATTGCATGGTGTGCCGAAGTCGATCATTTCGGATCGAGATCCGAGATTTACTTCGAGGTTGTGGAAGGGTCTTCAGCATGCGTTAGGTTCGGAGCTGAAGCTCAGTTCGGCGTTTCATCCCCAGACTGATGGACAGTCCGAGAGGACTATCCAGACGCTCGAGGATATGTTGAGAGCGTGTGTATTGGATTGGAAGGATGATTGGGAGCGTCATTTACCTCTTGTGGAGTTCGCATACAACAACAGCTTTCATGCGAGTATTGGTATGGCTCCATTTGAGGCGTTGTATGGTAGGCCTTGCAGATCTCCTTTGTGTTGGGAGGAGACCGGTGATAGGCAGCTGATCGGTCTGGAGTTAGTTCAGGAGACTTCAGATAAGATCCAACTTATCAGAAAGAGGCTTGTTGCGGCTTAGGATAGGCAAAAGAGCTGCGTCGACAACAGGAGGAAGGATCTCGAGTTCGAGGTGGGTGATCATGTCTTCTTGAAGATATCACCTACTCGAGGTGTTGTCAGGTTTGGCAGGCATAGTAAGTTGAGCCCTAGATTCATTGGCCCGTATGAGATTCTGAGACGATTGGGCAGCGTGGCATATGAGCTAGCATTACCCCCATCTTTGGCTAGTGTTCATCTCGTCTTCCACGTTTCGATGCTCAGGAAGTATGTCTGAGATCCGTCTCATGTGATTAGTCATGAGGCAGTGGAGATTTATCCAGATCTGTCGTATGTCGAGCAACCAGTAGCCATTCTTGACCGGAAGGTTCAGCATCTCCGGAACAAGAGTATTGCATCGGTGAAAGTTCTATGGCGGAACTTCTCACGAGAGGAGGCTACTTGGGAGCTTGAGGATGCGATGAAGAAGAAGTATCCCATTTTGTTTGAGTAGTGCCGTTCTAACTTCGAGGATGAAGTTTCTTTAAGGGGGAGAGGGTGTAAGGCCCTCAAATTTTGTTGCATTATTTGTATTGCATGTGAATACTTCATGTTTGTGTATGTATGTATGTAAATATCTACGTAAGTACTAGTTAGTATACTTGTGTATGCATGTGTATAATTAGTTGTAAATAATGTATGAATGGTATGATGGTAGTATGTACGTGATAGTATACATAATGCATGTATATATGTATAAGTTGTGCATGGTTTACGCATGTTTTAGAGTTCTGGCCGAAGGCCAGCTTGGCGTCAATATCAATGAACGTTTGTGTTGTGTAGGCGTCAACCATATGGACGCCAACACTAATCCCAACGTCCAGCGATGTGGATGCTAATTTCTCTAGCCTGCATGCGTTGCAGAGCCAGAAATCCAAGGAACAAGCCATCCAAACCATTGGGGAGTTGTCCCCAACGGTCTGAAAGGGTTCACATCAACCTTGCGGGAATGGGAGAGGCCTCTCTCCTATATCTGAACCCCTTTGCAACCAGAAAACCCCTCTTGGCTCTCCTTGCAAGAGGAGACAAAGGAGAAGAAAAAAACCCTAGAGAAAACTGTGAGAAAAGCCCACCTTTGCAACCTTAAATCCGGCGATTTGAAGCTTGTTCTGGCCATCTACCACGACAAGGAGGTAGCTGGAACATCGAGGAAGGCATCCTTGACCTCGGCCTGCTGTGGAGATTGCTCAAGAACCCGGAGGAAGGCTTTCTTGGGAGCTTCTTGGGACTGCCCAAGGAGAGCTTCACCGCCACCTTTGATCCTTCTGGAGATTTTTCGAAGGCAAGTAACCTACCCTTATCGTCCATGTAGATGTCAAGTAGGGTTTTATCATTTTTATGTATTTTTCCTCATGTCCTAGATCCCCCATTCTTCTTTTTATTTGGTGTTCGGTCTGTGTTTCTGCACAGACAGGAACTTGGCGTCAATGCCCTTGATGCTGAGATCCCTAATGTGCGTCCAGCGATCTTACCGTCCACTCCTGGAACGGCTAGAGACCGCCGTTAAGTTCTCCAGGACAGAACAGTGAGCTGTTCTTCCTGGTATATGATTATTTTCGATGTGTTTTCGATGAGGATATATTGTAAACCTATTATGATATGTAATATAGATGTCTGAATGTGTGGTGAGATCTTTGTAATTTCTGTGATTTGGGCATAAATGGTTTTATTATGGAGAATGTATGCATGATGAGACCTAGACCATGTTCTTTACCGTTGTGCAATTCATGTGAAGTTGGATGCCCTAAAATTTTCTAAACCGTGAGTGGGTAAATCAATCCATGGTCTGAATTTTTGGGAATTTTCTCCATGCTCCTCTGATTTATTGAATTTTCTGAAATGGAATTAGAAAAACATGTGTAGGATTGTTAAAATTCCAGTAAATCGTGTGTTGTGTAATAAATCGAGGAAAATTTCCTGTGGTATTGTGTATATCGGGTTCAGGGTTATGATCTGTTAAACTAAACTTTTATGTTATATACCATGATAAATTGAATTTTGAATAATACGGGAATTTATGTTAAATTTTCTGCAATTGCATTTTAGATCATAAAAATGTGAAAATTTTCATGTGGGATCCTAAACCCGAAATCAGCATGTGGTTAAATTCTTAGGTCATTTGGACAACTATACCATGCAATATGAATTTTCCATGCAAAAAAAATGGGTAATTAATGCATGCCATTGTGAAATGATTCAATTTCTGTGTAATCCAACCTGATTAGTGAAATTTCCTGAATGATAAATTCTGTCATCTGTAGTGGCATGATTAGGAAAAAACAGAGTCATGTTGCGAATGAGAGAATGAATGAGATGTGAGTGTCATGTGTAAAATGTGTGTAAAAACCGATATGTGTAATGTGTAAAACTGTGCCAAGTGTGACACTGCTTCCATAGAGGGCAGTGGAACCGTATCAGGGAAAAGTCCCCCTGAGAAGGTTCAATGTGTTGTGATCCTAAGGGCATTAGGATGAAATCCTGGAGGTGGACAAGTACCACTGGTTAGGGTGGAGACTTGTTCTCCCGGTCTGCGCAGTCCAAGAGTCGTCACTGTATTGCCTAGGTGACATCTATATGTATGTGATGTGATGTGTCCTTCTTATGGTGGTTTGGACTATGTGTCACGGCACTAAAGTGTAAAATGTGAATGTGATTGTGATCATGTGCAAATTGTGTAGTGTGAACAATGTGTAAATGTGCAATGTGTAAAAAGTGAAGTATGTGAATTAGAAATTGTGTAAAAATGTGAAACCAAAATGTGAGGATGTGAAATTGAAATCCATGATATGATGATCTGAAATCATGTTAGAACAGCAACATAAATGTGGTTATGATCATGTGTTATATGTGTACAATGCGTAGAATCCATGCTAGGGACAATCCTTACTTATGTGTAACCCATTCCATGTGTGTTTACTCTCACGTTGTGGTTTGAATGAGAACATAACTTTCATGTGTTAGATTGTAAAGTGTTTAATCATGTCAAAACAGCAAGCTTAAAGCATGTAAAATGGTTATGTGCATGCGTAAGAATGAGAAGTAACCATGTTAGCAATTTTTTTAAACTAGTCATGCTAAACTTGCTTTCATGTCTTAGTTTAATTGAAAGTAAACCTTTCATGTGTTGGAATGATTAGAGAGGATGTGATAGGAGATTTTGATTTAGAAAATCTGAAAGCATGAATCATGTGTCATTAATAGAATTACCATGATAGGAGTTAATTTCAATGACAAGCATGCTACATGATGGTGTCTTGCAAATGTATATGTAAAACCTGCTATGATATGTACATGTATGGTATGTGTAGAGTTATTTGCTGAGTCTTTTTGACTCATTACTTGCTTCGGTGTACAGGCGTAGTTGGTGACGACACACTTGCGGAGGAGGCAGTGGAGACCGACTCCGAGCGTGGAGATTAGATCGTTGGTGTACCTTGCGATATTTTGATTCCATAGTATGTAATTGCAACATTGTACTAGCATTATTATGGAAAAGAATGTTTAAGTGTGGACAGTTATGTATTTTATTTTCAGCAATGTAATTATGTGGACTTTTAGTTCCTTAAATGTTATTGCAATCATGTATGTTAAATGTGGATGATGAATGAAATGAAGACAGTGGTTCTTTTACTTCCGCTACTCTGTTCTTATATTCACGTGTGAGGTTGAATGTTATTGTTGGGTAAATGTCCCACTGTGGCAACGTTCACTATATCGACGTGGGTTGGTATAACCGTACTGATATAATGAGGGTCGCCACAGCACACATGATTTTTTAGTCTTTGAAAGAGATTTGAATTTCTGTGGTCTTGTAGAATATAGTTGAGAGTTGACTGCAAAAATGTAGTAGCTCAATCAAAAAGTCATTTTGAGGTTCTAGCCAAACTTAATGAGCACATCATGAGAGGAGGTTGATATAACCCAAGAGGAATCTTGAATTTTATAAGAGAATGAGTAGTGAATTCATTAGCTCCCCTTGAAATGATGATTCCAAAAATTTTCATCAGGATAAAGATAAGCAAGAATTGGGAAAACTGAAATGTTTCTTTTTGAAGAACAAAAGCTCCCCCTCAACAATTGCATATTTAATTCTTGATACTTGGCGGAGACATATACTCTCGCATAGTGAAAGTGTCCAGACAAGCAGAACTTGTCCTTCTTCAAATCACCATTTGATATACCAAGAATTTCAACACAATGTGAGTTGAAGAATTTATTAACAAAAAGAAATGGAAGTTGATTTGAGAGAGATGTGAACAACATGAATCAAGGAAGCAAAGAGAAATGATGGAACAGCGACTCCCCCTCAGAACATGCCTAAACACTCAACCCAATGAGAGTTATCAAGAAGATGGACATTTGCAAAGACCAAGCTCTCTCCTCAAGGATGAAAACCTGCTGTCAGGAAGAGGTTTAGTGAAGATATCAGCAATTTGTTTTTCAGTTTCAATAAAGGGGAGTTCGAAAGATTTCTTTGCTACCTCATCTCTCAAGAAATGATGCATAATTTCAATGCATTTTGTTCTAGAATTTTGAATTAGGTTTTGAGACAGATTTATGGCACTTGTGTTATCACAAAGAATTGGAACACAACTTAACTCTTGGTTATAATCAAGAAGCTGATGTTTCACCCAAAGAATTTGAGTTCCACATCGACCAGCTGCAACATACTCAGCCTCTGCAGTTGATAGAGTAACTAAGTGTTGCTTTTTGGAAGCCCAAGAGATTAGACAGCCACCTAAGTACAAACACAAGCCACTTGTGCTTTTTCTATCAAGTTTACACCCAGCATAATCAGCATCACAATAGGCAATCAAATCTAATTTACAACCAGCAGGATACCAAATACCAAGATCACATGTTCCAACAAGATATTTGAAAATTCTTTTAACAGCTAACATGTGACTTTCTTTAGGGTTTGCTTGAAATCTAGCACACAAGCATACACTGAATTGAATATCAGGTCTAGAAGTGGTGAGATAGAGTAGAGAACCAATCATACATCTGCATGTCTTTGGGTCTACTGACTTACCAAGTGAATCTTCTTCCAGTTTCACATTAATTGCAATGGGTGTGCTTGAGTGCTTGAGGTTTTGGAAGTCAAACCTTTTCAGAAGTTCTTTGACATATTTGGTTTGGCTTATAAAGATTCCCTCACTGGTTTGGTTAACCTGCAATCCCAAGAAAAATTGTAAGTCTCCCATCAAGCTCATTTCAAATTCAGTTTTCATTTGATTTGCAAATTCAGTACACAAGCTCTTATTGGTGGATCCAAAAATTATGTCATCAACATAAATTTGGACTATAATTATTTGTTTATTTACAGTTTTTGTGAACAAAGTTTGATCAACATTACCTCTAGAGTATCCTTTTTCAAGCAGAAAAGAGCTCAAACGGTCATACCAAGCTCTTGGAGCTTGCTTAAGACCATAGAGAGCCTTATGAAGCTTAAAAACATGATTAAGATATTTTTCATTTTCAAAACCTGGAGGTTGTTCAACAAAGACATTTTCTTTTATGTAACCATTCAAAAATGCACTCTTGACATCCATTTGATAAACTTTAAACTTCAATGAAGATGCAAAAGTAAGGAAAATTCTTACAGCTTCTAGTCTAGCTACAGGGCCATATGACTCTTCAAAATTAATTCCAAATTCTTGGTTGTACCCCTTTGCAACTAGTCTAGCTTTATTCCTTATGACTTGACCATTTTCATTCAATTTATTTCTGAATACCCATCTAGTGCCAATGACAAATTGGTCACTAGGTCTAGGTACTAATTCTCACACTTGATTTCTTTCAAATTGATGGAGTTCATCATGCATTGCATTTATCCAGTCTGAATTCATTAGAGCTTCATCAATTGATTTTGGTTCAATTTGGGAAATTAGTGCTAGTGGGTCTTCATGAATTGCATTCAAGAAAGATGATCTAGTTCTTACCCTATCATGTACATTGCCAACAACATTTTCTATTGGGTGATCTCTCAAAAATCTGTGTTCAGGAATTACCTGTTGAGGTGCATTTAAATTTGGAACAACATTACCTGATCCACTTGGAGTAGGTGAGTGATTGTTCAAATTTTCATCAAGGTCTTCATTCTCCTCAACAGTTGGTGAAGAATCAACGATAAAGTCATCCTCTTCATTATCTGGACAGTTCCTGCAAGATTTAGAATAATGAGTTGAAAAGAAATTTTCATCAAAAACTACATGTGGAGACTCTTCAACAGTTTTGTTTTTGAGAGAATAAACTCTAAATGCTCTTGAAATTTCAGAATAGCTAGGAAAGATGGCTTCCTGACTTTTAGCATCTAATTTATCAAGATTTTCTTTATTGTTGTTATGCACAAAACATTTACACCCAAAGACTTTGAAATAAGACAAGGTTGGCTTTTTGTTTTTGAACAATTCATAAGAGGTTTTTCTGATTTTTGGTCTGACCAATGCTCTATTGAGAATATGATTTGTTGTATTTACAACTTCAGCCCAGAAGGATTTGGGCAATTTGCTTTCCAAGAGCATGGATCTTGCCATTTCCACAAGTGTTCTATTATTTCTTTCCACAACCCCATTTTGTTCTGGAGTTCTTGGTGAAGAAAACATGTGAAAAATGTGAAGTTCAGTACATAAATCAGAGAAGGATTTGTTTTCAAATTCACCCCCATGATCAGTCAAAATATTTTTGATTTTATAAGGAAAACTTGTTAAGGCAGAGGTACAGAAATTCCTTCAGGGCAAGCATCACTTTTGTGGGATAAAAAGATAACCCATGTAAATCTAGTAAAATCATCAATAATGACAAAACCATATCTTTTGCCACCCAGACTTAGAATTCTTGTTGGGCCAAAGAGGTCCATATGAAGCAATTCTAGTGGCTTAGATGTGAGTACATCATTGAAGGTTTTAAAAGATTTTCTGGTTTGTTTTCCTTGGGCACAAATCCCACAAATTTGATTCTCTACATTTGAAAAAGATTCAGGAAGACCTTTGACCAAGTTTAGCCTTAACAACTTATTTATTATTCTGAAACTTGCATGACCAAGTCTTTTGTGCCAAGTCCATGCAATTTCATTTTTATTTGCAACAAGACAAATGTTTTCAGAAAAGTTTTTATCAAGGTTGACCATGTAAACATTGTTTTCTCTTTTTTCCAAAGAATTTTATTTTACCAGTTGAAGAGTCAATTATTCTGCAAAAATCTAATTCAAACACAACTTTGTGACCTTTGTCACATAGTTGGCTAATGCTCAGCAAATTATAATTCAGACCATCAACTAATAAAACATTATCAACTGAGTTTGAGGAAGATTGACCAACCTTTCCAGATCCAATGATTTTTCCTTTATTTTTACCTCCAAAAGTGACAGAACCTCCCTCCTTTTCAATCAGGAATGAAAATTTCGCTTTATCTCCTGTCATGTGTCGTGAGCACCCACTATCAAGAAACCACACATTTGAGTTGGGTGCACGACCTTCCTGCAAAATTAATCAGTGGAGAGAAGATTTTGGTACCCAAACATTGTTGGGACCATCAGATTGTTTGAACAATGACAACAAATCTTTTCTAATCCAAATCTGACTTGTTTTCAGTTTTTGTTTTATTTCAGTGGTGTTTTTTGCCTTTTTCAATTTATCCTTCCCTTTTGTAATAAAAACACCAGTGTTCTTTTTCTCATTAGGATGAGAGTTTTGCATTTGGTCATGATTGTTCATTTGTGGAGGTCCAAACCAAGGGTTTTGTTGGTACATTGAAAAGTTTAGATAGAAGTACTGAGGATGGTACCAAAAAGGATTGTAACACCATTGGTTCCAAGAATTGGTCCAATCAGTTTGATGTGCTGTCTTGGAAGTCCAAGGTTTATCATGAATGTTTTCTCTTGTATTTTTCTTATTTTTCCAGTTTTTATTTGATTTTTTGGTTGACTGGTTGGTGGTTTTTGAGGTTGAGCAGGTCGACATGTCTTTGATTGGTGTCGACTCAACAGTCACAGATTTCATCTTTTTGTTGACTAGTGTCGATCTGTCAGGTGAGTGTGTCGACCTATTTGGTTTCTCTTTGTTCTGGTTTTTCAAATTCTTTGTTGTGATACCAATTGGTGTATTGTTTGACACTTGGTTGTTTTTGCTTTTCCCCTCATTTCACCAGATTTGTCTTTCTTGGAGTTTTGTGTTGAAAATCCTAGTCCATGTGTTATAGATTTCATTCTTGTTCCTAACAAGGCATCTAGATTATCTTTTCCTTTTGTAAAGGTTTCAATGACTTGTTCTTTTTCTTTCAATTGGTTTTCTAAAGTTTTGATTTCATCATCACTTTGTTATTTTTCTTTTTGTTGCAATTCCAATTTTTCAGACAATTTCTTAAAGTCATTGTTGGCCTTTTGGGATTGCAAGCTTGAGCTCATCAATTACATTTAGAAGATTTTCTTTTTCTTCATTGAGCATAGCCACTTCATTTTCCAATTCAGAGATTCTTTTGTTTGTTGATTGGTTATGCAGGATGCTTTCAATTTTCTTTTTCAGATGCTTGTTTTCTTTTCTTATTTCAGAATAGTTTTCAACTAATTCAGCATAAGCATCTTGCCAATCATCAATTGTATAATCTTCAAAGGATGTACTTACCTTTCCATCAGAACTGTTTGCCATAAAGCAGATTTCCTCACTTTCAGAACTTGAGGACCTTTCTTCTTCATTTTCACTTGGATCTTCATCTGACCAAGTGGCAACCATTGCTTTTGGCTTCTTGAATTTGTTGATCTTCTTGTATTTTTCCTTCTTGTTCTCAGGACATTCTCCTTTCATTTGTCCTAGTTTGTTGCACCTGTAACAAATAACGACTTCATCAGTTTTTTGATTTCTATTTGAATTGGCATTTGAAAAGGAAGTATTTCTTTTCCCAGATGAGAATTTCTTTTTCCCAATGAATTTTCTCTTTCTAGATTTTAAGAATTTTCTGAATTGCCTAGTCATGAGGGCAAGTTCATCCTCATTAGACTCAGACTCATCAGAACTTGTTTTCTCTTGATTTTTGTCCTTATTACTAAACGAAGCTTTAAGTGCTACTGGTTTGGTTTTGATTATGTGCTCTTCATTTCTCTTCAAGTTTATTTCATAAGTCATCAAAGATCCTATGAGTTCATCTAAAGAGATTTTGGATAAATCTTTAGAGTCTTCAATGACTGTGGCCTTAGTGTGCCAAATTGAAGAAAGAGAGCGCAAGATTTTTCTTACCAAATCAGCATCTGTGTAGTCCTTACCTAGAGCCTTCAGTCCATTCACAATGATCATGAACCTAGCAAACATTTCAGAAATTGTTTCATCAGATTTCATCTTGAATAATTCATACTCATAAACAAGAATATTTGCTTTAGTTTCTTTTACTTGGGATGTTCCCTCATAGAGTAACTCAAGCTTATCCCACATCTCCTTGGCAGATTTGCACATGGAGATTCTTGAGTACTCCTTTGGGTGGACTGCACATTGAACCATGTCATTGGCACTGTAGTTCAGAGTGGCCCTCCTAATTTGCTCCCTGGTCCAGGTTTCCTCTTCTCCTTGGTTTTTATAGGGACCTACCTCAACTACCTTCCAAATCTCATAGTTCTGGGCTCTAAGGAAGACTTTTATTCTATTCTTCCAATAGGAATAGTCAGTCCCATTGAAGAATGGTGGCCTATTTATGGAATGGCCTTCAGCAATGAAACCTCTAGAATCCATTGAATCAAAATGAGGTGCAGTGAAGGAAACACTTAACAAACAAGCAAGTGAAACACATAGAGCAAACAGAAACACTCAGATCAGATCAGATATGAACCCTCTCTGATACCAATTGTAGGATCGAAAAAGGGATGGGCCAGATCTAGAAGGGGGGATTGAATAGATCTAGGCCAAATACTGCGGAAGCTTAGTCAATTTTTAAGATGCTTTGAATCAGAGTCAACTTAGAAAAGTAATTCACAGATCTGATGAGTGATTGTGTGAATTAAGTGATTAAAGGAGTGATCAAGTTGATTAGAAGAGTAATCAAAAATCCTATGCATACATCTAACGCAAGGTGAAGTTAAATCACAGATCAAACCACTGCATAGAGATTTTTAGGTGGTTCGGAAATCACTCATGTGATTCCTACATCCACCCCTCACACAGTGAGGCTCCACTATTCAACTTGAATACACCACACACTGGAGCTTGACAACTCCAACACATTGAGTTCAACAACTCACACACAACCTCTAGAGCAAGACTACTGTAGAAACTTAAGCACAACTGCTCAACCACAACCTGAGTGCGACGACTCAACACAATTGAGCACAAAGGCTCACAACCAACTTTCTAGATCAAAAACAACAAGATCCAGATCCTCTAGCAATGATCTGATCCATAAAGAGTTTATTCAAGGAGACTAGTGCAACAAATCATGCACAATCTCAAGAATGACTCAGAAGAACTAAGGGGAATTGAGGAGTTGTATATAGAATCCTTGTTCTTCAGATGAACTCCCTTGTAGAAGGCTGAATTGAGAAGATGATTGAACTCTTGAAGTCCCTAGGCGATGCTCTGCAATTTGTGCCTCTGGATCTTCCTTGAACTCTTCTTAATTGGCTGCTTCTACTTGATCTACTCCCTTGGAAGTGATCTCACTTCATCTTCATGGATCAATCTTCACTTCTTGTGCTTGCAAAGATGGGAATTGGCTTGAAGTAGCACAAGGAGAGCAAGAATGGGAGGAGAGCTCTGTCTTGCCGCCAAAGGAGGCTTTCTAGAAGGCTCTTCAGGAGTTCTTATGCTTGGGGGCCGATTAGATAGGTATTTATACCCTATCATGGCCAAAAGAACCGTTGGGGTACGTGGGCACATGATCCAAGGCCGATCCAAGTGATCCCTAGAGTGCCACATGTCCCGATGGAACTTAAAGTGAAAAAGTTGTCGGAGTGTGTCGACACAGTCATTGGGTGTGTCGACACACTGTCCCAATTCCACAAAACTGGTCTTCTGGGAGAGGTCACTAGTGTCGACACTGCCTGGGACTGTGTCGACACACTGTCCCAACTTGTCAACTGGGTTCTCTGGGAGCTGGGTCTAGTGTCGACACTGCCTGGGACTATGTCGACACACTTGACCATTTCTTCATGACTTTGCCTTAGGGTTTGATACCCTGTGTCGACACTAGTAGTGGGTGTGTCGACATTACCCTTGCAAGAAATGTATGTCCCTGAAACATAAACACATAAATCATTAGTCCAATGTATTATCATGAATATATATGATAAAATGTGTTTGGAAACATACTTTTTGAATATTGTTATTACATGTGTGATGTATTTAACATGTTCCATTTATTGTGCATTAAAATCACAACTTGTCATCATCAAAATTATGAGGGGAAATGTATTAAATTCACACTCAACCCAACAGGGAGCCACCTCTTGAGGCCATAATAGCACAAAGTGCTACATAGTGGGAGCCACTTCTTGTGCTTATGGGGGCCACCTGTAGAATCTTACTTGCCTGGGGTTTGATTGTGTGCTATATGTGAGCAGCAACGAGGACTTTGCTTATATAAGAGGGGTAGATTGTAACACCCCATATAAGAATATGTTAAATAGACTAAATCAACAAACTACCAACAACTCTGACTAGTCATTTTCAGAGCTCGAGCAGGAAAAGAACTCTGAAGTTAAGCGTGCTCAGTTGGGAGTAGTCCCAGGATGGGTGACCTTCCTGGGACGTCTACCAACTAGCATGATTGTTGGGCCGGTTTGCTGGTTGGGTCGTCACATTTCTAGTTTCGATCATTGCGACTGAAAAGAAGAAACCCACTCTTGAAGGAATTCCTATAGTCAGTGACTACCCCGATGTCTTTCTAGAAGACTTACCTGGAATACCACCTAAATGGGAGGTAAACTTCACCATTGAGTTACTCCCTTGGGCAGCACCTGTGTCCAAAGCTTCATATCGCATGTCCCCTATTGAATTGTAGGAGCTGAAAAGGCAGACCTATGAGTTGTTAGATCAAGGTTTTATCAGGCCCAACACATCCCCATGGGGAGCGCCGGTATTGTTTGTTAGAAAGAAGGATGGAACTATGAGACTCTGCATTGATTATCGTCAGCTAAATCAGCTGACAATGAAGAATAAGTACTCATTGCCCCACATCGATGAGCTGTTTGATCAGATCTCCGGTGCACAATACTTCTTCAAGATTGATCTGAGATCAGACTACCATCAACTAAGGATCAAGGAAGAAGATATACACAAGTCAGCTTTTTAGAGTAGATATGGTCACTACGAGTTCGTGGTTATGCCTTTTTGCTTAACAAATGCTCCAGCGGCCTTTATGCAACTCATGAACAATATATACAGACCGTACATAGACTAGTTCGTAGTGGTGTTCATCGACGACATCCTTATCTACTCCAAGTCTAAGCAAGAACATGAAGAACACTTGAAGATTGATCTACAAGTGCTTAAAGACAACCAACTATATGCAAAACTTAGCAAATGTGAATCCTGGATGGAGGAAGTATCTTTTCTTGGCCACATCATCTCCAAAGAGGGAATCTCTGTAGATCCTTCTATAGTCGAAGCAGTGAAGAACTGGGAGAGGCCAACAACTGTGTTAGAAATTAGAAGCTTTCTGGGTCTTGCTAGGTATTATCTCCGCTTCATTAAAGATTTTTCAAAGGTAGCTGTATCATTGACCAGGCTTACCAGGAAGGTGAATCCATTCACCAGGACCACCGAATGTGAAGATATCTTTATGTCATTGAAGGATCACCTAACTTCAGCACCTATACTGACATTACTAGTAGCTGGAGGAAGTTTTGAAGTATACATAGACGCATTAGGTATCGGCCTTGGTTGTGTGTTGATGCAAAACGAGAAGGTTATATGCTATGCGTTCAGACAACTGAAGAAGCATAAAGATAATTACCCTATGCATGACCTGGAGTTAGCAATTGTAGTCTTCGCCCTGAAGATATGGCGTCATTACCTATATGGTGAGAAGTTCATTGTATTTTATGACCATAAAAGTTTGAAATATTTGTTTTCTCAGCAGGAATTGAACATGAGACAGCGGAGGTGGTTGGAGTATCTCAAAGACTTCGTTTTCACTATCCAATATCATTCAGGAAAAGCAAATGTCGTGGCAGATGCTCTTAGTAGGAAGCCCATGGCTACCTTATCAAGACTCATGGTGGGAGAATGGAGATTATTAGAAGACTTTGCCTAACTGAATATAGATGCGGACACCAAAGCAAAGGGGTGTTTGATTGCTAGTGTTAGAGCACAACCTACTCTACTTGAAGACATTATAGCTTATCAAGACAATGACCCCATGCTCGTAGAAGTAAAGGTTAATCTGGACCATAGGCCAGACTTTGCCTTAGCAGAAGATGGAAAACTATTGTTCCATGGCCGAGTCTGTGTATCCGACAATGCGGAGACAAAGAAAGCAATCATGGATGAAGCCCACAAAATAAGGTATACTATTCATCCCAGAACTACTAAAATATACCACAACTTGAAAAGAAGTTTTTGATGGCCAAACATGAAGAGGGAGGTGGCAGAATATGTCGCCAGATGCTTCATCTACCAGAAAATCAAAGCAGAACACTTGCGACCTGTAGGTAATCTTAAACTTCTGGAAATCCCAACATGGAAATGGGAATGCATAGAAATGGACTTCATCTTTGGACTGCCCAAATCTAGAAGTGGATTTGATGATGTATGGGTGATTGTCGACCGCTTAACCTAGTCCGCTCACTTCTTGCCAGTTAAGAACAAGTGGACAATAGACATCGTAGGTACCTTGTATGTAAAAGAATTTGTTAGACTACATGGAGTACCTGTGTCTATTGTGTTAGATAGAGTCCCATAATTTACATCCCATTTTTAGAAAGGACTACACTATTCCTTGGGATCTAAATTGAACTTCAGTACGGCTTTCCATCTGCAAACTGATGGTCAGATGGAAAGCATAAATCAGGTAATTGAAGATATGCTAAGAGCCTGTGTTCTGGACTTTGGAGGTAGTTGGCATGAACATTTACCTCTTGTGGAATTCACCTACAACAATAGCTATCAAGCCAGTATTCAAATGGCACCATTTGAAGTACTTTATGATAGGAGTTGTCAATCTCCAATCTGCTGGTATGTGGTCCACCAAAGACAACTGTTAGGACCAGAGATGGTAAGAGAAACTATAGAGAAGGTGAAGCTTATTAGAGATGTTGGGTTTTCATTCATTCTAATGTTTATAATAACATGTTTTTGATGATGAACAATCTTAATTGAGGTTTAATACATGACAAATAACTTGATGCAATATTTGGTCTTTCATGTATTCATAATATCTCACTATACATGTTTGATCATGTAGGTATGAAGGCATACAGCCAAGCCATCACAAAACAAGAGAAACAAATCACAAAAGCACTGAAATCTGTCACCTGTCGACAGACTTCAAGGTGTCTGTCGACAGATGTGAACAGGCAGAAAACACCAAGTTCAGGAAACAGCCATCTGTCGACAGATGCCCAGTCGGCTGTCGACAGATGCACTCAGAAAACTGCCCACCGAAATCCCAGACTTCTGTGCTTGTGCAAAATTGTTGCTATCTGTCGACAGATGATCAAGGCCTGTCGACAGACGTAGAGAATCTTCAGATACGGAAACTTTCCAAGTTACCAAAGATGGTGGTTCCAACTCCCACGTCTCTCCATATGTAAACACCACTATATAAGCAACTATTTGAAGCAAATCTCGTACAGAAGCAGCCACCACCAAAACCCTAAAGCAAGTCCAAGACCAAGAGGTATTGTTGCTGCTCTGCTTCAACCTGCTGCTCAGAGATAGAAAGATCCATTGATCCAGCAGTACTGAAGATAGAACGTTGTGGATTCAAGCTTCTCCATCGATCTGAAGCCATCAAGACGAAGTTTGAACTCCATCCAGACGTTCCCAAGAAGAGTTCTCAATCAGGACTCATCCCTTCCACTCAGAACTCTTTCTACTTTCTTTCTTCTATCATATGTGTGTGTGTGGGTGTGTCTCAAGCAGCCCTTGTGCTTGATTCACGTGTGTGTTGTTCTGATCATGGGTGCACATCAGATAACACATGTGTGTGAGTTGTAGTCACTGAACTAGCTTGTAAGCAGTTTGCTCTGCATGTGTGTGTGGTCCGTGGACGTAGGATACACAAGTTGTGTACTCCGAACCACGTAAATCTTCGTGTCTCATGGTTTGAACGTTTCTACGTTAGATGGTTGATAGGCACGTTGTCTCTACACACGGTAGATAAACTGCTCTTTCATCTACACATCACCAACACACATCTAAGTCTTACTTTGATTCTATTGAAAATTCAGAAAGTCTGTGTTGTGATTAAAAGGGTTGTATTAAATTTTAATAGACAGTAATCTATTCAACCCCCCCCCTTCTAGATTACCATATAGGGAATTCTGCAACCTTTCAATTGGTATCAGAGCCGAGTTTCTCCGATTTACTGTTTTACTTGTTTGATCTTACGATCAAGAGATTGACGGTCTAATGGAATCTAACAAGGGGTACATGGCTGAGGGACACTCAGTGACCATGCCACCCTTCTTTGATGGCACTGACTATCCATATTGGAAAAATCGTGTGCAGGTGTTTCTGAGAGCACAAAATTACGAATTGTGAAAAATAGTCAGCAAAGGAGCATACTCCCTACCTCAGGATGAAGATACTTGGACCAAGGACCAGATCGCAAAGGGGACACTCAATTGGAGCGCCCTCAACATGATGCAGTGCGTGGTCCACCCCAAGGAATACTCAAGAGTCTCCACGTGCACCTCAGCAAAAGAGATGTGGGACAAACTTGAGTTGATCTACGAAGTTACATCTCAGGTAAGGGAATCCAAGGTAGGTATGTTGGTTTAAGAATATGAAATGTTTAAAATGAATAATGATGAAACCATCTCTGACATGTTTACAAGATTCATACTTATTATAAATGGTCTAAAGGGCCTTAAGAAAGAATACTGAGAGAGTGATATGGTGAGGAAGATACTTCGGTCTCTTCCATCCTCATGGAACACCAAAGCCACTGTCATTGAGGATTTTAAAGATCTCTCTATAATGAAAGTGGATGAATTGATTGGTTCACTAATGACCTATGAACTCAATGTTAAAAGAAAGGAAACTGAAGAGAACCCAAGAAAGTCTATTGCGTTAAAAGCATCCAAGAAAAATTCTTCAGGTTCCAAAAAGGATGCTCAACAGGAAAGCAATGAGTCTAAAACCTCCAGTGATAGTGAGAATGATGAGATGGCCATGCTTACTAGACAGTTCAAAAAATTTCTGAAATTTAAAAGGAGAGGTTCAGGTAACTCTAAAACTTTCCAAAAGAAAGATTTCTCAAATAGATTTGATTCCGCTAACAAAAAATCTGATGTTGTTTGTTATGAGTGCAAGAAGCAAGGGCACTTGAGAGGAGAGTGCCCCGAGCTCAAGAAAAAAACTGAAGAAAGACAAATTCACCTTCAATAAAGCCAAGGCAATGATGGCCACTTGGAGCGATGAAGACGAAGATGAAAACAGTCAAGCTACCTCGGAGATGATGAAGTTCAGTGTCTCATGGCACGAAGTGATGACTCCAACGAGGTAAACTCTTCCTTTGAAACTTATTCTGTTAATGAATGGGAAGAAGCTTACACTGTCTTATTTGAAATATTCTGTGAATTTAAGTCTGAAAATAAAGCACTCAAGAAGAAAAACAATTCCCTTGTTCATGAAACTAACAATAATGAATAGATTCAATCCTTGAATAAGGAAATTGAAATGATGAAAATTGATGAACAAACACACAGTGAGGAAATGGATAGCATGAAACTTAAACTCCAAGATGTTCAAAAGGAAAAAGATGATCTAATGAACTCCCTTGAGTCTCTTCAAAGTGAGCATGAAAAGCTAAAGGAAAAATTAGAAAGAGATGAAAAAGAGATAAAAGAAAAATCTGAAGTCCTTACTACCATGGTAAAGGGAAAACAGAATCTAGATGCAATTTTAGGATCCAATGTTTTTGTTGCAAGGAATGGGATAGGGTATCAACCAGTAAAACAAAAAGAAATTGGCAAAAATCTGGTAACCTCTTTCATTGATCCTAGCCCATGCTCAAGCAAACAAAACCCTTCAAAGAACAGGAAAAATCAAACCAAGGGTAAGAAACAGGAACCTAAAGTCACTAAGTTTGTTACAAGTCAAAGTAAAGAATTTGCCACATGCCCCAAATAGGGTTGTCGACAGGACAAACTTCAAGCTCCCAAAGCTAGACTCACAAGGCAACAAAAAGGAAAAATGCCTATGCATGCTTCAAAGAACATCAAGCCCACTGTTGTCAATAAACCATCATCATGCAATATCTGTAAAAAGATTGGGCACAATGAAAAATAATGCTGGAACAATCCAAATAAACAAAAATTCAAACAAGTTTGGATTCCGAAGCATTTACTGTTTGGCATGAATGATACATTGGCACCCAAAGTAATTTGGGTACCAAAACCTCTTGTCTAATCCTCATGTGCAGGAATGCCTAGCAGCCCACAATCAAAACAAATGGTACTTGGATAGCGGCTGCTCGAGGCATATGACGGGCGACAAAGGAAAATTCTGTATGCTCGTGGAAAAAGACGGAGGTCAAGTCATTTTTGGAGGCAACAATAAAGGCCAGATTATCGGCTCAGGTAAGGTTGGTAAGTATGCCTCTAACTTAATAGACAATGTATTTCTTGTTGATGGCCTTCATCATAATTTGCTTAGCATAAGTCAATTGTGTGATAAGGGTCATTAAATTGTCTTTGAATCTAATTCATGTCAAATTCTTGATAAGGAAATGGGAAGTCTGAAATTTTCTGGAAAAAGAATAAACAACATCTATATGGTTGATTTAGATGATCCAGAAAATGATAATTTGTGTCTTGTAGCAAACAAACAGGATGAGCTTACATTGTGGCATCGTAGGCTTGGTCATGCAAGTTATAATGTGTTGCACAAGATTATGAGGCTCAAACTGGTAAGTGGACTTCCTGAAATCCCGTTCAAGAAAAATGAAAATTTCTGTGATGCATGTGAACAGGGAAAACAAACCCGGAAATCCTTCAAATCAAAAGCACCGGTGAGTACTTCTAAATCTTATGAACTGTTGCACATGGACCTATTTGGACCTACGAGAACACTAAGTCTCAATGGAAAACGATATGGTTTTGTCATTGCAGATGATTTTTCTAGGTTCACTTGGGTGAAATTTCTGGCTCACAAGAATGAAGCAATGAAAGTATTTGAAGAATTTTTCAATAAGATTGAGCATGGAAATGTCAACAAAATATGCTCCATCCGCACTGATCATGGGGGAGAGTTTGACAACAACTCCTTTTCTGATTTCTGCAGGAACCAAGGGATAGAACACTTGTTCTCCTCCCCAAGAACTCCAGAGCAAAATGGGGTTGTGGAGAGAAAGAACAGAACTTTGGTGGAGATGGCTCGCACCCTTCTGGTTGAAAGTCAACTTTCAAGGACGTTTTGGGCAGAAGTGGTGAACACATCCTGCTACATACTCAATAGAGCCATGGTAAGACCTATCATAAAGAAAACCCCCTACGAACTCCTGAAAGGTAAGATCAAGGTATTTCAGAGTTTTTGGCTCAAAAGTATTCATACATAACAATGATAAAGTTGATTTGGATAAGTTTGAAGCCAAAAGTGATCAAGGTATTCTTCTTGGATATTCAGTACACTCTAGAGCATATAGGGTGTTTAATTTTAAAACTCGCAAAGTGGAAGAAACGCCACATGTTGTTTTTGATGAATCTCCAACCAAGCCTACCATTTCTAATGATTACAGGTTTGAAGATGAAACTGAAGGAACAACACTTGGGGAACTACAAAGAAAAACAAAAGAAAGCTCTAAAGTTGTTTCTAAAACCAAAAGTGGATTTCTTCGCAGGTATGATGATGAGGATGATGGAATACTAATCAAAGATCAAGAAGAAGTACCTGACCAAGATCCACAAGAGGAAGAACCACAACTTGAATCTCCTCAAGCACTTCCTCCTCCAGAACAACCTCCTCAAATGTAAGATCCACCCGGGTCTTCAACAGTCACTAATGTGAGGTACTCTAAAGATCACCCCCTTGAGAATGTGATAGGAGATATAATTGATTCGGTTCAAACTAGATCTCAAGTTAATCAAATAGTTGAACAGGACCATTTAGCTTTTGTCTCTCAAGTGGAACCAAAAAATGTTGAAGAAGCCTTAAAAGAAAATTCATGGATTGATGCTATGCATAAGGAGCTTGGGCAATTTAGTTCCTAAAACTCCTGAAATGTCTGTCATAGGTACAAGATGGGTCTTTAGAAACAAACTAAATGAAGAGGGTAAAATGATGAGAAATAAGGCTAGACTGATTGCAAAGGGATATAATCCGGAATTTGGTGTGGACTTTGAAGAATCCTTTGCACCTGTAGCTAGGCTAGAAGCAGTTAGAATATTGCTAGCATATGCATACTCAAACAAGTTCAAGTTGTTTCAAATGGATGTCAAAACTACCTTCTTGAATGGTTACATCAAAGAAGAAGTCCATGTCACTCAACCACCTGGCTTTGAGGATAATGATAAACCTAACCATGTATATAAACTGCATAAAGCTCTTTATGGATTGAAACAGGCACCCCGAGCTTGGTACGACAGGCTAAGCACATTTCTAGTAAGCAAAAGCTACTCATGAGGTAAAGTAGACCAAACTCTCTTTACAAAGAAAGTTCGCACTCATATCATTGTTGTTCAAGTTTATGTGGACGACATTATATTTGGCTCTACTAACCCTTCACTGTGTGAGGAATTTTCCAAACATATGCATAGTGAATTTGAGATGAGTCTAATGGGGGAGCTTCAATTCTTTCTTGGTTTGCAGGTTAAGCAATTGGAGGATGGCTTCTTCATAAACCAAGAAAAATATGTCAAAAAGCTACTGAAATAGTTTCAGTTTGAACAAACTAAGCCTGCCTCAACACCCATGAGCACAAGTATAAAACTGGAAAATGATGAGAAAGGTAAACCGGTAGATGCCAAACAATTCCGAGGTATGATTGGCTCACTCCTCTATCTTACTGCAAGTAGACCGGACATTCAATTCAGTGTTTACCTTTGTGCTAGATACCAATCTAGTCCAAAGGAAAGCCATTTAATTGCAGTTAAGAGAATATTCAGATATCTCTCAGGTACGTATGACATGGGTCTTTGGTATCCAGCAGGTAGTAGCTTTAACTTGATTTCATATTTTGATGCTGACTATGCTGGCTGTAAAATTGACAGGAAAAGCACTAGCGGCTATTGCCAAATTCTTGCTGGTTGCATGGTTACGTGGGCATCCAAGAAGCAACACTCGGTTGCACTCTCCACTGCAGAGGCAGAATATGTTGCTGCAGGAAGTTGTGCGGCACAAGTGTTGTGGATAAAAAGTCAATTGTGTGACTATAACATCGACATTGGATGCACACCTATCCTATGTGACAACACTAGTGCAATCAATCTATCAAAGAATCCCATTCAACACTCTAGGACAAAACACATAGAAATTCGTCATCATTTCTTGAGAGATGAGGTAGCCAACAGAACCTTAGAGATAAGCTTCATACCCACTGAAAAACAATTGGCTGACATCTTTACCAAACCTCTAGCTAAAGATAGATTCACCACACTGAGAAGAGAATTGGGATTGTGCAAACTGCAATGAAAACTCATCCATATAATAAGCATATGTCCCTTGTGTGCACCCACTATGAGGTATATCAAATGGTGATTTGTGGAAGAACAAGTCATGCTTGTTTGGAAACTTTCATTATGCGTGAGAAAAGATTCTCCGCCATGTATCCATAGTTATGTTGCATGAAAGGGTCATGTACTTTCTATAAGGAATTAGTTTCTTTACATTTTTGCCCATTCTCTAATCTTTTTGAAAGATTGAATATCTTCATTGTGACGGACCGGGGTATTTATGCCCAATAAGGCTCCATATCCAGATCCGCCTCCCGCGAACGGACCGAAGTCTCGCAAGGGATATCTCACCCATGTGTCCAGTAAGAGTATAAAAGACAAACCACAAGAATATAAGACACAAGAAAGTACATGTGCTCATATCTGTTCACTGATTTGTACAACTGTCCCATTACATTAATAAATGTCCAATTAAAAGAGTTAAACTACCTGGGGCATACCCCGAGGGAGCACAAGCTCACACAACACTAACTACTAAACAACTGCTGGTGGTACAAGTCTGACACAACGCCGCTGCAAGCCAAACACACGGCAAGTGTAAGGTCTCGGGTCCTTGTTGATCCTTATTGGATCTTTTAGAGGTTCTGTGTGGTCGACGACAAGACCATTGTCGTTGACTTGGGGTTGACGGCCATGGCTAGCCGTTGACTTAATGTCAGCGTCCAGTGATGTGGACGTTTGAGGTTAAACTCAACGGCAAGCGATGTGGACGTCAAGCCTTTGGCGGTTCAGTAGGCGACCAGTGATGTTGACGTCGACTGGTCGGACCTGTTGAAATAGGGCAGCCCGAGAACAGAACCCATTCTTCTCATTTCCTCTCCTTTCCTCCACCTTAGCATTTCTCCATTTCTTTAGCTTTTGTTGGTTGATCTGAGCTCATGGGAAGGCCCTGGATCGCGTGGCGGTGCTTGATCGAGTGGGAAACGCGAGATTTTGGTGCGATTCGCGCGGAGTCTTCGGGGGGTTCCGGCGCGATTAGTGGCTATTTGGGGGTTATTGAAGCGTTCTGAGGTAGGGACTTAACTCCTACAACCCTCCTTAGCAATTCAGCATGCTAATTTGTGTGAATCAGTGTGTGAATTGTGGTTTAGGGTTGGGTTGTATCATGTCGGAATTGAGGGTGATTTGGACAATCTAGGTGTTAGACTATATAATTTTGATATTCTGGTAGTTTAGATGATGAGAGGAAGTGTTTCCCTCCATCAGTCAGAATTCTGTTGGGTGATTCTGCCCAATTGGACTAATTCGGTTCAGTTCTGGGTATAGGGGACTGAAGAGCTTAACGTCCACATCTGTTGACGTTGAGATCTTCAGGGGTGATATTGACGACATGGTCGATGGCCGTTAAGTCAGGGTAAACGACATGATGAGTGCCGTTTACTTCATATTGGCGGCAATCGATATGGCCGTTAATACCCTGTGTCCCAGCAGGCTTAAATGTTGTGTTTCAAGGCGATTGACATGTGATGTCCGCCCTGTTTACACATGTGGGCCTGGCTTAGAGTGTGACTTCGCCTGTGCATAGGAGTAGTTGATTGTGGCACGAAGTGTTTACTTACTGTACGGAGTTTCAGACGTTGAGTGTGTTCCGTCTGTTGTACGCGCGTTGCGTTACCGTGTACCTATTTCTGTTATGTTACCTAGGCGTGGGTGCGACTCCGTCTAGACGACTAGCGTGTGGTTATCCTCCGCTAGTGAGCCAGGACGTCGAGTGCGACTCTGTCCTGTGCGTACTCCTTGTGGTGGTTTTGAGCCGGTCTCCGTGGAGCCCCTTCTCTACCGCTAGGGTCAAGCGTAGGGGAAAAACCGGTCGTGGACCAGACGCGAGAGAGAGCGTCTGTAGTGTGCACAGGTGGCTGGGGTTGAGAGCCTCTGTGGTGACGGGACACCGAGCCACAGACCCTAGCTGAGTCCTACTTACTGTGTGTGTGTGAGTGTGTGTTACTGAGCCGCGTGGTTTACAGTTTTGTGATGTGGTGCGACGTGTACTTACTTTCAGTTTTTACTTTCCGCACTTTAGTTTTGTTGCCGGTGGGGTTACTTTTCCCTACTGGGTCTCTTTTCTTGAGACTCACTCCCCTCCCTTTCAGGTGGGTCTTCGTCGACTCCCGTTCCAGGCGAGTCTAGTCACTCCGGTGTTGGTGCTCCTTAGCTGCAGTGAGTAGTACTTTTTGTTGTACTTATGTACTCTGTACCTTGCTCAGACTCTGAGTTGTATATGATGTGTTCATATAGTGGAATTTTACAGCTTTGCATGGTGTGTATCTTCTTACATATAGTCTCCTCGGACTTTCACTTCCTACCCTTCCGAGCTTGTCTCGTGGGTTAGCGGGTCAGAATTTTGGTTACTGGTTGTTACTGGTAATGCGGATTCTGGGTCGTTACAGTTTGGTATCAGAGCCTGGTCTGATGAGATATATATAAGGAAATACCCATCATGTTAACTAAGAGTATAAAGAGTACAGCTGCAGCTATCTATCTATTTAGCCCGGAGTTAGTTAGTGTATTTATGTGTGTATTTTGCTCTATGTATAGTACTATGGCTCCTAGGCGACGTCCTAGAGAAAGAGTGGCTGAGCAGGTGACTCGTCAGGAGGCTGGAGATGCTCCGCCACCTTAGCAGGCGCAGCCTTTGCCACAGGACGCACATAGTTGTATTGCTCTGCCGCCACCTCCACCTCAGGTAGCTCAGGGATTAGACATGACTCGATTTCTCGAGGGGATGGCTCAGTTTGTTGCTCAGCACCGTGACGCACCGGTACCCCAGGGTGGTACTGGGAAGGTGTTGAGGGAGTTCTTGCAGTTTCAGCCTCCTCAGTTTTTAGGCCAGCCTGATCCAAATGCAGCGCGGGCATGGTTAGATGCAGTGGAGCAGACTTTTCGTTCCATGGAGTATGTTCCCGAGGAGAGAGTGCTGCTAGCCAGTTACCAGTTGCAGGCGCAGGCGTTGACTTGGTGGTCCGCTGAGTGGGAGACTACTTTTTAGTCTCGTCCACTGAGACAGATTCCATGGCAGGAGTTTGTCATTTCTTTTGAGAGAGCCTTTTGTCCTACTTACGTTCAGACGGAGAGGTTGTACCAGTTTCTGGACTTGCAGCAGAGGGACTTTACTGTAGTGCAGTACAGGGCTAGATTTGTAGAGCTAGGGCGTTATGCTCCGCAGATTATGGGAGATGAGGGTCTGAGGACTCAGCAGTTTGTGAGGGGCTTGAGGCCAGAGCTCAGGCAAGCGTTGATAGTTGCTCGTGTCACAGACTTGGATGCGACCTATCAGACAGAGGCAGCGTTGGAGGCAGACACCTTGCGGACTCGTGCTCGGAGTGCAGAGGTTCAGACACAGGTAGTTCCTTCTCAGCCTCGACAGCAGCAGGGTAGTGTGCAGACGACCCCGAGGACTGCGACTTCCTACGCGTCCACTTCTACTGGGACGACGGCGAAGTCAGGATCTCGGAGGAAGTTTCGGCGTGATAGGAGGCAGGCAGAGCAGAGGCAGCAGTCGGTTGGGAGTGTTCAGCAGCCGATAGGTCAGCCTTCGCAGCAGGTACAACGTACTTTTGCTGGTCAGTGTTACCGGTGTGACCAGATGGGTCACATGGCGTGAGATTGTCCTTTGCTACCTCGTGTGCCGCAGCAGCAGACCCAGTCACAGCCCCGAGTGCAGCAGCAGCAGAAGGCACCTGTGCAGCAGCGTCAGCAGACCGGAGGTTCTGGTGGGTCGAGAGGTAGAGGTCGTGTTACTCACTTGACCCGTGCAGACGCGGAGGGAGCTCACCTGGTGGAAGGTACTGTTACAGTTTTTGGTTGTACAGCTAGAGTTTTGTTTGATTCCAGTGCCTCTCACTCTTTTGTGTCTGAGGAGTTTTTAGACTCCCTTGGAGAGTTGAGTTCGGGAGAGTCTGTTGAGTTAGCAGTAGAGTTGCCGACAGGGGACTTTGTCCTTACGTCCTACTGTCTCGAGGAGGTACCTGTGCAGTTGTAGGATCAGTGGTTGTCAACTCGTCTGTTTGCCTTGCGGTTACATGATTATGATGTGATTTTGGGTATGGACTGGTTAGAGCGGAATGGTGCAGTGATGGATTGCCAGAAGAAGAGGGTGCACTTTCGGATACCTGGGGAAGCGGCGTTCTACTTCCAGGGTATCGTACCTCTTACTTCTCGCTTTTTAGTTTCTGCTTTGAGGGGAGGGAGGTTACTTGCTTCTGGTTGTCAGGGTTTCCTAGTTTCTGCAGTGACTCTTGACCAGATTACCTCGGGAGTGGGGGACATTCTTGTAGTGTGTGAGTTTCCGGATGTTTTTCCGGAAGAGTTGCCTGGTCTACCGCCAGAGAGAGAGATTGAGTTTACTGTGGAGTTGGTTCCTGGCACTGTACCTTTTGCACAGGCACCGTACCGTATGGCACCAGCAGAGTTGAGGGAGTTGAAGAGGCAGCTTGAGGAGTTGTTGGAGAAAGGCTATATTCGTCCTAGCTTTTCTCCATGGGGGTCACCTGTTTTGTTTGTCCGGAAGAAGGATGGTAGCCTGAGGTTGTGTATCGATTATAGGAAGCTAAATCAAGTGACCATCAAGAATAGGTATCCTTTGCCTAGGATTGATGATCTCTTTGATCAGCTTCAGTCTGCTCGTGTCTTTTCGAAGATTGACTTAAGGTCAGGCTACTATCAGTTGCGGATTAGAGATTCTGATATTGAGAGGATTGCTTTTCGGAACAGATATGGACACATTGAATTTTTGTGATGCCGTTTGGGCTCACCAATGCTCCAGCGGCCTTCATGGACTTGATGCACCGGGTGTTCCACCAGTTCTTGGACCTGTTTGTCGTAGTGTTTGTTGACGACATTCTGGTGTACTCCACTTCGGAGGAGGAACACGCCGAGCACCTGAGGATCCTGTTGCAGACTTTGCGAGAGCACCAGTTGTATGCCAAACTTAGTAAGTGTGAGTTTTGGCTACAACAGGTTCACTTTTTGGGGCACGTGATCTCAGGTGAGGGAGTTTCTGTGGATCCAGCGAAGGTTGAGGCAGTTTTGCAGTGGGAGAGTCCCAGATCTGTGTCTGAGATTCGTAGCTTTCTGGGTTTGGCAGGTTACTACCACAGGTTTGTTCGAGACTTTTCTCAGGTTGCTGCACCCTTGACTCGGTTGACGAGAATGGGAGTTCCGTTTGAGTGGTCGGAGCAGTGTGAGCAGAGCTTCATAGAGTTGAAGCGACTGCTTACGTCAGCGCCAGTTCTTTCCTTACCTTCAGGTGAGGAGGGTTTTGAGGTTTGCACAGATGCTTCAGGTGTTGGTTTGGGTGCGGTTTTGATGCAGCAAGGCCAGGTGGTGGCTTATGCGTCTCACCAGCTTAAGCCCCACGAGGAGAGTTACCCGACCCACGACCTAGAGCTTGCAGCTGTGGTGTTTGTTTTGCGGA
Source organism: Colocasia esculenta (assembly GCA_014218235.1). Classification (NCBI taxonomy): domain Eukaryota; kingdom Viridiplantae; phylum Streptophyta; class Magnoliopsida; order Alismatales; family Araceae; genus Colocasia; species Colocasia esculenta. The sequence goes on along the minus strand of CM024755.1, from coordinate 103,394,672 downwards.
TTTGGCGTCTTTACTTGTACGGAGTGAGTTTTGTAGTCCGTACCGACCACCAGAGTTTGAGATATGTGTTTTCTCAGAGGGATCTGAATATGAGGCAGCGTCGATGGATGGAATATCTGAAAGACTATGATTTCAGCATTGAGTATAAGCCTGGAAAGGCGAATGTGGTTGCAGATGCCTTGAGTAGGAAAGCACAGATGAGTCATCTGATGCTTAGGGAGTGGCAGTTGTGGCAGTCTGCGACAGAGGGGTCTTTCAGAGTTTCGTCCAGTCATTGACAGTTTGTGTTGTGCAGTTTGTTAGCGACTCCCGCCGTTGTGAGACAGGTTGCTGAGGCTCAGCAGGCAGATCCCGAGTTGCACAGTGTGTTGCTTCTCCCAGAGGTTGAGCTTTGCGAGGACGGGACTGTTAGGTTCCGAGATAGACTCTATGTTCCTGTTGAGGAGTCTATCAGGAGAGTTGTGTTGCGGGAGGCACATGGTTCCAGGTACTCGATTCATCCAGGGTCGACCAAGATGTATCACAGGTTGAGACGTCAGTTTTGGTGGCCTGGGATGAAGAGAGACATAGCGGCTTTTGTTGCTAGGTGTTTGGTCTGTCAGCAGGTGAAGGCCGAACATCAGTGTCTAGGAGGACTTGTGCAGCCGTTAGAGATTCCGATGTGGAAGTGGGACCATGTGACGACTGACTTTGTTTGTGGTTTGCCGAGGACAGCTGGAGGTTTTTGACAGCATTTGGGTTCTTGTGGACAGATTGACGAAGACTGCCAGATTCTTGCCTGTCAGGACTAGTTGGGGTGTGAGTAGGTTGGCCGCATTGTACGTAGAGCGGATTGTTCCTTTGCATGGAGTACCGATCTCTATTGTGTCAGACAGGGATCCTCGCTTCACTTCTGGGTTCTGGCACAGTTTCCAAAGAGCTTTGGGGACAGAGTTGGCTTTTAGTTCCGCCTACCACCCTCAGTCAGACGGTCACTCAGAGCGGACTATCCAGACTTTGGAGGACATGCTTAGAGCTTGCTGTCTGGAGTGGCAGGGGTCGTGGACAGCTCACTTGCCGTTGGTCGAGTTTGCATATAATAACAGCTATCACTCCAGTATCGGTTTGGCACCATATGAGGCTTTGTACGGACGACTGTGTTGCACTCCTCTTGACTGGTTCGAGGTTGGCGAACGGGTTGTCACGGGGCCAGAGTTAGTACATCAGGCAGTTGAGGTAGTTCCGCTTGTGAGGCAGAGGCTTCAGTCAGCTCAGAGTCGGCAGAAGAGTTATGCAGATCAGCGCAGACGACCGCTCGAGTTTCAGGTAGGGGACCAGGTGTTTGTTCGTGTGTCTCCTATGAAGGGAGTGGTGAGGTTTGGTAGGCGTGGAAAGTTGAGTCGTCGCTTTATTGGACCTTTCACCATTTCTGAGCGTGTCGGAGGTTTGGCGTACAGACTTGAGCTTCACGTCAGAGTTGGCAGCAGTCGATGTGCGTGTCGGAGGTACCTTTTTGACAAGTCTCACATTCTACAGAGTGCAGAGTGGTCTGAGGTGACTCCAGTGTTGACTGTACCAGAGTTTCCGTTGCACATTGAGGATCGCCGAATTCAGAGGTTGAGAAACAAGGCAATCCCTTTAGTTCGTGTTGCGTGGCAGCGGCACTCCGGTGGTGAGTCCACATGGGAGCGGGAGGATGAAATGCGCGAGCAGTTTCCGTACCTCTTTGGTGAGTCTTCTCTCTTTATGTTGTTTCAATTTTGAGGGCAAAATTCCTTAAGGGGGGAGGACTGTAAGGTCTCGGGTCCTTGCGGATCCTTATTGGATCTTTTAGAGGTTCTGTGTGGTCGACGACAAGACCATTGTCGTTGACTTGGGGTTGACGGCCATGGCTAGCCGTTGACTTAATGTCAGCGTCCAGTGATGTGGACGTTTGAGGTTAAACTCAACGGCAAGCGATGTGGACGTCAAGCCTTTGGCGGTTCAGTAGGCGACCAGTGATGTTGACGTCGACTGGTCGGACCTGTTGAAATAGGGCAGCCCGAGAGCAGAACCCATTCTTCTCATTTCCTCTCCTTTCCTCCACCTTAGCTTTTGTCCATTTCTTTAGCTTCTGTTGGTTGATCTGAGCTCGTGAGAAGGCCCTGGATCGCGTGGCGGTGCTTGATCGAGCGGGAAACGCGAGATTTTGGTGCGATTCGCGCAGAGTCTTCGGGGGGTTCCGGCGCGATTAGTGGCTGTTTGGGGGTTATTGAAGCGTTCTGAGGTAGGGACTTAACTCCTACAACCCTCCTTAGCAATTCAACATGCTAAGTTGTGTGAATCAGTGTGTGAATTGTGGTTTAGGGTTGGGTTGTATCATGCTGGAATTGAGGGTGATTTGGACAATCTAGGTGTTAGACTATGTAATTTTGATATTCTGGTAGTTTAGATTGATGAGAGGAAGTGTTTCCCTCCATCAGTCAGAATTCTGTTGGGTGATTCTACCTAATTGAACTGATTCGGTTCAGTTCTGGGTAAAGGGGACTGAAGAGCTTAACGTCCACATCTGTTGACGTTGAGATCTTCAGGGGTGATATTGACGACATGGTCGATGGCCGTTAAGTCAGGGTAAATGACATGATGAGTGCCATTTACTTCATATTGGCGGCAATCGATATGGCCGTTAATACCCTGTGTCCCAGCAGGCTTAAATGTTGTGTTTCAAGGCGATGGACATGTGATGTCCGCCCTGTTTACACATGTGGGCCAGGCTTAGAGTGTGACATCGCCTGTGCATAGGAGTAGTTGATTGTGGCACGAGGTGTTTACTTACTGTACGGAGTTTCAGATGTTGAGTGTGTTCCATCTGTTGTACGCGCGTTGCGTTACCGTGTACCCGTTTCTGTTATGTTACCTAGGCGTGGGTGCGACTCCGTCTAGACGACTAGCGTGTGGTTATCCTCCGCTAGTGAGCCAGGACGTCGAGTGCGACTCTGTCCTGTGCGTACTCCTTGTGGTGGTTTTGAGCCGGTCTCTGTGGAGCCCCTTCTCTACCGCTAGGGTCAAGCGTAGGGGAAAAACCGGTCGTGGACCAGACGCGAGAGAGAGCGTCTGTAGTGTGCACACGTGGCTGGGGTGGAGAGCCTCTGTGGTGACGGGACGCCGAGCCACAGACCCTAGCTGAGTCCTACTTACTGTGTGTGTGTGAGTGTGTGTTACTGAGCCGCGAGGTTTACAGTTTTGTGATGTGGTGCGACGTGTACATACTTTCAGTTTTTACTTTCCGCACTTTAGTTCTGTTGCCGGTGGGGTTACTTTTCCCTACTGGGTCTCTTTTCTTGAGACTCACTCCCCTCCCTTTCAAGTGGGTCTTCGTCGACTCCCGTTCCAGGCGAGTCTAGTCACTCCGGTGTTGGTGCTCCTTAGCTGCAGTAAGTAGTACTTTTTGTTGTACTTCTGTACTTTGTACCTTGCTCAGACTCTGAGTTGTATATGATGTGTTCATATAGTGGAATTTTACAGCTTTGCATGGTATGTATCTTCTTACATATAGTCTCCTCGGACTTTCACTTCCTACCCTTCCGAGCTTGTCTCGTGGGTTAGCGGGTCAGAATTCGGGTTACTGGTTGTTACTGGTAATGCGGATTCTGGGACGTTACAGCAAGCCCAGAAAAGAACTGTAGGGGAGTGAGCCTCAACAGGTCACTGGCTCAGTAGGGGCTACCCAAAACAACACCGTAACCACAAACACCTCAACACCAATGGGTCTCACTGGCAACATCAATAGCCAAACCATTTTATGCTCACATCATGACAATAAATAACAATTAAACATACTCATGATAATAAACACAAAGTCCTCAGAAGGAAAGTAGGACTACAAGACTAACATAATATTATTAGTCGGCCCAACTACTAAAGTGCCTAAACCACAGTCTCACTAGCACACTGCTACAACAACTAGTTGCCTAAGCTATAAGCCACACAGGCAAGTCACTGCCCAGGCTACAAGCTTCACAGGCAAATCTCGAACACTTAAGTAACAGGACTGCTAACAAAGAGCTGGTCCTTTATACTCCAAATCACACTACATTGAGAGCCACACATAAATAGTAGGACTGGCTACAGCTAGCTAGTCCATCACACACTAAATCCATAATCGGAACCATGCCCAAGAAGGGTAAAACTCAATAAGTGGAAGGTCTTACACGGCCTCCACGGAGCATAGCTCTACTAACCCACAATATGCCTAAGCTACAAGCCTCATCGGCAAAATACCCACAAAGGTAACATAATTAATAATCACAAACTAATCCACAATAAATTATAAACAAAGATCTACTTAAAAATGTTAGGATACAACAAGTGGCAGGTCAAACAACAAGACCTCCACAACACACAAGTACCCGGAAAGGTTGGTACACAATGTACCACCACAAAACTACAAAGTAACCCACAAAGGAAATAGGTACCTGCTACTCTGAGGTACCACAACACAAACACCCGAACAAAGGGTACAAGTAAGTGATAAACACCACACTGAACCATAATTATATTATACCTTTATTTAAGCACAATATTACAAGTAAAGCCTCAACCGGAAAGTTACACAAACCACAACTCAGTCACAACTGTGCCAACACCAGGGCACACCTCGAAAAGGTCAAACCTCGACCACGAGTCACAAACTCACGAACTACAACTAGTGGCAAAGCACGAGTCAAGCCACAGCTAGAGCTGGCAAAGCACGAGTCAGAAAGAACGACGCCACCACACGGGAACGGACTACTAGCTGATCAGGCCAGTATCCAACCCGGAAAACACAACACAAGAACAACCTCTCAGCCTCGCAGTCACGGACAAAAGGTCCAACTTCCGCTCCACAAGGAAGAAGTCAAACAACTGTGGAGACCAACCAACACCACACCTGCAGACACACAACTGCAGGCCCATGCCTGGCACCCCTAGGGTCTCTGGACAGAGCACCCTAAAGTGAGGCACTGGAAAACAGGACTAGCTGGGGACCAGTGTAGACTACTGGTGTCCGTACCGCCAACTACGAGCGCGCTACAAGCGACTACACACCTACAAACACAAGCCGCTGCCCTACTGTCGTCTTTCCCTCAGCCAAACGTACAACCCAAGCACAGGAGTGAGGGTGTCCAGGAAGGCGACACAGACCTCGACGGTACCACACTGTACTGGGACAAAACCCCGAGCACAACAAACACACGTGCCTGGCTCACAAAGAACCTGGGGTACCCGACTAGAGAGGCATTCCGAAATAGGCGCCGGACCACCACACTCGGCAAGCTCAAACTATGATACTAACATATATAACCTTTACTTATAATTTAAAATATACAAGTGTTAGGATTAGCTTAACATCGGTCACCGTGTGACCCCAAAGTTATCCCACACCAACACATAACTGAACCACAAACTTGCCTATCATTGGTCATGAGGTGACCTCCGTGGCAACACACACCACTTACTACATAAATCCATATAATATTATTCGAAAGACAACAACGGACCAGGGCTAGGTCGGTATGGACCTTCACTGCCCAAACACCACAAAGTCATGGCTAGGCTCACACAGGAACCTCACTGCCCAGTTACTACGACAAGTCATAAGAATTACATTACAACAAAGTGTGTAGTATACACACACTCAAACCACGTAAACAACACGTGTATATTACACCCTGGTTGGTGTACCACACGTCTACCACGTGAACCACATGTCCAACACATGGACAACGCACTCCAAGAGTGCCACGGGTGCCAACGCACCACACATACTGCGTAAAGAAATTACGTACATCACACATCATTCACGTAAAACATGCCCATTACATGAGCAGTATGCTCCAAGAGCATATCAAATGCACTGGCTCACACCGGTCATCGCCATGCACACACAAACACACAATATTCATAACCAGAAAAGCTACGTAAACCACACTGCATGAATACATGCACAAGTTGGCGGCAACATCGACTGCCGCTTATAGGAAGTAAACGGCAATGGATCTGGCCGTCTATATCCCGGCTGATGAACCTGGCGTCAATCGATGTTGACGCTAAGCTCTTCAACCCCAGTTCCTGCAGAAACCCTAAACTGATTCTACAAGTTTTACAATCATCAAAGCAACGAGAAAACATGAGGAAACTATTTTCTAATCCAAACATGCATCATTTAAGATTTAAACTACATGAATTAACCATTAAATTCCATCAAACCACCCTTAGAACCCCGCATGAATACCATGACCCGAAGTTGCCATTTTCATGTAGTTTCATGCTTTCTAATTATTCTATTACAACCTATAAGAACTACAAGGGTCGTTCCCTACCTCAGAACACGCTCAAACCCTCCGAATTCTCCCGGTTCACACCGAACCCTCCGCGAGCTCCCACGGGAATTGCACCACGCCACGGCGTTTCCTCGTCCGATTTGACAACGCCACATGCTGCACGATCCTCCAACCACCCTTCAGTACCTGCTGGAAGCTTTAGAAACACAGGGACGCGAAGCTAGGGCAAGGGGAAGAGAGAGACAGGTGGAAAACCTGCTCTCGGGTGACCCTATAACCTGCAAAATTGTCAGGTTGGCGTCAACCCCTCTGCCGCCAAAGACAACCGCCACTCTAAACGTCCACATCTAATGCCGCCAAGATCATGCAGTCAACGGCCACTTACCTGGACGCCAACAAGTCAACGACCACCCCTGGCCGCCAACTTCTACTCAACTGCAGCAGGTCCTATTTCATTTCGGGACCTAACCTTCACCACACCTACACACACCACGCGTCTACACCACACTGGCCTTACAACAGCCATCACAACCACAACACACACGATCCAAAAAGGATCCAAAAATAAGTGACGTTACATTATTATCACCTAAAAACAAATGTCGTCCTCGACATATAAAACAAATCACAACAATCTGGATTATCACCTAAAAACAAATAAAGCCGAACACAGAACAAGTAGGATACTCTTTCTCTGCTTCAGTCTTTCAATTCATCTCACAATTACTCTGTTCTGTCGATTCCATTGCCTTTCTTTAGCTTTCAACCGTAGGCGATCTTACCTTGCCAATGGTGCTTTATCTCCTTGGACTGAACCTGCTTCCACAATTTTCCAGCTGTGTTTGCAATATTTCTTTCGAAGCCGCTTTATCTTTCTCAAATATCTTACACTGTAATATTCTTTCATGCCACCATTTTCTTTTTCCATTTATCACTGTTTGTTGTTATCCTGCCTCATCTGCATTTACATTCACAACTGACACTTCTTCAAAGAAAACCAATCACCATCTTTGAATTTCTTGCTCTTTTCATATTATTCTACTCATACTACTTAAAGTCAATCTCTGATTAAAAAAAACCATAATAAACTCTGTTTCCTTTATTCCACTGCGCAAAACTTTACATTTTCTCCTTATTCAAGCAAACTTGAACAATCTCTGAATATTAAATCTTTCTTTGCTTCCGCTTCCGCTGCGCTACTCTGATCACACTAAACACTTTTGCAAAATATTTCACAATTTCTGCTCATATTATTACTTTCAATTACTTTCTTCTGGCTTCAACTGCTTCTCAAATCATCCCATTCAATTAATTCATGCTAAAGAAATTACTGCAATTTCTGTTCTACCAAACCATTATTGATATATTATACTCTTCATATATCTTTCCTGCTTTACTGACATTCTCTGGCTAATTCCCATAATTCTGGGGCATAAACTTTTCAAATATTCTTAATCAATCTGCTCCAGCATTTAAACCCTAAAATATCTTAATAACAATTCATTTCTGCTCAATTAAATCATTTCTTTACACCAATATGAAAACTCTAATTGACATTTCCTGACTCATCTGATCTTATTTACTTTATCATTTGCTAAATTCTTCCTTTCTCTAATCCATATCTTTTCTTTATCTAAACTGCCAATCATCAACTAAACATTCTTCTTGTGCAATTTTCACAAATTCTTATTGCACATTAATCTTTCTTTTCTCTCTTTCTTTATTCAACTGATCATTTCTATACTTATTTATACAAATCTTCATATCACACTTCCTGTTATCATCATTATTCATAACAACACTTTTCTCAGATTTCTTATCTCGGGCATACTTAATCTATCTGCCATAAATCACTGCTCTTTTATGTACTGATACTTTTTTTTTTAAAGCTGATCTGCCTTTTTAATCATATCAAACTCTTCATAACTCTAATCACATTTCCATCCACACTGTTTCTTAATATCCTCTGACTCAAATCTCTAATGCCACAATACATTTGCTGAGATTCTCAACTGCAACTTATCACACACACACTGACCTGATCCTTATCACCTTGTTACCATACACCTGTCTCTGCCAACTTTCTATCTCATTATAACTTATTTACTGAATTCCATATCCAAACTTGTTAATCTCTTCAATTCCTTTAACTGCAAATCTTTAACAATCAAACTGATCTATCACAGAAATACTCTATACTTTAACTGCTTTAACTGCACTAGTGCCAGGATGCTACCACACAACTTATGCTACTATCCACATTTTGGCACAACAACTGCTCACAACTGCCAATCTAACAAACAGAAACACACGGTTTACGTGCCAAAAGCTCACGTAAAAACTACTTTATATCACACAAAACCTCAGACTTACTACCAGCAGTGAACATTAATCCATGTATTGGGACATTGTACTTTCAATGTCTTTTCATATTCTAACTGGACATTGCTCTGATACCAACTGTGACGGACCGAGGTATTTATGCCCAATAAGGCTCCATATCCAGATCCGCCTCCCGCGAACGGACCGAAGTCTCGCAAGGGATATCTCACTCACGTGTCCAGTAAGAGTATAAAAGACAAACCACAAGAATATAAGACACAAGAAAGTACATGTGCTCATATCTATTCACTGATTTGTACAACTGTCCCACTACATTAATAAATGTCCAATTAAAAGAGTACAACTACCTGGGGCATACCCCGAGGGAGCACAAGCTCACACAACACTAACTACTAAACAACTGCTGGTGGTACAAGTCTGACACAACGCCGCTGCAAGCCAAACACACGGCAAGCCCTGAAAAGAACTGTAGGGGAGTGAGCCTCAACAAGTCACTGGCTCAGTAGGGGCTACCCAAAACAACACCGTAACCACAAACACCTCAACCCCAATGGGTCTCACTGGCAACATCAATAGCCAAACCATTTTATGCTCACATCATGACAATAAATAACAATTAAACATACTCATGATAATAAACACAAAGTCCTCAGAAGGAAAGTAGGACTACAGGACTAACATAATATTATTAGTCGGCCCAACTACTAAAGTGCCTAAACCACAGTCTCACTGGCACACTGCTACAACAACTAGTTGCCTAAGCTATAAGCCATACAGGCAAGTCACTGCCCAGGCTACAAGCTTCATAGGCAAATCTCGAACACTTAAGTAACAGGACTGCTAACAAAGAGCTGGTCCTTTATACTCCAAATCACACTACATTGAGAGCCACACATAAATAGTAGGACTGGCTACAGCTAGCTAGTCCATCACACACTAAATCCATAATCGGAACCATGCCCAAGAAGGGTAAAACTCAACAAGTGGAAGGTCTTACACGGCCTCCACGGAGCATAGCTCTACTAACCCACAATATGCCTAAGCTACAAGCCTCATCGGCAAAATACCCACAAAGGTAACATAATTAATAATCACAAACTAATCCACAATAAATTATAAACAAAGATCTACTTAAAATAGTTAGGATACAACAAGTGGCAGGTCAAACCACAAGACCTCCACAACACACAAGTACCCGGAAAGGTTGGTACACAATGTACCACCACAAAACTACAAAGTAACCCACAAAGGAAATAGGTACCTGCTACTCTGAGGTACCACAATACAAACACCCGAACAAAGGGTACAAGTAAGTGATAAACACCACACTGAACCATAATTATATTATACCTTTATTTAAGCACAATATTACAAGTAAAGCCTCAACCGGCAAGTTACACAAACCACAACTCAGTCACAACTGTGCCAACACTAGGGCACACCTCGAAAAGGTCAAACCTCGACCACGAGTCACAAACTCACAAACTACAAACTCACGAACTACAACTAGTGGCAAAGCACGAGTCAAGCCACAGCTAGAGCTGGCAAAGCACGAGTCAGAAAGAACGACGCCACCACACGGGAACGGAGTACTAGCTGATCAGGCCAGTATCTAACCCGGACAACACAACACAAGAACAACCTCTCAGCCTCGCAGTCACGGACAAAAGGTCCAACTGCCGCTCCACAAGGAAGAAGTCAAACAACTGTGGAGACCAACCAACACCACACCTGCAGACACACAACTGCAGGCCCATGCCTGGCACCTCTAGGGTCTCTGGCCAGAGCACCCTAAAGTGAGGCACTGGAAAACAGGACTAGCTGGGGACCAGTGTCGACTACTGGTGTCCGTACCCCCAACTACGAGTGCGCTACAAGCGACTACACACCCACAAACACAAGCCGCTGCCCTACTGTCGTCTTTCCCTCAACCGGTCGTACAACTCAAGCACAGGAGTGAGGGTGTCCAGGAAGGTGACACAGACCTCGACGGTACCACACTGTACTGGGACAAAACCCCGAGCACAACAAACACACGTGCCTGGCTCACAAAGAACCTGGGGTACCCGACTAGAGAGGCATTCCGGAATAGGCGCCGGACCACCACACTCGGCAATCTCAAACCATGATACTAACACATATAACCTTTACTTATAATTCACAATATACAAGTGTTAGGATTAGCTTAACATCGGTCACCGTGTGACCCCAAAGCTATCCCACACCAACACATAACTGAAACACAAACGTGCCTATCATTGGTCATGAGGTGACCTCTGTGGCAACACATACCACTTACTACATAAATCCATATAATATTATTCGAAAGACAACAACGGACCAGGGCTAGGTCGGTATGGACCTTCACTGCCCAAACACAACAAAGTCATGGCTAGGCTCACACAGGAATCTCACTGCCCAGTTACTACGACAAGTCATAAGAATTACATTACAACAAAGTGTGTAGTATACACACACTCAAACCACGTAAACAACACGTGTATATTACACCATGGTTGGTGTACCACACGTCTACCACGTGAACCACATGTCCAACACATGGACAACGCACTCCAAGAGTGCCACGGGTGCCAACGCACCACACATACTGCGTAAAGAAATTACGTACATCACACATCATTCACGTAAAACATGCCCATTACATGAGCAATATGCTCCAAGAGCATATCAAATGCACTGGCTCACATCGGTCATCGCCATGCACACACAAACACGCAATATTCATAACCAGAAAAGCTATGTAAACCACACTGCATGAATACATGCACAAGTTGGCGGCAACATCGAATGCCGCTTATAGGAAGTAGACGGCAATGGATCTGGCCGTCTATATCCCGGCTGATGAACCTGGCGTCAATCGATGTTGACGCTAAGCTCTTCAACCTTAGTTCCTACAGAAACCCTAAACTGATTCTACAGGTTTTACAATCATCAAAGCAACGAGAAAACATGAGGAAACTATTTTCTAAGCCAAACATGCATCATTTAAGATTTAAACTACATGAATTAACCATTAAATTCCATCAAACCACCCTTAGAACCCCGCATGAATACCATGACCCGAAGTTGCCATTTTCATGCAGTTTCATGCTTTCTAATTATTCTATCACAACCTATAAGAACTACAAGGGTCGTTCCCTACCTCAGAACACGCTCAAACCCTCCGAATTCTCCCGGTTCACACCGAACCCTCCGCGAGCTCCCACGGGAATTTCACCACGCCACGGCGTTTCCTCGTCCGATTCGACAACGCCACACGCTCCACAATCCTCCAATCGCCCTTCAGTACCTGCTGGAAGCTTTAGAAATACGGGGACGCGAAGCTAGGGCAAGGGGAAGAGAGAGACAGGTGGAAAACCTGCTCTCGGGTGACCCTATAACCTGCAGAATTCTCAGGTTGGCGTCAACCCCTCTGCCGCCAAAGATAACCGCCACTCTGAACGTCCACATCTAATGCCGCTAAGATCTTGCAGTCAACGGCCACTTACCTGGACGCCAACAAGTCAACGACCACCCCTGGCCGCCAACTCCTACTCAACTGCAGCAGGTCCTATTTCATTTCAGGACCTAACCTGCACCACACCTACACACACCACGCGTCTACACCACACTAGCCTTACAACAGCCATCACAACCACAACACACACGATCCAAAAAGGATCCGAAAATAAGCGACGTTACATTCATGGTCTGTCTTCCTACATACTTTGGTGTGCTTATTTGATTGGTCCAGATGTGCAAGTGTGTATTGGTTTACTTAATTGTTTGTGTACACATGAGCACACACTATGGGGGAGCTAGTTCAGGTTAGATGGTTGTCATCGTGAAGGAAATCACTCATCCTTTGTGTATCTTCAATTTCCTCACATGCAATGGTCATTTCATTCTTCATTCTAACCTTAAACTGGCTTTGCACAGGCATCTGTCGACAGTCCTCATTCACTCTGTCGATAGCTCAGGCCCCACAGAACATAGATTCTACACTCTATGTGCATCTGTCGACATACGAAAATCCATCTGTCGATAGGTATGCGCAGGTTCTGTTATCCCCGGCTACCAATCTTCTATCTGTGTGCATCTGTCGACAGACGAAATTTCATCTGTCGACAGACCACCACAGTTTCTGACATCCCTGACCGGGCAACACTCTGTTTGTGTGTTGTTGTCGACAGGCTTTTCCTAGCTGTCGACAGACACCCTCAATCAAGGAAATTCATGCTTATTTCATCACACACTTCTTGAGCAGGTTTATGTCTTTCAACTAAGGTGTCTATTGGGTGCCTATGCATGTTTGACTCCATCATATTCACATGATATTAATGTTATTCCCTAAACCACCATGATTTTGACATACTACTCATGAATGAGTCTAGGTTATATCATTCTGAAAACATTGAACTATCTTAGAGGATAAACACCTAACTCTCTTGAATAATTTCCTTGTAGGCAAACACTATTCTCAAGTAACTTGAAAAGTCTTATGGTCATTGAACTTTATGTCTAATATTGACTGCTAATCATATACATTCTTTGATCTGAAATTTTAATCTAAATTGGAGAAAAGCTACCTATTTCTGAAAAACAACAAAAATTAGACAAAAGTCAATCTACAATTAGGTAAAAGGTAGAGCAATGATGTGTATTGCTGAGTAACCGGGGAGATGGGCATCACAAATGCCTGCCCTTGCGTCAAAAAGCTATCTCATCAACTCTATACAACGGTATGATGGACACTTTCACTGAGTAACTGGGGGTACGGACACTTGTCATGTCTATCCTCACGTCAAAAGGTGTGAAGTTCTCTTAATTACCCCTTCTCCCATTGCATTCATTCATTGCAAACAAAGAAGAACTGAAATAGAGTGAAGCCTCCACTGTGTCTCAAATCATAGGGTCATTGGTGTTCATGGTTATCAAGAAATTTAGACGTTCATTTCAATCATCATTTGATCATCATAAACTAGGGACAGTGTTGTACTACAATGTTCTTAATCAAACAAGGGTAATGGTGTCTTTTCTCAATGTCTGTAAGATGTTTTCTTAATGCTCTAACTTGAAACTCCTTGGGCATTATGTTTAAACCATTTAGGTCAATGGGATGGCTTTCATATCCGTGCATATGATAGGTTCCAATGTGTGTTCACCTATTTTACACCTTATATATACATCGTGTATACACTGCTTAGAAGTTTCTCTTCAAAATCCAAATAAACAGCAATCTGGCGCATTTTCTGAAGGCGCCAGTCGACAGCCCCCAGGGCGTCTGTCGACAGCTGGCGCCAGCCCGAATTTGGGAAGTCCAACGGGCACGCCGTTTGGGGCTGATTTGGTGGGACCCTTGCCTTTTAAACTTCCTTCCAATCTCTTCAAAAGGCAACCCTAGTTCTTTCTCCTCCTCCACCACCAAATCACCCTCCTTTCCTCCTCAAACCACCTCCCTCCCTTCTCTGGACGAGAAACCCTACCCCCTTTCTCTCTTGCTCTTTCTCTCTTGTTCTACTATCTACATCCATCATCCCCTTCATACACCTTGCTCCTGTCGTCTTCATGGCTTCCAGGGCTAAGAAGATGATGTCTCATCGTCGTCCTGCCTCCTCTCACGCTGGTGAAGATTCCCGGGCTCCTAATAAGCGCCGGACGAAGCATCGGGATGATCGTCTCCCCGAGCTCGTCATCCCACCCCATCTAAAACTCACAAGAGTGAAGGGCACTTTCACAACATTCGTCCCACCTCGATATGTGGATTTCCCTTCTCTGGCCGACCTCTTCCCGAATCTCCAACCCTTGTTCGACATCCAGGGCTGGACGGTTCTTCTGTATGCTCATACGGCCTACTCTCCCACTGCTGTTACTGAGTTCTTTAACAATCTCAGCCTCTCCGACAAGGGGGACTTCTACACCTCGGTAAAGGGCACTACCTTCAAACTCACTGCCAATCTGTTTAGCACTGCCCTTCAAATTCCTAACACTGGGGCTGAAATTCTAGCACATCACCCAGATGCTTCTATCTACTATCCTTTAATCACCCTCCAACCCTATGATGGCACAAAGAAGATTGCTAAACTCAATGCCAATTCATTCCCTCCTCTGAACCGCATGATCCATCATATTTTCACCACCCTCATTGCACCTAAGCACGGCAGTCGTGAACTAGTCACTGATGTTCACAAATCACTGTTCACCTTTTTCATAAACTGTGAACCCATCAACTTATCTGCCTTGATGCTTGGCCTCATCAGGCAATGCTACTATAATCCCAGGAGATCCATGCCATTTGCTTGCCCGCTCACTTCTCTCATGCAATTCATTGGCATCCCTATTCCAGACAGTGAGTGTGTCTCACTTACCTCCCGCAATAGCTTCGATCTCACTGCTGCACATCGCATGGGGTATAAGATGATTGATGGAGTGGTCACCAGGGAACTAAAAGGTAAGGCACCAGCTGCTGCCATGGATGAAGACACTGAAGAAGATGAAGCTCCTGGTGATGAAGATGATGCTGATGAAGACTCCCAGTCTGCACCTCTTGATGTGCCGGGAGATGTTGCTAGTGATGCTGCTGCTGAGCCCTCGCTACATGATCTGATTGCTCAGCTCCAGCTTCAGATGGCAACTGGATTCAACACGCTCAATGCACATATGGACACAATGGATATGAGCATTGAAGCACTTGACACTCGCCTGGATAACATCTCTACTGAGCTTCATGACAACCGTCGGGCTCCTGCACTGCCTACCGATGATGCTGCTTAGTTAGTTTATGTGTCTAGGAGTGGGTCAAGTCCTGTTATCTTATTTCCGTCTGAGTCTTGTCTTGTTTTGTGTCATGTTGCTTTCATTTGATGTTCATGTAATTTCCTTCCCTTTCATGTCTCTTCAGTCAACACTCTTTGTCCTGTGTATGCTTCATATCATATTAATGAATTCACAGGTCTCTGCTATCTACATGTATGACTGTTGTGCGTACTTTTCGATGTTGTCAAAAGGAGGAGAACCTCAATTGTGTACTAATTGAATATTTTTGTCATCATCAAAAAGGGGGAGAATGTTGGGTTTTCATTCATTCTAATGTTTATAATAACATGTTTTTGATGATGAACAATCTTAATTGAGGTTTGATACATGACAAATAACTTGATGCAATATTTGGTCTTTCATGTATTCATAATATCTCACTATACATGTTTGATCATGTAGATATGAAGGCATACAACCAAGCCATCACAAAACAAGAGAAACAGATCACAAAAGTACTGAAAATCTGTCACCTGTCGACAGACTCCATGGTGCCTGTCGACAGATGTGAACAGGCAGAAAACACCAAGTTCAGGAAGCAGCCATCTGTCGACAGATGCCCAGTCGGCTGTTGACAGATGCTACTTCCATAGTCGCCCCCAACTAGAGCTCTCTTCCATAGCTACTTCTCTGCATCGATCTACAGAAGACTCTTCTTAACATCAATCAAAGGTAGGTGTTCTTGTGCCAAACAAGGACAAATCTTATACCATGTTAAAGATCATCGTGTCTAGTTTCATATGCACTTGTTTTCCCTAATTTTCATTGACCGTGCCATGAGTATTAAGTGTTTTCCAAACATCGCGCATGTTTAGGGCTTTTAGTGATCATGTATAGTTTCACGCATCCCAAGACCAAATTAGGTCAATTCAAAACCACAGTTCTCTTCTATTCATCACCCCCTACAACTTTCATGTTCATCATTTTGTCTAAGAAGCCCTAGATCTCGAGTTATAAGTGTTGCATGCATGTTTGCACCGTTTTTACCATTTTTAGGTTGAACCCTAAATCGCATCCAAGCTGGACATCGTGTTTTAGGCACTAGTATCGCGATAGGGTAAATCATCATGATTACCGTAAAGGCGACATCCGAGACTGTTGTATTTTACACCTGTTCTGAGAAGATCCGACAACATCAAATTGTGTGCCACATAATTTTCAGTGCGTGTCAAGAATGCGACCATAGGTGTCTTCACGATTCTGTTATTTTCCCGCCCTTGGATTTCATGTCTTTTCATATTCGGGAAGTGTTGCATGAACGCGTCGACCTTAACCATCGTGTTTAAGATTTGCATGTCTTGAACATGACTGACTGTCCCATCACTATTTAAACGTGACCTATACGCTCGTTGCGATTTAAACCATCGAATGTTACCTATTTTTAACTACTAAACAGCCTTGTAAATAGCGACGACTGAACCCATCGCGTATTTGAAAGCCTACCCGAGACTTGTTTGACTCTGTCTAGAGTGTTAGGTTTGCATGATATGGTTATGGTTCGTGTGTATAGTCTGTCCAGTGGCTTAAAAATTGTTCATCCATGTAAAAGCAATAATCACATGAAAGTAGATTCTAAGTGTTCTTAATTCCATTGTAGCACCCCGAAAATTTTAGTAATTAAAAAATTAGAATAAATTAAAAATAATAATTTAATATTCTCGAATTAGAAAAACACATATGTACCATTGCAATGGATGCGGAAACACATTGGATAATTCCATAAAAATCATATTTCAACTCTAAACAATACTCCCTAATGACCCACAAAGGAATTCGTGCAAAGAAAAATCAGATTAACCTAGTTTAAAGCATTTTGCGACTTATTATCGTAATTAGAGAATAAGTCGGATAATTACTATTACTAGCACTAAAGTGAGTCCAAAAATAAAATAAAAATCATAGATAGACTAAAAATAATGGGTATTGACAACCCAATAAAGTAACTGGACCAAAAGAAGTCTTTTGGGCAACAAAATAATTCATGTCAAGAAAATAACCCAAAATTCGGAAATATCCACTAATGGACCATGTTAGGGTAAATTCTCACCTAATAGACCACAATTGGACTTCAAATCAAGCCCACATTCGTGGTTACCACCTATGGGAGGTTTCCATAAGCTCTCCATCATGAATTGGGGAGAGAAATCCTCCATTGGGGGAAGGATACACCCAATTTCGTACCCAATAGTTTTCTAATTTAAATTAGGCAAGTATAGACCCATACTCCTTTAAATAAGCCCCCTCTCTCCCATGGGATGAACCCTAGGGTTGCTGAGGTCGTTCCTGGAGTCTTTAGAGGCTGGGAAACACAAGGTGGAGGCTTGAGCAAGAAGCAACTCGTGCTCTTCTTCATCTGCGACCTGCACACGAGGCCTCCCAAGATCATCACCAAAGGTTAGTCAAACCTCAACCAAACCATGCAAGGCATATACCCCTGGAAAGATAGTTGTGTCTAGTTTCTAATGGCACCATTTTTCTCAATTTCTACCCAATAGATTGTGAGTATTTGGCGTTCTTCTCCAACCGATCGAAACTAGGGCTTTCTAGAGAACGAATCTTATTCGACCCAAAAGGTAGGTCATCTCCATGCCAAACTCTAATTAAACTCGTTCATGCTTCCATACATGTGTATAGATCATGCTCTTACTATTTTCCCCATATTGTATCTTGAGAGTTTCACAAATTAAATCTTGGGTGATCATAACGCTGTGCTGTCTTGATTAAACCCTGACTTGTCTCGCGAGTTCTATACCTTTCTATGGAGTCATTTTCTGACCAAGTGTTCAACAGAGAACTTGTTACCCTATGAGTCTATGTTAATTTGGCATTGGTTTCCCCAATTTTCATTTACTATACTGAGAGTATTATCCCAAACATGAGCACTATGCCAGATTCACATAGACAGTCACAATATGCCTTATTACCCAGTCAAATGACCTTTGTTTCTCGATTGTTTGTTACTGTACAATGTAGAGGAAGTACTCTAACTAACAGAGGTGTTTTCATCTGATTTGAATCTCCCTATCATAAGCCTTGATTTTTCAAACCCATAGCTATCAAACCTAGTTTGGTTCGGACTAGGAAACCCCCGCCCCCCATAAAGCACCACTGCACTGGAAACAGGAAGACGACGTGTCGACCTGTTGCCTTCAGAAGGTGATAGAAAGTCTGTCGCCTTTATGGATCAGAAGGAAACATCCTTCTGGTCACCTTCCTGAATGCGACATCATCCCTGTCGCCTTCTGAACACAGTGGGCAAATCAACCCTGTTTGTCCCGTTTACGTCGTTTTCATGCCCCGTCTTCTCTTGTATGAAGTTAGTTACTGATATCAGGCACATATCAACCCATATAAAGATTTAAAACATGTTTACATGAATTTTAATTGATCTTAAGTTCATGATTATATTCTCTACTTGTTGATTATCTACTTCTTGCCTTGTTATCAACTTCCTAAAAACGCATAGTTACTTGCTAAAATTGGTCACACATGTTTTAGTACTCATGATACTTGCCATATATAGAGTTTTAAAAAATGAAATTTCCATAAATGAAGTTGCTATAATTGGAGTTTCCATAATCGGATTCACACACGCACTTGAGCGATTCTCACGCGTGGAATGCACATACACTGTAGCACGATAGGAAAGCCCCTTCTTGGTTTGTGGTGAACTCTCCGTCAGATATTCCTTCTACTGGACTAGTGACCCCTTCACCAAGGCCTGCGTAGGTCTCCTCTGACCATGGATTCCCACATGGCTGACGAGCAGGTTGTGCCGTTGAAGTACTCAAAAGTTAGTGTGCCCGTATCTCTCTTCTCTTGGCAGTCTTGATGAGATCCTTCTTTTCACCTCGTGATTCTGGAGTACACCTCTATTGAACATAAGACCAAGTTACTAATAAGTGATTGGTCTAAATTCAAAATACACCGTTATGCTGCCGGACTGAACTCTTGAACTATCACCTCAATTATCTTGACATTATTGAATTCTTGTTATTGACCATAAATGACTGTGGGTATCTACATTTGAAAATAGTGAGATGCTGAAAGGGCACGATGTGTGTCCAAGGGCTGCAGTCTAGCCCCAATGACGGCGAGTCATAAATATACTGTTAACCATAGGGTATAATGATTACTGGCATTGCATCTGCGCTGGGAGTACTTGCGCGTTGAATGCTAGATACATAAACCACATACACGTGTCCTAGTGTGCATTCCAAGGTGGGATAGATCCTTAGTGCACATTAGTGGCCTCGTGCTTGATTACTGTTACATGTTAATAGTTCTTGCTCATGCTTGCTTGCTTGCTAGTGAAATGGCCAATCTTGTTACATGCTATCTTGCTCTTGCTCGTTACCATCTTGCTATATCATTGTTCACTCTATCTTGAAATCTTAACTACAACCTTCTTGCTAGACTGATCATTACATCTCTTGATCTTACTATCTTTCATGATACATTGTACACGTGTTACTACTGTCGTTTTAATTGCATTGTACATATCATGTTCATACCTTCTAGCTTTTAAATTGTTAAATACGTATATCATTGATGGAAGATGTAAATCCTACTGGGCGAGTGCACTCAATACCTAATTTCCAACCTTTCAAGTGATCAGGACATTGATGACGTAGAGAACCAAGACTATACTGGGGATGAGCAAGAGTGAAGAGTGCTCACATCGAAGTCTTGTTATCTTAGCGTCATAGTACTATAGTTGAATGAGAGGAATAGAATAATGTAGTGGGTGTGAGGATGCTATGCATTTTCCCTTTTATTTGAGTCTTAGTCCTGTAGTTCGATTGGAATTGGAATATGTATTAGTTCTCATTTTGAAATGAAATAAAGAGTTTGAGTTTTATTATGAGCACAAATAGTTGTGTTATATGTGATTGCTCTCTAGAGGCTTATTTGCTGACTGTTCACGTCTCAATGCTCAAATGAACTCTTTCGCTGCCATGCTTTGGGACGTGACATCCATGATCTTGCTAGCTTTAGATTGCCATGATCATCGTGTTGTTCTTAGTTGCACATAAACTGAAGATTTATCTTATTAAACTGCTGAAACCATGTGATGGAAATTGATAGTAATGCTTGATCTTATGTTGTCATATTACTTATTTTCTGTGGCTTTAAACTGATGGATTGTGGATTGAGACACGTTCAACACTACACTCTTGCAGATATAGGTAGCCCCTTCTTGGGGGATTGGAAACTCTCGGCCGGTCATTCCGTATCGGCAGACTAGTGACCTTTCTCTTAAGACCTCCGTAAATCTCTGTACTCCATGGATTCCCTCATAGAGACTGAGTTGGTTGTACCATTGAAGTTCGCTGGAGATAGCGTGCACTTCCTCTCTTGTCTCGTTCTCGTGAGTGTGGATTTATAGTCATGTACTTAAGCAATTAATGTAAAGAGTTATCTAAAAATGTAAATTGCGTCGTGATGCTGCCAAAATTCTCTCTTGACTATTGTTATCATGAAATCATGTTCACATGACTTGTTTCCTTGAAATCATCATGAACGTGATATTGAACTATATACTTCTTGAAGTTCATGTTATTGGCCATGAATGACTGTGGGTATCTACATTTGAAATTCATGAGATGCTGATCGAGCACGACGAGTGTCCAAGGGCTCCAGTCTATCCCCAATGACAGAGAGTCATAAATATACTGTTAACCATGGGGTATAATGATTACTGGCATTGCATCTGCGCTGGGAAATAGTGTCATGTTGAATGTTAGATACAATAACCACATACACGTGTCGTAGTGTGCATTCCAAGGTGGCATAGATCCTTAGTGCACATTAGTGTCTTCGTGCCTGATTAAGTGTTAAGTGATAAAAGTTCGTTATCGTGCGTGCTTGGTTGCGTGATATGGCCATCCTGCATTTATTGCAAATAAGTGATATTTTGCGTTCTTGCAAATTATTGACATCTCGTGTTCTTACAATTAAGTGATATCTTACGTGTTTGTACATAGTGATCAACTTCTAGATCTTGTTCAATCGCTATTGTTCAATCTATCTTGTTCATGTATTGTGATTATATAGACTTATCGTTCGTGCATATCTACTTAATCGTACTTGCCTAGTTCTAAATTGCTAATCACTTATATCATTGACCACACATTGAGATATAAATCCTACTGGGCTAGTTTGCTCATTCCCTATTTTTCAACATCATATGTGACATTGAGGAAGAAGCGAAAGGACAAGATTATGAGGAGAATGCGTTAGAGTGATGAGCGTGTTCTGACCTTAGTATTTATCATTAGTTTATTTGAGAGTAGTTGATGTAGTAGACTGCGAGGTTATACGTAATTTTCCCTTTATTGAGTCTTAGTCCTGTAGTTCAACAATGAAAGAGTTGTATTAGTTCTATTTTGAAACAAAGTGTTTGAGATTTGGAATACAAGCTTAGTTTTGTTCATTAGTTGGGTCCTATTATTATGCATGTGTTGTTACACATCTAGTGCTTGCTAGCAAGATGCTTATTTGCCGACTGCTCACGTCTTGGAATATCGATATTTAATCTCTAAATATTTTTGCTGTGTAATTCTTGAGACGTGACAGAAACTCACATGATAGAAATTGGGGAAAACAACAAGAACATGATCTATGCACATGTATGCAAGCATGAATGAGTTTAATTGGAGTTTGGCATGGAGATGACTTACCTTTGGTTTGAATAAGTTTCGTCCTCCAGAAAGTCCAAGTTTTGACCAGTTGGAGAAGAACGCCTAATACACTACAAGAAAAAGCAGTTTTAGCAACTGACAACTTCGGTCCCTATTCAATCATTATTCGGTCACTAAATCAATTAGTGACTGAATAGGGACCGGAGTTGTCGGTGAAGATTTTTTGTCACAATATTGTGACCGAAAATTTTTTGTCAGTACTCAGTCGCTGATAGTGACCAAATTATTTAGCGACCGATACATTCAGTGTAGCAACCTTGATTTTTTTAAAATCAAGAAAAATAAAAAGTTTATTTTTATAAATAAGATAAATTGATTTAATTGAATAAAGGGAGAATAAATAGAAATTGAGAGAAATAGAAGGGATTTAACTAATACCCATTAAGTTAAATTATTAATTGGGTTACCCTAATGATCAAAACTGAATTAGATGGGCCCAATTGTGTGAAGCCCACCATGGGATGGGAATTAAATATCCAAATTTTGGATTCAATTAATTAATAAATAGTAAAGGGTCAAATTAACTATTAAAACAAGTCATATCTATCCTAAAAAGAGTCCTAGACTTACCCTAAACCTTTATCCACGAAATTAGATCCCTTCCCAATCCTATTAGGTGGATAAATGAGAGAAAGTGGGAGATAAAGAAGGAAATTCAGAGTTTTAGGAAAGGAAGGAGTCTTATGGAAGGAGGGACTCTATTAGCCAACATAGCACCCCCAAATCGGCCCTACCAACCCATAGAATGTGGCTGGAGCTTTGGACACTGAAGAGGAAGAGTTTTGGACAAGGAGAGCAAGGAGAGAAGGCTTGGATCATAGGAGGATCTCTTATTTTCATCACCAATTAGGGGTTTTCTTTACTGCAAGCAAAGGTAGGCAATCTCTCAAGCCAAACTCGTGTAAAACTTACCCTAGGAAGAGTTCATGATCCCGAGCAAAAGCCCTTTGGTTTCGCTCTATTTCGATCTCCCATGAGGGAGAATTAATTCTTTGAATCTCTGTCAGATCCATGCACCCGACCCTTCATGTTTGCTTGTGAACCTCGTGTATACTTGACTTCATGCCATGAGAAAATTATCATAAATTCTACATCATGATAGCTTTTAAACGCCCCTAGTTTGCCTAAATTTCATTATCTATCCATCTCCAATTAATTCGTTGAACCTTGACTATGCATGTTTAGGTCATCGAAATGTAACTTGATCACCGCATGTCTAAACCTTGTCTATTTTCAAATTAATCATGCATGTTGATAGATCTATATGTCTACTTTTGTTTAAAACTAGTTTCATGCTTTTTGGACCTCTACACGATTAATTATCGAATTTTGAATAGCTATGTGTTAGGCAGACCCACCTGGAAAAATGGCAAATCCCTCTTTTCTGGGCTCGGGCCACCTCCTGAGGTCGCGACAGCACGATACGCCACGATCTCAGAGGGGTCGCGACACCGGGGTCTGACGCGTTATGAACGCGGTGGATCGACTGGTCGTGACCTGCCTCCCGGTTCACTCCAGCAACCGGTTCAGCCGAACGCGACCGGACACCGCGCCGCGACATGAATGCGACAAGAAACCCAATCGCGACTTGACCTGATCGCGACCCGACTCTATGTCGCGGCCTGAACGAGACCTAACCCTATGTCGCGACCTTAACAGAGCGGCCCAAACCCTGATTTGCTTGTATAACCTTGCTAATTGCCCATTTAATCCCTGCTAAGCCCAAATCATGCACTGTAAGAACAGTAACGACCTGTTAATGAATGTTGAGTATTATTCACCTGTTTTTAATGAAATAAAAGATGTGTGCACCATCAATCTTGCTCTCGTGATTATCTTACACATGCACATACGATACATGAATGATTGCCACGAAACCTTGTTAAAATGCTCAATAATATATCTGGTAATTGAGTTAACTATTTACTTAATATCCTATTTGTTTTAATGGACTTGTCTTTGTTTTAAATGCGTGGTTCGAACACCGTTATCGCTTCCCTCGGCCTTCGAGCACTCGAGGCACGACGGACCCGTTTTCTATACACTTTCTCTTCACTTGGACCACCTCTCCATCGAGAATACTCTCGACTGGGCCAGGGACCCCTTGTCAAGGCCTCCGTAAGTCTTCTTGGCTTTGGCTCACATCCTTAGTCAACGAGCTGGTTGTACCCCAAAACTCGTTACACCCTAGGGATCAGTACGGTCCATGGCCTTAGTGTGTTCTTTCCTTATCTTTTGATCACGCTGGACCATCTAGCCTATGTACACAGCACAGCTAGTAGGCGGTTGTGACTTCTACCAGACTGTCGGCACCTAACTTGGTGCTGTGCAACCGTTACTATCGGAATTTCACGTTGTTTTACAGAATTGTCCCTATCTCATCTAATGTCTATATCCTCTTATCTGTTCACGTTCTCTCTACTCCCTAGTCTATTCATCTAGTACTCTCTTATCTCTTCTTGGTACTCTATTGGCCATTCTTGTGATTGTCTAAGATAAAGAAATGACTAACGCCAGCGTAATAGGGCCCGATCTGGTCCTGGGAGGAGCGCCCGAAAAGTGCCAGTACCCATGGGAGTTAAAATGATCAAGGATGTGTTACGGCATGCATCCAGTTCCAGTTTACTATCTAGATTAATCTATGACAATCAAAGTACTATCTCTACAAGTGCAAGTGTGATCGTTACTAGTGCACCGTTGTGCAATTTACATGTTATAATGTTACATGGCCATTCTATTGTCGTTCTCATTGTACTATTTTCCCTGTGCCAGTTGCTATTGTCTCTTGTTATCATGACATGCTCTACGTGACTTTACTCTCTAGTTAGCCTGTCATTAAAATATTAACTATTTAAAGCATGCTTGTGTTCATGAGATATTGAGTCCTACTGGGCGTTATTCACTCATCTTGTGTATTTATTTAATGTGTTTCAGGTGAATCGGATCATGACCACACTCACGAGGATGGGACCGATGAGGAGACTCAAGAGTGACCATTTCAGCAACCAGTGCTATCTAGTAGTAGTCTGTTAGCATAGTTATGAGTAAGTGAGTTAGTTAGTCGTTATGTAATAGTTTGATTTTGAATAAAGTACCCTGGGCCCTAGTTTTGGCTCTGATACATTGATGTAATAGTTAGTCTATGAAGTTGATAGTTTATTAGTGATTGTAATGAAGTTTGTTGGATTATTAATGAAATCGGAGTTCATTTAATGGTTTGTATTTATTTCCTCGCTCTGTACTATTTAATAACTGTAATCCTGCTCCGATATTCCACGTCGGGGCGTTACATTCAGTCACTATTTCAGTTACTATATAGTGACTAACACATTTTGGTCGTTATCTGCGACCGATTATTCAACCACTATTTCGGTCACAATCTAGTGATCGAAATGTTCGGTCGCTATTTGTGACTGGTCTATTTGGTCACTATTTCGTTCACAAAATAGTGACCGATATAGTGACTGAAAGTGAGCGATCACTGTATAGCGACCGATAATTTCGGTGGTCTCTAATTTTTAAATTATTTTTTAAAAGATAGATATTTTTTAACAAAATAACCTATGCATATAATAAAAATAAAAACTGTACTATGACAAATGTCAACAATAATAAAATATCCATAACATGTCAACAATAATAAAATGTCCATAAAATGTTCACAATAATAATACATAAAATATCCACAACAATACATAAAATATTCATAACAATGAAAAGAAAATCATGTATCCTCGTCCTCGTCCTCCTCGTCCTCATCTCCTCCGATGTCACTTGATGAAGGAACCTACAATAAATATACAATAATAATAAATTAAAAATAAATACTACTATAAATAATAAATTATTTAAATTTTTAGATTTTATTTTCACTTACTTTTAAACTAAAGTAACTAGCCTAATGTGAATTCGAGCGCCGAGCAAAAACCAGGAGTCCGATTTGAACTCCATCAGTTTCCACAAGTCACACTCATCGCCCCGACCGTGTTGGAACAAACCAGAGGCCGATCGGATTAGTATTTCTAATTTTGGATCCCCAAACTTAGCTAAGTTCTTCCTTTTGAAACTAAAATAAACTTCTAGTACACCTCTATTGGAATATGCTTAATGTGAATTTGAGTGCCGAGCTCAAACCAGGAGTCCGATTTGAACTCCGTCAGTTTCCATAAGTCACAATCATTTCCCTGGCTGTGCTGGAACAAACTGGAGGCCAATCATATTAGTATTTCTAATTTTGGACCCCCAAACCTATTTTCTTTGTTTTTAAACTAAACTAATTTGTGTAATGTGAATTTGAGTGTCGAGCTTATCGTCCCCAACCAGATAGCATTCCACATGCAGGAAAATCACTTATCATCCACATCAATGCTGCCCTCATGGTGAAATTTTACTTTCTAGATGCATCATAAGTGTTGACCCCCTTATCCTATAATAATTTCAATTCATCAATCAATGGTCTAAGATAGATGTCTATATTTTTTGTAGGACTTTTAAGACCAGAAATCAATAAAGCAGGAACAATTTCTCTCGCTTCATGCACATGCTCAGAGGAAGGTTGTATGGTGTCACGAACACTGGCCAACTAGAGTAGGAAGCCATTGAACCTCCAAATGGATTGAATCCATCAGTGCATACACCAAGCCTCACATTACGTAACTCCCTTGAGAAGATTGCATGAGCATGGTTGAAATGAGTCCAAGCTTCACCATTTGTAGGATGACTCATAATATCCTCGTCACGATGTACTCTTTTTACGTGCCACCTCATATTTTGAGCTGTCTTTAAAGACATATACATCTGCTGCAGTCTGGGTGTGAGGGGAAAATATCGTAATGACGCATAAGGTATATCCTTTCCCCTAGAATTGGCCCCTCTTTTAGGTTTAAACCTATCATGATGGCAAATAGAACACGATACCTTATTTGCATCCTCTTTGTGATACAACATACAATGATTAGGACATGCATCTATTTTCACATATCCAATTCCTAACTCATTGACCATCTTCTTGGCACGATAAAAATTTGGAGGCAGCTTCTCATCTTGAGGTAACATGCTTTTGATGATGAGGAGGAGACGATGAAAACAACTCTCACTTATATGAAATTTAGATTTCAAGTTCGGCAACTGTGACACCGCTGAAAACCGAGTGAGTTTTTGACAACCATCCTACAATGGCTCATCAGCATCCTTAAGTAACTGATAAAATCTTTCAGCTCCCTTGTTCGGCACTTCTTCAGCATATACCGGATCATCATGTAGATTGAATGTGGGACTAGCGGCATCCACAACCATATCCACGTACATACTTGTGCCTTCAACATTACTAGGCTCGTACGACCAGAGCTCCTCACCATGACATGTCCAATTCATATAACCTTCAACAAACCCTTTTATGTATGAATGACATTGAACCTCCCATGGTAAATTCCACTTCAAACTTTTACAAATCATACAAGGACATTAGATGCAACCATCGCTGTCTACTGCTGCATTAGGATTCCCCAATGCAAACTAAATGAAAGTCTCAACTCCGGACCTAAACTCCACAGACACCACATGATCAACAATTCTATGATACATCCATGAATGGTCTAAAGCCTTTTTTTTCCTGCGCTCAACCAATATTAACACACAAATAATTTTAAAATTCAAACTCAAAAGAAAAAAAAATCTGACCATTTTCACACATTGTTTGATGCAACCGAAATGAACAGGAAGGATATATTATTTAGATTATCAATTTTTACCCATATATGAATATTTGATCGCACTCAGATGGCCATTTACTATGCGTTTGTACAATTTGCTGAAAATTTCAGTAGCATCTCCCCACACCTCTCCGATATACCAAAAATGTTTATTGATTAAGATACTTTTTTAAGCACTTACTAATACGTGAAAATATTCTAAATCAATAAAGGTATATTAGAAAGGAGTGAGTAGACGCACCTGAAATTTTCAACAAACAGTACAAACACATAGTAAATGACCACCAAACTGTGATAAGACATTCACAGACTATCCAAAAAGGGACAATTCAAGACTTTGAGTTAGATATACACGTTCTCATCATTCAAAATGAGAATGTGCACATCAATCCCAAATTCTTGAACGGGAAGGTTCATTGACACGGGCTTAACACACTCTCATGAGGTGTGTGTAGTGTTAAATTGCTATGCATGCATTGATCAAATTTAAATGCCACATAAATATGAAAGGAAAATGAAAACAAAATCATACATGTGAACAAGTGCAATAGTAAATCAAATTCACACATACATGTAAATGAATTGCATTAAGTAAGAAGTGAATACTAATCACTAAACTGAAAGTAAACAATTGAAAGCAATCCATAAAATAGTGTTTTATTGAATTACGTTCGAATCAAGGATCTAATGTCTATCTCTTTCATTCTTTTAGGGGAAAAAATAGAGAACAAAGGAGAGGGAGATGAATACATTGAAGTCTCAAAAATTGGTCTATTTAGCAATTGCCCAAGTATATACGTGAGGCAAAACAGAGTCCGACTCCTAACGGACGAGAGGGGAAGTCCCACCGTGACTACTCCCCATCCGAGTTGACCTAGTCAACCTTACATACACTGGACCCATTAACATTTCGGGATCAGGTCGTATCCCATCATGAGCTGTTTGCATAAATTGATCATTTATCGCATAGTTTTAAGAACTTTTTAAAAAGACTGTAAGGGTGCACCTGGACCGGATGGTTTCTCGAGGTCATTTTATTCTATTTCTTGGGATATTGTTGGTGAGGACGTGGTGTGTGCAGTACAAGACTTTTTCAAGGGTTACCTGCTACCTCGTGGTGCCACTTCTTCTATTATTGCCTTGATTCCTAAGGTTAAAGACCCCAGGACGTTTGGCGATTTTAGACTGATCAGTCTTTGCAATTTTTGTTATAAGATTATTTCGAGGATCTTCACTAATCGATTGTCCCCTTTATTGCCTGCTATTATTTCTGAGAAGCAAGGAGCTTTTGTTAAAGGTCGATCCATTATTGAGAATGTGTCCATATCCAGGCACATGATCAAGGACATTGGCAGGAAGGTTCATGAGAATAATGTTATTTTTAAGTTGGATATGATGAAGGCTTATGATAGAGTGGAGTGGAATTTTCTGTTCGCTGTTCTTTGGAGCTTTGGCTTATCATCTCATTTTGTGTCCTACGTCGGTATGCTGGTTAGTAATTGTTGGTTCTCTGTTCTTTTCAACGGCCAGCAGGTCGATTATTTTAAATCATCCAGAGGTAATAGGCAAGGGGACCCCTTGTCACCTGCTCTTTTTATTATTATGGAAGAGGCCTTTATTAGGGGACTGCGTATACTACAGGCTACAGGTGCTCTTACTCCTTTCAGAGGTCCCCGGGGTTGCCTCCCCATCTCTCACCTTCTTTACGCTGATGATACTCTCATCTTCCTCAATGGTCAGACCATCGTAACATCAGAAAACTTCTCTCTTTCTTAAAAGTGTACGAGGACTCTTCTGGCCAAAAGGTTAACGCCTCCAAAAGTTGTTTTATTATTTCCTCTAAAGCTCCAACAGCCTTGGGGACTTGTATCTCAGCACTGACAGGTTTTAAAAGACAACAGGGAGTATTATCTTACCTGAGCGTTCCCCTCACTACTGGCCGCACCTTAGTATCCCACTACAAGCACATTATTGACAGGGTGAATAATTCACTGGCCTCATGGAAGTCCAAACTACTCTCTCAAGCAGGACGTGTGATTCTTATTAACTCCGTTCTTTGCTCCATCCCTATTTATGTTGCCTCTGCATCTTGTTTGCCTAAATCTGTTATACAGTTTATTGAGCATTCCTGTGCTTCCTTCTTCTGGAACGGGGCAAAGGGGCAAAAGCGTAGACATTGGATTGCATGGGATCGGATATGTAGGCCTAAGCAGGAAGGTGGTTGTAGACACCCGATTCTGGCCCACAAGTCAAAACACATTTCGTGTTATCTTAATAAGCCCCAAGTTGGTCATTCACCTCGAGCCCACCATTAGCCTTGCTTTGAGCCCATTAACAGCCCAATTTTCATGATATCCTATCCATTATCTCTTAAAAAGAGTCCTTGAGCCTTAAATGCCCATTATTCTCCAATTTGATTGGCCAATAATTCAAAAATAATCGATTTTCCTTAACGAGATGGGTCGTGGCGCCGCGTCAATCCTTGTCACGCCCCCTATGGCCGTCGCGACAGCCCATGCATATCCATGCACGTGGCCTTGTTGTCGCGCCCCTTCTGGTCATCGCATTTATCCCTGTCGCACCCCTACGACCCGTCGCGACAACAGCTGCATGCGCTGGCCTCCGCAACCACCTCCTATTTATCCACTTATGGCCTTTGCATTTATCCCCAAGCAACCCCCCAACCTCCTGAGCGCATCTTGGGTTTGTGGGACTCTTTGGAGGCTCCTTTGGACTCTCACCCACGAGATTTAATGGCAATTATCTTTATTTGGGTAATTATGATCTAAAAATGGGATTATTCTCTCTCATTTCTTTATAAAAGCAAGACCCTTCCTTCAGAACGAGGGGAGCTTCATTTTTCACCCCGAAGGGCTACCAAAATTTCCTGTGACCAACACTTAGCTTGCAGCTCTTCCATTCCTCTCATTTTCCTCCTATTCCCTTCACCAAGCCATGCCCATTTCTTCATATACGGAGCTTGGAGCTTGAGGAGGGTGGCCCCCACTTCTTCTGAGGTTCGAGCATGAGCCAAGGATGCATATAAACGCCAGGGAGTCGCCCCATATGGGGCTCTTTCTTCCCTCTTCCCTCATTTCCTTTTCCATGCATGTTATTTTATTTTCTAGATAGGCTGCATTTATTTTCCTTCCTACGTTTTCCATGCACCATAGGGGTTTAAAAAACCACCCCCCAGGTTCGTTCCCCCCATGCTTCGTCCTCCTCTTTCATTTATGGATAGATTCTACACTTAAACTTGTTCTAACAGGGTTTCTTTTCATGTTTTCGTTGTTTTGGCAGGCACCCAAGCGAAGGCTGATGAGCAGCTCTTGTTCTTTGGTCGGCCGAAGAGCAGGAAGAAGGTCCCCTCACATTTCTCCCGCACTATAGAGGACGCGACGGACGAGGGCGACGCGACATAGAGACGCGCCCGACACGGGCATCGCGACAACAAGCCCATCGCGACGGGGTTCCCCATCGCGATCTTAGTTAGTCCTTCTGTCCTCTTTCCATTTCCTAGCTTAGTTAGCTCATCTCATTCTTATTATATGGCAACTATCTAGGTGGCGATCACATCTATTTTCTTATGCTTCTATAGTCAATACATGTTTGCATGTTTTGGGGGTGCACATTCCCCGTGATTACACCTTTTGACGATTACGGTGGGACCTTCAGTGCTAACCTCGTGAGTTTAGCCTGTTTTCCTGCCATGTTTTGTTGTTTAAGTGCTTTCCTAGAACCCTGTTAGGTATGTTTTTTGTATTGGTTTGACATTCCTATCTTCTGTTGGGAACGCGGTGTATTGCGTCGCCGCGATCTAGTAGCGTCGGCGGTGACCGACGCGACAAGACGTACGTTCTTCTCCTCCTCTGTCAACTTTATTTCTGTTCTGAGGATTCGTCCATGCCCCTTCCATGTTGTTTTACCATGTGTGTTCGCGTTTCTGATTTTTAGAATCCTGCTAGGGTTAGGATTTTCCTTTTCTTTTACTGTCTGTTTTTCAGATCTTGTCGCGGTGGGTCGAGGGGCCGCGATTAGGTCGCGCCGTGCTTGGAGGACGTGTCTTTAGGTACACATATGTTGTTAGTGCTTTGATCCATATGCCGGTTTCTATGTGATCCCATGAGCCTTGCTGTGTTATTTTAGTTATTCCATGCTCGTATTGTACTTTAGGTCAGTTTGTGTGTTCTTTTTATTGTTTGTGACTGAAGGTTTCGGCATTCTGCTGATAGCGGTTGGGTTCCCAGTCGCGATAGGGTCGCAGTGTATCTGGCCTCCGCGACTTTGTCTGAGGCCTGTTAGTCACCCTATTTTGCAATTAGTTAGATATTCCATGCATTTTTGGGTCTGCTGATCCATATTGTTTAGGTTATCCTTCTTGGTTGAGTGGGTCCTCTCACATGCGAGCACTCGTGGGTTGACTAGGGCCGCCTTCCGAGGGCCTCTGTAAGTCCCCGTGACCATACGCACGTTGCGGTTCACCGGGCTGGTTGTACCCGTTGTACCCTTAGTTTGAGCCATCCCCCACGTGTGAGCTGTGTGTCTCCCCTAGTTACACCGGAGGACTTGAGTTCATATCTATTAGGGTCCTGCTTGACTGAGCGATATTCCATTAATCAATCCATTTAAAGGTTAAGTGCAAACTCTAAAATTTGGGCACTAATCATAATAACTTGAGTGCTTATTCGGTGCATCCCTTCTTATCTCATAGTCCCTTCTTGTTTGTAATAGAGTTTAGGATTTGCTTGGTTAGTGTCGTCTTGCCTAATTGCTTAGGGGCGGTGCATGCGTCATTGTTTAGGTAGATCAAGTTAGTCCCCTCCCTCTATCGTTCTATATCATAATCCCCTGTTCGACATGGACCATTTCCGCATCCTTGCCGATGATTCTCTGCCCATTGGGCTTCTGGAGTATGTAGCCCAACCCTCCGCAGCTATCCTCTCTGGGCACATCGAGCCCTCTCTTGCCACCGATGGTCGGTCCCGCCCTCCTTCTCCTCCTAGGGCGGATGACCCACATTCTCAATTTAGTCAACTTCTCCCTCATCTGCATCCGGACCAAGTCCGTGAATTTTTGGCGTTGCCAAAGGCAAGCGACCCTTATCTCCTCCCACTCACAGTTCTGCCCAACAAGCAGCTTCCTCCGCTCCTGTTATTTCTGCACCACACGCACCCTCCGTGGTGGCAGATCCTACACCCCTCGGTCCGTGGGCTATTCACTTCTCTGAGCCCAGCTATTTCCCGGCGCAGGATGTTTGGCCCAGATCCCCTCCAGTCTCCTCATTCTATAGGGCTGAACCTGTTCCCCTTCCCCGCGAGAGGTCTTACTCCTTAGAGCAACCCCTCTCCCTCGTCCCTACTCACCATGCCACGTCTCCCTCTGACTTCCTTGTGGAGTCGACGACCATGAAGAGGGAGCTCCATGACCTAAGGAGACAATTGGACCCGCAGAAAACCATGGACATTCCCCTTCCATCATTTCAATACCTCCGGGTCCCACCTCAGTCAGAACATCCTATGTACCGGTGTTATTCTGGGGTAGGAGACCCTTATGTACATTTGAAAGATTTTGTGTATGAGTCCGCACCGCACAAGTACGACCGACATCTCATGGCATACTTGTTTTGAAAGTCATTGGATGGAGCGGCCCTCGAGTGGTTCTACTCTTTGCCCCTCGAGGAGGCCGAAGATTTTTTTATTGTTCAAGAAAGGTTCTTACAACAGTTTCAAGATCGGGTCGGACCTGAGTATTCTTTTGTTGACATAGTGGCTGAGAAAATGAAGCCTGATGAGGAATTTGTTGTCTACGCTGACAGGTGGCATGCCCTGGCTGCTAAGGTCCGATGCCCCATGTCGGAGGAAGAGAAAGTTAAATTGCTGATTTCCAACGCCACACCCACCTACCGTGCCATCCTAGCTATGAACAACATCACTTCCATGCACCAGCTGTATAGCCGAGCCCGTTTCATCCATACCTAGCTCAAGGATTCACCCATCCACTATATGTTTCAGGCCACTAAATCCCACTATCCCAAGAAGCCCCAGGGACCTGTCACTGAGGGAATCCAAACCAATGAGCAGGTAAGTGCAGTGAACAACCCCCAAGGCTCGGTAGGTAGGGCACCCTTTAATTAGCAACCCTAGCAACCATGGAACAATAGGCAGCCGCCTCCTCAGGGTCAAAACCCCCAGCAAGACCAGCGTCAATACAATCAAGTCCCTCCGCCCCAAAATGGCTATGCTCCCCGAAAGCCCAATAGGCTCAAGAGAGCTCAGTATCCTCCTCTTCCCGAGACCCTAGCCGACATCTTTGCGGCCCTTATGTCTCTAAACGCTCTTAGGCTTCCTCTCGAAAAACCAAATTGGAACATGGCAGCGGACCAAACAAAATATTGTGTGTACCATCGCCATCCAGGGCATAATGTGTCAGATTGCTTAAAATTTCAGGACATTATTTATGATCTCCATGAGTAGAATCAGATTGATTGGGCCGAGATGAAGAGATTGATCCAGACACTGAGGGACCAATAGGGTCAAAGGCAGCAACAACAGCAGCAAAGGCGACAGCAGCCACAACAACAGCAGCAGCAATTTCAGCATCAACAGTAACAATTCCAGAAGCAACAGCCATTCCAGCAGCAACCACAGCAGCCAATCAATTACCTCGTAATAATTCGTAACCCCATGCTGCAACACCAGCCCGCTCTGAACCCTCAGCTTGCTCCACCACCTCCTCCACCCGCTCAAGTTAACCCCGTTGTCCACCATCCACCACCAGCAGCCGCGTGGGCTTATGATGACGAGCACGAAGTAGGCCAGCTTTTGGTTATTTCCCACGCCACACCTACTTCCACCATGCCTAATACCACCACATTCACACCTACCACACCCACCGTTATCCCGTCACCTCTCAACATCCCGTTCTCCCCTACATCGGCACCCTTATTAGCCACCCCCCCCTATCATTGACACCACTTCACCTCCCCTTCACCACAACCTCGCCCTACAGAGCGGGCATATGTTCCACCGAATGTACCCAAATGCATCCGTGTCTATGCCGGGTCAGCCGACCCAAACTTCCAACAACCAGCAGCATCAACAAGACATTGAGGAGATAGATCCAATCCCGGGGACCCAATATGACATACTAAAGCATCTAGATCAAACTCCATCCAAGATATCCATCCTAGAGCTAATTAAGAGGTCGCAAACACACCAAGATGCCCTGAGAGTCTTTCTGCAAACGGTCATGGTAAATGAAGATATGAACCCAGATAATCTGCCATCTGTTCTCTCCATTGTCAACAAAGGGCCAACTATTACCTTTACACACGGAGAGCTAGCTCCCCTAGAGGCCAGGAGAAGGCCTTTATGTGTCACCTTAACCATAAACAAAGTGGCTATTGATGCCGCATTAGTTGACACCGGAGCTTCTATAAATGTGTGCCCACTAAGTACTTTGAGGTCCTACAACATTCCCGAGCGCCGCCTGCAGCCCACTCCTACAACCATAGCAGCCCATGACAATTCCCGGCGGGCTTGCCATGGCATCATCTCTTTACAAGTAGAATTAGGCCCACTTGTCATGATAGTGGATTTTTATGTACTTGACATTGATCCAACCTTCAAAGCCATTCTGGGTCACCCATGGATTGAGGCATTAGGGGCAGTCCCCTCCACAGCTCATCAATGCTTGAAATTTCCATTCCAGGGCCGTATAGTCAAAGTTAATAGTGCAGCAACTTCACATACAGTCGGCCATCGAGAAGATAATGCCATCGGTCTGGCCATCTTACAAGCCCATCAGCTCAGTGCTTGATGTGAATTTTCCATGGGCTTACACATTTTCTAGCAGCCATCAGATTGTATCTCCATCGGTGGCCGCCGTTAAGAAGAACACATTGACAAACACGAAGGGGTGGAATATCATGGTAAGAATTGGATATCAACCTAGAAAGGGTCTTGGCGCTTGCCTTCATAGGAGGACTCAGATCATCAATGACCCTAAGAAATTCACAAAGCGTGGCCTTGGATATCAAGAAGGACTCAAACCCTAAGCGGCACATTCATCTGCACCAAAGTCAGACCAAGACCCTCTCACCTGGGCACTCTATGATCATTTTGTCAGAGGGCCCGTACAGCCAGGCTACAATACTATCATGACAGAAGCACTGTTATCCCCGTATCAAGCTCTGGTGGCCCAGCGACCCAACAAAAACTGGAAGCCTGAAGAAACAGGGGCAGAAGAACTAGAGCTGGAAGACTTGGTCTCAGACATCAGTTTCTTGTTCAAGGAGGACAATACCGTGCAGTCTCCAGTAGCAGAGGTAGAGGACCAAGACCTTGAAGACCTCGTCTTGGCAGTCAGTCATTTGTTCAACAAGGATAGCATTTCACACACTCTACCAATGGAACAGTCAGTATCAGTAGCCACCACCAAGCAACAGTTGCTTGGACTTGGGGAGGATTTTGAAATCCTAAACCCCATCAATCCAACAAAAGAGTTCTGGCCAGGGTATTCCTGGCCTTCTAGTCATTTTGTATCTTCCATCCTTGTTTATAATTTCGCCTTCATCCCTCCTTCTCCTCCTCTTATCATACAACTCTTCCCTGACGCTCTGAAAGCGTTGCTATTTCCTTTAATGGCTCGGTCCTGTCCTTTTCCCGACACCTCCGCATGTAGGATAGTTCATTACTTTCCTTAGTTTAATGTGTCAAAAAAAAAATTCAAAAAATGGGTGTGCTCAATCGGACGGTGATCCCCATCTTCTCTCCCCTTTCTTCGGACGACGATCGCCGTCTTTCCCCCTTCCTCCTTCATCGAACGGCGATCCTCGTCCTTCCTCTCCTTCCAAGCACCAATTCCTCACCTCGATCCCAACTTCTGGCGATGATCCTCGTCACTTCCTGCTGCAATCTCCTTTGCTTGACGGCGATCCCCGTCACCCCCGTTCTCAACACTTGGATGGCGATCCCTGTCTTGGTGCTCCCTTGCTTTCGACGGCGATCCCCATCACCCACACTTTCCTTCGCTTCCTTGACGGAGACCCCCGTCACTCTCTCCTCCTTCTTGGCGGCGATCCCCGCCTTTCCCTTCCTTTTGCTTGAGCCAGGTTCTGTGCCCACTGACCACCATTGTCATTTTGGGTGATCTGGGTGAGGGGCATTCTGTTCCCCTGCACCCCAACTTTGTTGCGGGCACCCTGAGCTCGAGTGACCCGCCTCCACCTCCAGACTCATCGGAGGATTCCCGTGGCACAGCCGCGCCTATTTCTTTCCCTTCAAATAATCCACTGGACACTTCTCCGGAGCCTCTTGTAAATATCAACCCTAGTTTAGATTCAAGGGTAGGATCTAGCTAGTCCCCGTCCTCATCTAGGAAGAGAAAGTGTAGTGGCATACCTAATAGATATTTGATCGATCTGGTGCAAAGGTGTGGCGCTCTTCTAGCTGTTGAGGAGTTCGTCCAGAAAGCTGTAATTCTAAACATAGAAGCTCAGCACGAAGAGGAAGGGCTAGACGATGGATTTGGAGTTTATGAGATCTTAGTTGAGGAAGACCCAACAGATGAAGAGGATGGTGAGATAGAGGATGCTATCGAGATGTATGTGAGTGGCATGAGAAGATTCAACGAGCCTACATCGGCAGTGGAGGAACCCACCAAAGAGGTAAACATTGGAACTGATGAAGATCCCAGGCTCCTAACTATAGCTTCCAGTTTCCCTCCTGAGGAAGAAGAGGCGCTCATAGAAATGCTAAGGGAGTTCAAGGATTCTTTTGCCTAGTCATATGATGACATGCCTGGCATCGACCCCGAATTGGTGGAGCATAGGTTAATCTTGAAGCTAGGGGCGGTTGCTGTTAAACAAAAAGTGAGACGATTCCTCCCCCACATTGCTCTAAAAATGAAAGAGGAGATTGACAAAACTGCACAAAGCTAAGTTCATCTGTGTAGTCCTCTATCCATTGTGGGTGGCGAACATAGTCCCAGTAATGAAGAAGGATGGAAAAGTGCGAATTTGCATTGATTTCCTGGACTTAAATAAGGCATGTCCAAAAGACGATTTCCCTTTACCTCATTTAGATGTGTTGATTGATAACACCGCTGGGTATGAAACTCTATCGTTCATGGATGGATACTCAGGATATAATCAAATCCATCTAGCCCCGGAGGACCAAGAGAAAACCTCCTTCACCACACCCTGGGGAACTTATTGCTATGTGGTTATGCCGTTTGCATTAAACAATGCCTGTGCCACTTATCAAAGGGCAATGCTAGCTATCTTCCATGATATGATCCATATTGATGTTGAGGTTTACGTGGATGATATTGTGGTGAAGTCTCGAACTCAAAGAGAACACTCCTCCATGCTTGCCAAAGTATTCCGCCACGCGCAAGAATATAAATTGAAGATGAATCCAAAGAAGTCCGTGTTTGGGGTTTCTTCAGGAAAATTGCTAGGTTTCATAGTCAGCAAATGGGGGATTCAGATAGACCCTCACAAGGACAAGGCAATAAATGGAATGCCTCCTCCTAAGAACATATCTGTGCTTTGAGGTTTAATTGGTCGACTTTAGTTCATAAGGAGATTCATATCTCAACACTCTCAAAGATGTCATCCTTTCTATGAACTGTTAAAAGGAGGAGCCAAGTTTGAATTGAACGCCAAATGCCAAGAAGCCTTCGATGAGCTTAAGAGTTATCTCATGAATCCGCCCGTGTTGCAGGCGTCCGTCCCTGGGAAACCCTTAATCCTATATTTGTCGACTATTGAGGACTCCCTAGGAGCTGTCCTTGCGTAACATAATGATTCTGGCAAAGAAAGGGCAGTCTATTACCTATCTAGGCTCTTCAATCCTTCCGAACTCAAGCTCACCACAATGGAGAAAACATATGCGGCACTAGTATGGGTGGTGCAGAAATTGAAGCACTACTTCTTAGCCCATAAGGTGAGTTTGATTTCTAGAATGGATCCTATTAGGTATCTCTTGGAGATGCCAGTCCTTGCCAACAGATTGGCGCGTTGGAAGAGCTTCTTGTCTCAATTCGATATCACCTTTGTAGTCCAGAAGGCTATAAAAGGGTATACCATTGCTGAGCACCTCGCTCACCTTCCTCTTCCTCATAGTGACACGGTTCAAGAGGATTTCCCCGATGAAAACCTATCACTCATCTCTCACGATCCCTTCTGGTCGCTCCACTTTGATAGGGCTCTCAATTCTAGTGGACGGGGCATAGGTGTTGTCTTGCTCACCCCAGAAGGGATCACCATTCCACTTGCATATCAACTCCAGTTCCCTGCCACCAATAATGTCTCCGAGTATGAGGTTCTCCTAGCCGGTCTGAAGCTCGCCTACCTCTTAGGTGCGCGCCACCTCAAGATCATAGGGGACTCTCAACTTGTTCTCCAGCAGGTCCTTTCTACCTATCGCACTCGTGACCCCAAGCTCAAGCATTATCAAGATCTGGTCACACTCCTAGCCAAGAAATTCGTAAACTCATCTACATTCACACTCCTCACTCTCAGAATATCCTGGCCGATGCCCTGGCATCCCTGGCCTCATCTCTCTCTTTCCCTCTCAACCGCAGTGCTGAGACAATCACTGTTGAAAGATTAGAAGCTCCCTCCACTCAAGACCCTTGGTTCAATAACCTTAGAAGCTCTTTAGTCTTAAAGGCAAAGAGAAGAGAAGTGAAGGAAGTGTTGTTAGTAGAGCTAGGAGGAATGATGGCAGAAGAAAGGCCATGGTACCATGAGATTGAGTTGAATTGCAGAAACGGTACCTTCCCAGAAGAAGCAGAAGTAGAAGCCGAAGATAGGAGGGCCATCCGTAG
Organism: Colocasia esculenta; assembly: GCA_014218235.1. Classification (NCBI taxonomy): domain Eukaryota; kingdom Viridiplantae; phylum Streptophyta; class Magnoliopsida; order Alismatales; family Araceae; genus Colocasia; species Colocasia esculenta. Next base: position 103,354,982 of record CM024755.1, on the reverse strand, counting down.
AGCGGCGTTAAGATATACCATTGTTGGAGAAGTGTTGTATAGGCGCGCTCTAAATGGAATGCTCCTGAAATGTTTGTCGGACGAAGAAGCGTGGAAGGAAGTGGAAGGAGCCCACTCTAGTGAATGTGAAGGGCATGTGAATAGCCAAATGTTGGCTAAGAAGATTCTTAGGCAGGGCTATTACTGTCCAACCTTAGAAGAAGACTATGCCATCTACGTACGTAGGTGTGTCAAGTGCCAGCTTCATTCAGATAAGATCCATGCTCCATCCTCTTCTTTGCATCCACTATCTTCCCCTTGGCCTTTCTCCATGTGGGCCTTTGATATCATTGGACCCCTTGGTGATCCTAAGGCTCAAGTAAAACAAAAATCTTTCATCCTTACTGCTATCGAGTACTTCACCAAGTGGGCCGAAGCAGAGGCATTTGCAGAAATCAAAGGCTCTATCGTGTGCAGGTTCATCATGAAGAACATCATCTCGCGGTTCGGAGTACCAAGCAGCTTCGTCACTGACAATGGGCCCCAGTTTATATCCCAAGAGCTTCAGGACCTATGTAAGAAATTCAATATTTCCTTGCATCATTCGTCTCCTTACTATCCGCAGGGCAACGGTCAAGCCGAAGCCACAAACAAAACACTTTTGAAAATTTTAAAGAAAACTTGTGAGTCTCATAAATTCACTGATTGGCCTGAGAAATTGATTGAGGCTCTGTGGGCCTATCGTACCTCTGTCTGCACGCCCACTAGGCAAACTCCCTTTTCACTTACATACGGGATGGAGGCCGTATGCCCACATGAGATCCTCATTCCTTCTCTAAGAGTTCAGCTAGACAAAGAACTTAATCCCAACGAACGTCGAGAGGCATTACTTACACAGCTGGAACTCCTAGACGAACGACGTCTAGCCGCGATCGATCATGTACTTTCATATCAAAATAGACTCTCAAGATCTTTTCAAAAGAAAGTGATTGAACATAAATTCCAAGAAGGAGACATGGTTTTGAAGCGAATTTTCATAAAACCTGGAGGTCCTAGGTCAAAGTTGCAAGCAAACTGGGAAGGGCCATATGTTGTTAAGGAGGTGTACCCTGGGAACATGTATAGGCTTATCAATGCCGATGGTGAGGAGCTCTCTCACCCGTGGAATGGGCTGTATCTTAAAAGATTCTACCTTTAATAAAAGGTTTTCAATAACGACATCATTTTGCAAAAGAATGTTAGTAGCTATGTGTCTTACTCCCTTTCATTTGTTGTCAAATGACCCTTATGCTCAGTCACACACACCACACGGCAACCCAGGGCTAATTTTCCTTAGTTAGTGGTGTTCCTGCCTAGCCCTAGTATGGGGTGCGAAGGTCAATTCTCTTCTTGCTCAAACAAGGTCTAGGGGCAAAGGGACACTGACTTATGGACTAGGGAAGGTGTAGCTCATATGTATGAAGTCTCAAAGAGAGACGGTCTGTTCAAAAGAAAGAAAGAAAAGAAGAGAAAAGAGAAAATTGATAAGAATAAGAAGTAAGCGAAAAATTTGAAAATAGGGGCATGTCAAAGAGTGGCAGTATAGTTCCCCGTGGGACGCCCTTGAGCCTGGTCGTACGCATGCCCCGGACAAAATAATGACCACAAAGTCTCTGGACAACAGATGGATTCCATATGAGATACACCCTTGCAAGTCATACAAGCCAGTCTCCCAAGCACCAAGTCCAAGTCTTGTCTCCTTTAAGTCCTCCTATCCCCGCTAATGACTGGAGAACCCCTCACCTGGTCTATGTTCGAACGTTAGCGACTAGGGGCAAGTGGTCTTTGGAGCCAATGCAAATGCACACTATGCTTAGGGGATAATTGACAAACATAAGATAGGAATAAGATCCATAGCCAATCACTCAAATGCAGAGGATGTCGTTATCAGAAAATTCTGAAACCCAAAAAAATCAGAAAACCCCAAAAATAAAAAAATCAAAAACTCCAAAAATTAAAAAAAAAAATCAGAAAGCCCCAAAAATCCAAAAAATTAGAAATTATAAAACCCTAAAAATCAGAAAATTTCAAAATAAAAAAATAGAAAATCTCAAATCCAAAAAAAAAAAATAGAAAATCCTGAAAATAAAAAAAATGTGTGTACATATCGCTTTCTTTTGGCATGCTTTATTTCGATTTGCTTTTCTGCCTATTTAAATAAGGCTTAGCCCCTTGACAATTATGAAGTTGAAATCATTTTTACTTAGCGCAAGGGGCTGAGCCAAAGAGTAGATCTAACCTGTTTTCCTAAGTGTGCAGGGACAGGACATTTTTTGGAACGTATGTAACAATGTACTCAGGGTACTCTCCCTCTCTCTCCCTCTTATTCGGAATCTCATTTCACACTCGTGACAATTAAAAATTCATTTTCCATAAATATTGACATAAAATAAAAGATCCACTAAGATATAAGCAATATGTACAAAGATAAGGGAGAGGTGGCTCACAAACTCCTCACTGTCCACCACCACTCTCCCCGGATTCCTCATGTCTATCTAGTGGTTGTGGCATCTCACCACCACCCCTGCCACTCTTGGTGCTGGTCTCACTACTGAGATGCCTCTCCTCATCCTCGTTCCTCCGGCGGCTGGAGGAACCTACTAAGTACTGCCTAACGGAGGCGCCCGTCACTCTGCTAGCCCCACTCGCGCCGCTCCTACTCCAGCTCCGTGATCGGCCTATGGCCGTCATCACCTCCTGAAGTCCCCGCGCTAGTGTCTACTGTGCATGCAGATCAGCGCGCAGTCGGGCTAGCTCCTTCTGGTCCACTAACGACCCCTGCACTCGTAGCGTCGCCAGCTCCCTCATTGTCTCTGCCACTCGGGACTTTGCTGCCTCCACCCGGATGCGCAGCTGATCCCTCTCTCCTATCACAGTGTCGACCTGCCCCTGCAGCTGGGTCGCTCGGTCCGTGGCAGTCCTCAGCTCCGTCTCCTGCAAGAAAAGCCAAGTCAGTGCCAAATGTAAATAATTTTCAATTTAAATCAATGTCTTGCTTACCCTCTCAGCCAACTCCGCCCGCGCCTTCGTGGCCCTCCTCACTGCGGCTGCCAGTCGATCCTCTAGATCCGACTGGGAGCCCTCTGCCCCTCTGGAGGAGGAAGCGCCAGCCTCCGCTGCTCTCCTCACCCTGTCTAACTCCCTCTACTGCACATGCAACACATGTTAGTTTCTCAAATCAGCTAAGGAAATTGGTAGAGTACTGAAGTCTGAGTAGGTGCTTACCATCTGCTCCGCCTCCTACTGGGCTACCTCTCAGTCCTGCACTGCAGAGTGAAGCAAGGCCCGAAGCGAGGCAATCTCTCCAGCCACATCCACCTGCAATTCATTTCTAAATCTTTAGCTCAATTCCATTAAAAGGCAATGCACAAGGTCTGGGTTTAGGAAATCTATCTGCCGTCGCGCGCCCTTATAAACCCTCGCCTCGTACTTTAAGGCGAAGGCCTGAAGGTACATGTCATCGGATGTGGCGGTGGACTTGACTTGGTTGCCTCGGCGCTCCCAGTTCTAGATCGGCTCCTTGGCCCGCTCGTGCCAGTCGTAGTGTCGTGAAGTCCCCGGAAGCTCCGACCAGGCCTAGGGGTCCGGTCTCGGCTGGGGAACTCCACAACGCTCTAACGTAGGCCGAGCGACCTCTGGGACAGGTGCAGGTGGAGAGGTAGCACAAGGTTGAGTGCATGCACTGACCTACTGAAGTAGGGGCGGGCCTGCACCAACCAGGGCTGTCCCTCATCCCCCTCCTCTAGATATGGCCGCCACACCACCTGCACATCAAGCACATCTTGTTAGTAGCCAAGTGAGCAAAGTAATTAAAATCAAATTCAACTTAGAGAGAAGGGTTAGATCACTTACATCTAGCTGGGGGTAGACATCAATGGCGTCCTGGAGGGACGCTAGCTGGTCCTCTAAGGGATGCGTGTCCCTACACGGCACCTAGCGTTGAGCAAGGAGCACAATGCTCGGTCGCTCCAAGGTCCCCCTCCTCAGGCCAGAGATGTGGAGGCAGGCCCAGACCTGCAAGAACATGAAGCCACATTTAGATCATAATTATAATATCAAAAGGGCAATTTAAGTAAAAGGGGCAAGAGAAGAAGAGTGCGCCTGTAGGAAGGGGTGGAAGCCACTGATCGCGGTCTGTCGGTCCGATGAACCTAGGCTCTAGAACTGATGCACCAGGAACACTGCTCCCCACGCATAACCCCCTACCTCACCTAGGTCCTCTAGTAGTGGCTGGAACTGGCAGTGGACCGGGTCGCCCCTCGTGGCAAACAAGAGTCTACCAAAGAAGATGGTGAGGAAGCGAAGTAGGTCTATGTCTGCCTGAGCCCCTGGCTCACTAGCTAGGCTCTCTCGACAACCCTCCGCCAGCCACTGCAGCTGCTCATCTACGGACTCGGCTACCCTCCTCCCGGTCTCAAACAACCCTAAGCTCTCCCAAAGCTCGACCCTAGAGACAAGGGAGAACCTCTACCCTACGGTCAAACCTAGGAGCCTATGGGCAAGCTCTCGATAGCAGGGGTAGGTGTAGCCACTCATCGGACGCCCATAGACTCTCAATCCAGTGATCCTGCTTACACCCTCCAGGTTGGGGATCATATGTCCCCATCAAAGCACGAAGGCAGTCGCCTCCATGTCCCACCTGCTACGCAAGGCCTGGGTGAGAGGGGCGTCGGCCCTCATCCACTCTGTCCTCAGCACCTCCCCAACCCCCATCTCCTCTAACCGGTCCCTCTGGAACCTGGGGAAGGCTAGTAAAACCGCTAAAACTAAGATCGACAAAACCCAGGACCTCATTTCTCTCTGCAAGCACAAATTATAATTATCAGCCAGTTTCATCCTGTTTAGGTTTTGGTCTCGGTTGAGGTCACAACGGCCCAGAGGGTGGCAACCTTGTCGTGACGCCCCGATGCGTCGCGATCAGGTCGCGCCCCCCCAGTAAACCGCGACCATGTCGCGACGGCCTTGGCCAACGCTACATGGTCGCGGCCTCGCGATCTCAGTCACAAACCAACCGTAATTTCCCTTGTCCGATGGGCATTTCTCTGGGCGTCACACCCTACATAGAGCCCTCTAGGGGCTTCGCCTTCCATCCATACATATAAATCAAGGATTAGGGTCTCGGATACTTACCGTTTTCATTGCTTGCTCCCGAGCTCTTGCCACCACCTCGAGGTCGACTGCGGGTGCCTCCTCCTCTTCCATCTCCACTTCCGGCATGATCTCCTCCACTGGAGGCGCCTCCTCCCGCCGCCAGGTGCTTCCTCTCCTCGCCAGTCGCTTCCTCCTTCCGTCGCCGGGTGAGCCACCACCACCATCACCTTCATGACCGCTTCCCGCCATCGTTGCTTTGGGGAGATTGGGAGAGTGAGAAGGAGGATGCTGAGAGAGCTGGAAATCGCCAAGGGAGAAAATCGCCGGGAGCAAGAGCTTTGAACACGTGAGAGAGGGATAAAAGGGGGGTTTCTGCATATTTGAATCGCCGGTTTATGACGCGACGCCTCTGGGTGTCGCGTTCATGTCGCGGCGGCTAGGTAGGCCGCGACAATGTCGCTACCCACTGCCCCGTCGCGACCTGAATGCGTCGTCCCTAGGGGTCACGTTATCAATAGAACACAGTGCACACAGAGTAAAAATCTGATTTTATTGTTTCAACTCATCAAGTACAATGTCCAATCCTCCCTACAATCAATCAAATGTACTTTCCTACCCTGATTACCATATGATACAATGCCTACATCAATCTAATCCTTCTCAAGCTCCCGGTTCGGCTGGACGGACCCTCTTCAATGCCTCGAGGTACTCTTGGGTCACGCCCTCGTCTTCCACTACCTCCACTTGGAGGAGACCTGCGGTGCATCCTTCCCAGTGGACGATGGCACTTCTCACATCTCGCTCATCTTGGTCATCACCCCTCTTCCATTCCTAAATGGGCGGGTAGTGCGAGAGCAGAGGAACCACCGTGCGTGCAGCTCCGCACTAAAGGTGGAAGGGATCTGGATTATATAGGGCCAATGCCTCGTTGCCTATGAGCCGTAGAGCTAGTCCCGTGCGCTGTGGTAGGCGGATCATCCTGTTATGGAGGTAGCGTGGGCACATGTCAAACTCTGCCACCGTCATTGCCTTGAAGTAATTGCGCCATCCTTTCAGCCCCTTCACTTATGTCATCTTGCACCACGCCTCTGGTGTCATGTAGAGGGGTGCACCCACAAAAGCTAGTGGATGATGTAGCATGCTCTTGCACTCAGTAGAAAGGTTGTCCATCGCCCGGAATTGAATGTGCATCCCCATCCAGAGCTCGAGGGCGATGACAAAACCATAGAAATGGCCTCCAGTGGCTGCAGAAGATAATCCAGCATAAAGGTAACCAAGGACGGCCTGTGCAATGCTCATACCTTCGGATACGGAGTCGATTATGCTCAGGTTGGAGAATGAGTTGGCACCGTCCTCTGCCGGGAAAAGGATGATGCCGCAAATGCAGATGGCGGTGGCTTTGGCTATGGCAAGGTAGTTCCCAGTCTTGCGCTTGCACTGGGAGACCACCCACTGGGAGATGGGAAGGAGATGGACATGGTTCTGGCTAGTCATGCTGTGCAAATCTATTTTCTTGGTGGTGATCTCGCCGAGGATGCTCCATGTGTCGATAGGCGCCACAGTGTAGGAGAGGGCATGCTCCTCACCTCTTTTGTACTCATGGAGACCCAACATCAGCTCCAATTCCTCCAACAGTATAGTGGCCTCAAACCCGGGGAAGATGAACGTGTGTGTCTGCGGGTGCCACAACTCCGCCAGTGCAGTGAGGCTGTCCCACACATGCACGATCTTGTGATACTGTTTCGCCAAAACCAGCACCGTTAAGAGCCCCCATTCGCGCAAATGCCGGGTAGAAGCTAGAGGGAGCATCTCTATCATGGACGCTAACCACGGGACTTTGGAGAATCTCTTATGGCCCAGGAGGATCTGGAATAGCTGAAGAAAAGAAGAAGAAGGTTGGTAGCAGCAGGAAAGGAAGAAGAAGAAGAGCATGAAGAAAGAGAATAACTAGAAGAGAGAGAAAGTGCACTTACTTGGAGTTCTGGCCTTGCGCAAATGTGCCCGGGCACGGAGGAGAGTTGCTGTAGCTCGGCGTGGGACACTCGGGCCGCCTTGGGGCCGCCATAGGGCTTGATGTTATCCTAGAAGGCAAAGAAAGACCTCTTCATGGCTGAGGAGAGAGAAATTTGAAAGAGGGGAAGAGAGAGAGAGAGAGAGAGCTGTGAATTTGGGCCCTCTACAGCCCTATTTATAGAGCCCTAGGGGGGCTAGTCGATCCCAATCCCGTACCTAGGTGATAGAGTCATAGTAGGGTATGTTTAAGAGTCCTAGGAGAAGTCTAGGTAGGATTAGATCAGGATAAGATCAGATTTTTCCGTCTTTATCCTGTGACTGGTGTCACGACGCTATGATGCGTCGCGTTAAGGTTGCGACCACCGAGGGCACCGCGACCTTGTTGCGACCCCCAAGTGCATCGCGTTTCGATTTATTGTGTCTTTGTATGTCTATGTATTGTTTGTTGTGTGATTGTATATATTTTATTGTTGTCATGTTTCTTTGCTTTGATTATTCGTTTGAAAAAAATGAAAAAAAGGAAAAGAAAAAAATCACAAAAAATGGAACGTCACAGGTAAGTCAGGTAAGTATTTCTATCCCTATTCCCTTGCATTACTATATGGTATTCTATTTATTATATCATTTTCAAGGACCGGTTGGTTCTCAATGTGTTCTGGGATTTGAGTTCCCCTTTTCCAAAAACAGCGATGATGTAGGTGCACATTGTTAATCGTTGGATAGGCCGTTAAGTCAGATGAGTTTGGGAATGACGGACTCTGTCTTGCACAGCAGTTGTAGGAAGACTCTCGACCCATTATTGTCTGGTTTAGCAATATTATCCTTGATATATCTTCTATTTTCTCATTTCTTTGCATTTGTTTTAATGATCTCTTTCCCTTTAGCCCAGCATACATCATGTAGGACTTTGAGCTTTCACGTCTCATCCCTGGCTAATGGTGAGCCCTTGTTGAATGCCCAACCATTCCTCATATTCAAAACAAGAAATCCTATTTCACTCCAAATCGGATGGTCTGCCTCCGAGTGAATTGTTCCTATCAGTTTGTCAAGAATTTCCTTGTCTGGATTCTCTATACACTTTCATTCTTATTCTTTTTGATCCGTTTTGGTTGCGAACCGCTCCCAGGATAGAGTCATGAGTTACCTACCTCGCACGCACATGTCCCTCCAAAATGAAACCTACAGGCCAATCGTCTAGGGTACCTCTTAATCGAGGGGTTGATCATCCTTTTCTTTCCTCTTCTCGTCCAGACTTGTGTCTTCCTTGCATTCTGCCCGAGCAGCTAACTCGGGGTTTCATAAAGATTCCACTTGCTTGTTGATTAGATCGGGTGTCTCTTTACCTTGGCTCCCACTTTTCAGTCCACTCTGCATCATCTCCGCTCCACCGTCACTTCATGACACCTTCCGCTACACTTTTGTTTCGCTCCCTTGCAAAGTGGAAGCCAAGGAGGGGCAAATCTGTAGACACCCGATTCTGGCCTACAAGATGAAACACATTTCGTGTTATCTTAATAAGCCCCAAGTTGGTCATTCACCTCGAGCCCACTATTAGCCTTGCTTTGAGCCCATTAACAGCGTAATTTTCATGATATCCTATACATTATCTCTTAAAAAGAGTCCTTGAGCCTTAAATGCCCATTATTCTCCCATTTGATTGGCCAATAATTCAAAAATAATCGATTTTCCTTAACGCAACGGGTCATGGCGCCGCGTCAATCCTTGTCGCGCCCGCTATGGCCGTCACGACAGCCCATGCATATCCATGCACGTGGCCTTGCTGTCGCGCCCCTTCTGGTCGTTCCGTTCATCCCTGTCGCGCCCCTACGACCCGTCGTGACAACAGCCGCATACGCTGGCCTCCGCAACCACCTCCTATTTATCCTCTTATGGCCTTTGCATTTATCCCCAAGCAACCCCCCAACCTCCTGAGCGCATCTTGGGTTTGTGGGACTCTTTGGAGGCTCCTTTGGACTCTCACCCACTAGATTTAATGGCAATTATCTTTATTTGGGTAATTATCATCTAAAAATGGGATTATTCTCTCGCATTTCTTTATAAAAGCAAGACCCTTCCTTCAGAACGAGGGGAGCCTCATTTTTCACCCCGAACGGCTGCCGAAATTTCCTGTGACCAACACTTAGCTTGCAGCTCTTCGATTCCTCTCATTTTTCTCCTATTCCCTTCACCAAGCCATGCCCATTTCTTCATCTACGGAGCTTGGAGCTTGAGGAGGGCAGCCCCCACTTCTTCTGAGGTTCCAGCATGAGCCAAGGACGCATATAAACACCAGGGAGTCGCCTCATACGGAGCTTTTTCTTCCCTCTTCCCTCATTTCCTTTTCCATGCATGTTATTTTATTTTCTAGATAGGCTGCATTTCCTTTCCTTCCTGCGTTTTCCATGCACCCTAGGGGTTTAAAAAACCACCCCCCCAGATTCATTCCCCCCATGCTTCGTCCTCCTCTTTCATTTATGGATAGATTCTACACTTAAACTTGTTCAAACAAGGTTTCTTTTCTTGTTTTCGTTGTTTTGGCAGGCACCCAAGCGAAGGCTGACGAGCAGCACTTGTTCTCTAGCCGGACGGAGAGCAGGAATAAGATCCCCTCACAATTCTCCTGCACTACAGAGGATGCAACGGATGAGGGCGACGCGACATAGAGACGCGCCCTACACGGGCGTCGCGACAACAAGCCCCTCGCGACGGGGTTCCCCGTCGTGATCTTAGTAAGTCCTTCTGTCCTCTTTCCATTTCCTAGCTTAGTTAGCCCATCTCATTCTTATTATATGGCAACTTCTAGGTGGTGATCACATCCATTTTCTTATTCTTCTATAGTTAATCCAAGTTTACGTGTTTTGGGGGTGCACATTCCCCGTGATTACAGTGGTTTGGGTGTTAGAAGCATGTGGCATGTTCAAATCTCTCTCATGGCTATGCTTATATGGAATGCTATGCATGGTCAGTCACTGTGGTCCACATATGCCAGAAGCAGATTTTTAAAGTCTCATTTTACTGAGGTTAACATGGCGTTTCCTACGGGGATTTCTAAAGAAGTTTTTAATGTGGCTTATAATCTAGTCACGCAGAATAGTAGATGGGTCTTGGGAGATGGCAAGGATATTGATATTTTGAGGAATAAGTGGGTTGGCAGTGCACCACTTATATCCTTTCTTCTTGCTCTATCTCAGCACCCCTTTACTACAGTCAACGATGTGGCTTCTGGACCATCCTCTCAGAAGTCATGATATTATTATGAGGGTTATGGAAAATGTCAACATGTCTGCCACTCTTGATGCATGTTTTTGGACAGGTAATGCTAATGGCCTTTTCTCGACTAGTGCTGCCTTTCAGGCTATTAGGCCACAGGGTATTTCCTACCCTGCTCAAAATCTGGCATTACACTATTAATCCTAGGCTGCTATCTTTGGATGGAGAGTACTGCATAGGTCTGTGTCTACCGATGATCGGATATCTAATTATGGTGTTCATCTTGCTTCCTTCTGTTCTCGTTGCACAGTCCATCAGTTGAAAACCTGGACCATCTCTTCCTTGAGGGGGAGCTAGCCACCGTGCTTTGGAACTGGGCTAGTCCTCTTTTTGATGCTCTGGTTAAGGGTCCTCATATCACGTCCACCTTATGGAAAATCTTGTCCACATCGAATTGCCATACTGCGCTTGGTTTTATCCCCACCTATGTTATTCTACTTATGTTGTGGGAGATTTGGAAATTCAGATGTGCCAAAAGGTTTGATTCTAAAACCAAATCTGTGAGGAGCATTATTTCGGATATCAGATTTGCTATTAATGCAGCTATTCAAGGGATGTCTTTCAAAAAGGAATGCTCAGTTTATAGATTTGGTGTCCTTCAGAAGTTTGGCTTCAAACCCACTGTGAAACTTAAACCACCTGTAGCACCCCGAAAATTTTAATTACATAAAAATTCAAATAAATGGAAATAAATAATTTCCATAATATCGGAGTATTTAAAACATACGTACCATTATCGTATGTGCTAAAACACATCGGAAAATTTCATAAAAATTATAAATCAACCCTAAATATTATTACTAAATGTTTCACAAAGAAATTTGTGCCAAGAAAAATCATATCATCCAAGTTTAAAGTGTTTCGCGACTTATTATCGTAATTCATGAATAAGTCATAACATCATTATCACACGTACGTGGATGAGTCAGAAAATTAAATAAAAATCATAAATGGACTTCAAATAATATCCTATAATGACCCATCATGAAATTTGGTTCAATAAAAATCATTTGGGCTAGGTTTAAGAGTTATTGCGACCGATTATCTAAATAAGGAAACAAGTCGGAAAACCGTTAACACGGAAATACGACGCAATCAAAAATTAAATAAAAGTGTTGGGGAGACTTCCAACATTATATATTGATGACCCATTATCATAATTGGGCCAATGGGAAACATTTGGCCCAAAAATCAAATAAAGCTAGAAAATACATAGAAATTCGTAACCATAAATAAGCTGAAATTAAAAAGAGGCAATTAGAGTTGAATTGGGATGCAATCATGCATTCATGGCAACCCAAATTCGTGCCTAACTATGAGGGGAGATTTCCTAATGCCTCACACACTCAAAGGGAGGAAGAAATCATCAAAAATAGGAAACCAAACATGCCAATCCCGAAATCCTCTTTTCCTAGTTATAATAGGACTCCTAAACACCATGGTTACTTAAATACTCTTCACCCAAAACCTGGGAACGAATTTAGAACTTTCTAGGGTCGTGTGGAGGAGCTCTTGGTGGCTGAGGAGCTGTGGAACGACCACAAGAAGCCGTTCTTCTTCCCCTTCTCATCTGCTGCGACCTGCACAAACCACTACCTTGAAGTCGACCAAAGGTAGGTTTTCTTGGGCCAAACCTTAACATATCCTATACCAATGTGTAGAGCATCAAGTTAAATTTCATTTCCCATTGGTTTCATCGAATTTCATTTAGTAGATTTTGAATTATAAGCGTTGTGCCAAAGTCGCGCACTATTAGAGCTTTTCCCTTTCTTCTTATTATTCACACGATTTGAGACCGAATTAGACTGAATCATCAACATAAAAGTTCTTCTACTTGTAATCACGATCATCTTTCATGTTCAACGTTTTGTCTAAAACTCTTTAGTTAGAGAGTTATGAACCCCTCAAGAGAGTCATGCATAATACTGTGTTTTCGGGTTTGCAGTTAGCCTTAGGTTCTTCCTGTTTTGCTTGAGATTTAAGACCGAAGTAGGTCAAGCCTCCAACATGAAAGTTCTTGTATTAATCGATATGGTCATCTTTCATGTTAAATGTTTTATTAATCGATATGGTCATGCATGATACTGCGTTTTCTGGTTGCATTTAACTTTCACTTACTCATGTTTTTCACAAGGTTCAAGACCGAATTAGGTTAAAACCCCAACAACAAAGTTCTTATACTAGTTGTCCTTGTCATCTTTTATGTTAGACATTTTATCCAAATATCAGTAGATCCCATGTTACAAGTCTAACATGTAAGTCGCCATGAAGTCATGCATGTTTAGGGCTTTACCATGTTCTTCCAGTATTTCATGCAATTAGAGACCGATTCAGACCCAGCCCACAACACAAAAGTTCTTTAAATAGATGTCCTCGACATTTTCTATATTGTGAGTTTTGTCTAAAGATCAGCATATAGAGAGATATAGGCATTTCATGAATATCACCATGTGTCAAATCATGGTAGTCTGAACCAAGAGCATGTCAGATCCATGTCGGGCTCAGGCGCAGACCCTGTGAACGCGACGGCCCGATATGTCGCATTCTGAGGCCGGGTCGTGACAGTACCTCTGTCGCATTCTGGTTGCGACAGTACCCATGTCGCCTTGTGCCTGCCTGATCTGACGACCCCGCCGCCTTCCTTATAGGGATATGTCGCGATCTCAGAACTTTACCTGAAACCACGTGTTTTCATGCATAGTTTTCCGCATATACCCAAGATCTGTTTAAATATGATATTTACTGTGTAAGTTGCTTGTCTTGGGTCTGAGCATTACATGATTGTTATTTAATGGCTTAAAAATTGATTAACCCATTTAAAAGCTTTAATTACATGAATGCTATTCTAAGTGCTCCTTAAATGTTATGATCCATTCATGTTTCTTGTGATTTAATCTTCCTACTGTTCCTCCACGTTTAAATGATAATGGTTATCATAAAATCTTGCAAACCATGACTTGTTAAAGTGCATAGTTTTATTCCATGTTATATTGTCAAGTGCTTCCTGCGAGTTTGAGACCGATGGTTTGAGAATTGTGACACGCATACCGCACTACACACTAGCACTATTAGGTAGCCCCTTCTTGGGAAATTGGAAACTCTCTACCGGTCATTCCGAATCGGTAGACTAGCGACCTTTTCACCAAGGCCTCCATAAATCTCCTCTGACCATGGATTCCCACATGGCCGACGAGTTGGTTGTACCATTGAAGTTCCCTGGAGATAGCATGCACTTCCTTTCTCTTCTTGATCTCGTGAGTGTGACTTACAAACTAGACTAAAGCCATTAATGTAAAGATTGAACGAAAGTATAAATTGTACCGTTATGCTGCCGAATTTATCTCTTGACCATTGTTCTCATGAAATCATGTTCAATTTAATTATTACTTCTTCTCATCATCATCATGAACATGACATTACACATGCTACGTTTTGAAACTCTCATTGGCCATTATTAATGACTGTGGGTATCTACATTTAAAAATTTACATGAGATGCTGACAGGGCACGGCGTGTGTCCAAGGGCTCCAATCTAGCCCCAATGACGGCGAGTCATAGATATACTGTTAACCATGGGGTATAATGATTACTGGCGTTGCATCTGCGCTGGGAGTACTTTCTTGCTTGTTGAATGTTAGATACATAACCACATACACGTGTCCTGGTGTACATTCTTGATGGATCTTTTCTTGGTGTACATTGGTGTCTACGTGCCTGATTAGTGTTACTTGATCGTGCTTGTGAAATCTTGCTTGCTTGCTTGCTTGATATGGCCATTCTGCATTTAATGCAATTAGTGATATCTTGCGTTCTTGACATCAAGTGAATTCTTGCGTGCTTGTACAAAGTGATATATTGCTAGTTCGATCTTGTCATCTTGTTCACAAATCTCGTTCTATCATAATCACTCTCTCTAGCTTGTTTTATATATCATGTTTTAACGAGTTTTATTCGTACTTACATATCATTCATCGTACTTGCCTAGTTCTAAAATGTTAATCACTTATATCATTGCCCGCACATTGAGATATAAATCCTACTGGGCTAGTTTGCTCATTCCCTACTTTTACCCAATCTAGGTGACCATGAAGTGCAAGAGGAAGAACAAGTCGAGGATGGGAATGCGTCCGAGTGATGAGCGTTCCAACTATGAGTCTAGTTATAGTAATTCGCTTTGAGAGTTAGAACATGTAGTAGGAAGTGAGAAGTATCATGTACTTTTGTTTTATTGAGTCTTAGTCCTGTAATAGTTTCCACTTTGAATACAATAAGTTGAGATTTGAATACAATTTATATTGAGTTCAACATATGGGCCCTATTATGATGTTGTGTTGATACACATTTAGTGCGTGCTAGCTAGAGGCTTATTTGCCGACTGTCCACGTCTCGAAATATCGACTCGAATTCTTCGAATTAATATCCACTGCGTAATTCTCGGGACGTGACAGCACCTAAGCTGGTGCGGTAGATTCCTCCCTCATATGGCCTCTGTTTGAATATGGATGGTGCATGCAAAGGTAATCCTGGCCCTTGTGGTGGTGGTGGTTGTCTTCGGGATTCAAATGGGGATGTACATCTTAGCTTTGTGTATTTCTATGGCCATGGCAATAGTGTCATTGCTAAGGTGCGTGCACTTTGTGATGGTCTGAGGTTGGCTGAGCATCGCGGTCTTTCTATTTCTGCTGTTTATTCAGATTCGCTGGTCTTGGCTCAGTCTTTTATTTTGGATAAATGTCCTTCATGGAAATGCTCGTGGTGGTGGAGAATTTCTAAGTCCTTACTAAACAAGTTTAACATTACTGTGCTTCATGTTTACCGGGAGACCAATAGGGTGGCAGACGCCCTTGCATCGTTTGCTTGTGAGAGAGGCTATTCTTCAGTCTTTACTGGTTCCTCCTTCCCACATTTTTGTAAAGGCCCAGTTGTGCTTGATAAAACTGGCTTCCCATCTATTAGGTTAGTCTAGTTCTTTGTCTTTTCATGGGTATGCCCCGCTAATCCATATATATGGCTTCTTATGATATTAATAAAATTTTTGGGCCGGGTACAACCAAGGGAGTGAGAACGTTATCTTTCGCTGGGAGATAGCACACTTAGCTGGTTTGTTTCTTGGTACCTTTTAAAAAAATCCCAATTAATTGAATTATTGGACTAATTGAAAGCTGTGATTTTTTTTATTTTTTTAACTATCGAATTGAGCATTAAATTTTAGTTGACATTGAAATAAATTTATTTAAAAATAAAATAAGAAAGTGTACACCCCGCCAAAGATGCACCAAGGAAAAAGTCAATTATTCAAAGCCAACTTACCAACAATTATATGATGACTGTGCTGAATGACGTAATGTCACGCCCCGACATTTAGCAGCGGAATAATATCGGGATGCGTGAATGATACGAATATAAGTATCACAGTTGAGTAACATAGAGTCACAATTAAATATAACAACATACATGAGACAGTAATAATGTCCACTATAATACTCCTTATTCCATTCCATTCACTAATTAAAATCGTACATCAGTAGAACCAGCTAAAGGGTCTATTATTTAAATAAAAATTCCATGAAAATGTTTCACTATTACATAAACTACTCAAATATCTATTCCTATTCTTCCAACTCCTCATATGACGTGTGCTCTTCACCCATGCCCTGCCCCATCGGAGTCCACTGGATCCTCATCACTACCTTAAAAGGATAGGATGATAGGGTGAGCAAACTAGCCCAGTAGGATTTACATCTCAATGTGCGGGCACTAATATACATGATTAACATTTTAAATAAGCAGGATCTGAATATGAACATGATGACAATGCATGCATTTCTAACAAGTCAAATAGCTGAATAGAATGAATATCATATCATATCAAATCAATTATTGACTTTCATATGCAATGGACAGGTAATTCAAGAATAGAATCGTATCAAAAGGAATTTGCCATATTCACACAAATATCTCATATTCACAGGTTCCATTGTATCATATCAGACTTATCATATCAAACGAAGGCACATTCACACAAATCTTGCACACATTCCAGTGCCATGCCACGCACCACAAGTCCATACTCCCGCGGTTAATAATTATGATGGGGCTCTCCTCCCCAGGACCAGACAGGGCCCCTATTGCACAGACATAAGTCAAATGGACCGAAGTCCCACATTGTGCCGATCAAACATATACATATTATGGCCACAAATTTCCAATAACAAGCTCATTGTAATAAGGACATGATCATTCATATAGTCAAGGTGTGACAATCGCTCAAGAGATTATTTGGGCAGTATAACGGCGTATCTTATGTTTCATAATTCTTGAATATCTTGACAAGAGGATGACTAATGACAGATCATATGTGGTGCAAGTGCTCTCTATCTCTAGGGTACTTCCTGGTACAACCAGCTCGGTCTCTATGAGGGAATCCATAGAGTACGGAGACTTACAGAGGTCTTAGGGAAAAGATCGCTAGTCTGCCAATACAGAATGACCGGCAGAGAGCTCCCAATTCGCCAAGAGGGGTGTGCCTAATCGTGCAAATGTGTAGTGTCGTGTCACAGAACTTTCCTAGTCATGTATGCAATGGATGAACAAATTATGGAAACATCGGAAAGCATATAAATAAGGAAAGTCCATACGCAATAAACAAGTAACATAATAGAAAGCTCTTAAACTAAACAAGTCCACTCTAACATGTATTCTCCATAGATTCATATCACATTCTGATTATGACAATTTCACATCAAGCTAGATCACAAGATGATAATCAAATGAATATAGATCAATCAATTCATATTGTACTTAAGAATCGTATTCATGACTTTATAGTTTTCAAATGGGTTGATTGGTTTTAGGTCATTAGACAGACTACACAATGCATCTTAAGAACATATCATGCAAGACTAACATTAAACATTGTAAAAATAGATCTTAGGTAGGCCTTTAAATCTACGTCGTACACAGTCGACGTATTTCATAACGTAGTGCACAGTCGAAACATGACTAAACTGTAAAGAATTCAAATCGCGATGGCCTATGTCGTTGCCTTTATTTTTGAATCGCGAAGGTTTACCCCATCGCATTCATGAAATGCATTCAAAATAATAATATAAATATAGATGAAAACCTTGAGCGGGAAAACCGGCCAAATCGCTACGGGGGTTCATGTCACGATTCATGCAGGCGCTGAAAACCATGCAACACACAGTTCCATGCATGCGGTTGACCGGTCAGACATGAAAACGTGACGGAATGGTCAGTTGACTTTTAGTGAATTGCAACGGTCAAGACCGACGGGATACCAGGCGATGGAATCGCGTCGCCTAACACGCGATTCAAGCTTCAAACCGAAAATGCAGGAAACAGGCAGCGATCCTCATGCAATGCTTATAACTCTCTATCTAGAGCACTTTGGTCAAAATGGTGAGCATGAAACTTGTAGGGGACATCAAGAAGAAGAGAACTATGCCTTTGGACCAAATCAGTTTGGTCTCGTTAGGCATGCAAACTAGCATAACCAAGAAATGGGACAGACTTGCGCGACTTAGGGAAAACGCTTAATACGGTGAACATGCTTGATGAAAATTGGGAAAAATAGATTCCAAACAACGCTGACACGATGCTCTTTCAGATGGTCTAGGGTTTGTTTAGTTTCATCCCAAGATCACCTACCTTTAGACGGATCTAAGAGATGCAAACACCCAGGTTGATGTAGAGCAAGGTTGAGGAAGAAGCTCAGTTTTCCCCAGTCGTTCTCCTCTCCTCCGGTGCCCTAGCTTGCTCCTCACGACCCCAACTCAATGCCAAACTTCCCCTAAAAGTTTTGTGACGATCTATTATAGTTTTAGGGTTAAATCCATGTCCTAATGAGGCTAGGAAAGGTGGCCTGTGAATTCTGCATGGCACCTTCCAAAATTTGGGATTTCTTCTCCCAATTGAAGTAGCTACACCATAGGAAGGTTCTTAGCATGGTTGGCCACGATTTGGCTTACTATGCTTGGCTAATAGCATTAGTTTAAGCCCTAATTTGCCCTTCCCAATTTCTACATAATTACAGGTACGAATTTTTGGGGTTTATTGTTATTGGGTTTTCATCTTTGGCCCATTTAGAGTTGTATTGGACCAATATGTTTTAAATAGTTGATTTCCCACTTTGGGAGTTTAATCATGTCATTTATTTTATTTTTATATATCATGTTTATTTATTTAATACTATTTTTTCTATATTTTAAATCATTAAATTTTTTTTTGGGGTGTTACATCCTCCCCTACTTAAGAAAATTTGGTCCCCAAATTTATACATGATGGTATAGTATCGTACCTAAGAATAGTTCTGGGTGGTTTTTTTTCATTCTCTCCTCCGTTTCCCAGGTAGCAATTGTAACTCCATCTCGACTCCATTGGACCTTCACCATTGGTATGGTACGATTCCAGAGTCGTTGAAACTTCCGATCTAGTAGTTTAATCGGCTTCTCTTCATAGGTCAGGTCCTCCTGAATCTCCAAGTCCTCATGGTTAATCACATGGTCGACATGGAATAGATACTTCCTCAGCATGGATATGTGGAATACATTGTGTACGTTTACCAGTTGTGGAGGTAGTGCAAGTCTATAAGCCAACTGACCAACCCTCTCCAGGATTTCAAAAGGGCCGATAAATCTGGGACTCAGTTTTCCCTTGATCCTAAATCTTTGAATTCCCCTTGAAGGTGAGACCTTCAAGAAAACATGGTCGCCAACTTGGAACTCCAGCACTCTCCTTCTTTTGTCTGCATAACTCTTCTTCCTGGATTGTGCTATCTTCATATGTTCCCTGACGATCTGAACCTTCCTGACAGTCGCTTCAATTAAGTCGGGTCCAACCCATTGGTTCTCCCTAACCTCTTCCCAACAAACGGGTGATATGCAACTCCTGCCGTATAAGGCTTCAAACGGTGCCATCTTGATACTTGTCTGATAGCTATTGTTGTGTGCAAACTCCATCAGGTACAACTGGTCATCCCATCGTCCTCTAAAATCTAGCACAAGAGCATGAAGCATGTCCTCCACAATTTGATTGGTTCTTTCAGTTTGTCCGTTAGTCTGAGGGTGAAAGGCAGTGCTAAAATTTAATTTGGTACCCATTGCTACTTGTAAACCCTTCCAGAAGTGTGAAGTAAATCTAGGGTCCCGATCAGATATTATAGTGGATGGAACCCCATGTAATCTAACTACTTCCTTAACATAAAGTGCAGCCAACACATCCACTGACTAGGTACTCTTAATCGGCAAGAAATGAGCCGACTTAGTCAATCGATCAACTATCATCCATACTGCATCCATACCACCTCAAGTCTTGGGTAACCCTATGATAAAGTCCATACCAATGCTATCTCACTTTCATTTCGGAATATCCAATGGTAGCAATCCACCGGCCATTCTGAAATGCTCAGCCTTAACTTTCATGCATGTTAAACAATATGACACATGGTCTGCATGGTCTGCCACATCCCTCTTCATATTCGGCCACCAATAAGACCTTTTCAAGTCTTGGTACATCTTTGTTGATCTAGGATGGATCGTGTACTTTGACTGGTGAGCGTTATTTAACAACCTCTTCTTGAGTTCCCCGTGATCAGGGACACATGTTCTACCTCGAAATAGTAATCTCCCATCAGCTGATAGAGAAAAGTCTAGTCTTTGTTCTAGCTTCTCCCTGATCTCAACTAAGAATGGATCCTCCCCTTGTTTCTTCTTGATTTTGGCCAGTAGCTCAGACTATATTTGGATATTGGAAATCATCACTTGTTTCTCCTTCTTTCCCATGTCTAAATTCAAACTTGCAAATTTCTCCAGTAACTTCCATTCGCCCAGCATCATACTAGCTAGCGTAGCTCCTGGTTGTCTACTTAGAGCGTCTACCACTACATTGGCTTTTCTTGGGTGATATTGAATGGAAAAGTTGAAGTCTTTAAGATATTCTAACCACCTCCTTTGCCTCATATTGAGTTCCTTCTATGAGAATAGGTATTTCAGACTCTTGTGGTCAGAAAAGACTTTGAATTACTCACCATAAATGTAGTGCCTCCATATTTTCAGGGCGAACACTACGGTTGCTAAATCCAGGTCATGTACAGGGTAATTTACTTTGTGGATCTTCAATTGTCTTGAGGCATAAGCTATTACCATTTCTTGTTGCATTAAGACACATCCCAAACCTGTTCCAGAAGCATCTAAATAAATTTCAATTCCTCCCTCTTCGGTGGGTAAGGCAATGACAGGGGCAGTAGTCAGACACTTCTTCAAGCTATTAAAGCTCTCCTCACATTTATCAGTCCACATAAATGGATTTTCCTTCTGGGTCAGCTTGGTTAATGGCACTGCAATCTTTGAGAAATCCTTTATAAATCTTTGGTAATATCCTGCTAATCCCAGAAAGCTCTTGATCTCTATGACGCTTGTTGGTCTTTCCCACTTCAAAACAGCCTCAACCTTTGATGGATCAACAGTGATACCATCCTTGGTTACCACATGCCCCAGAAAGGATACCTCCTTAAGCAAGAATTCACATTTACTTAGCTTGGCATACAATTTATTCTCCCTCAGAATTTGCAATGTAGTCCTCAAATGCTCCTCATGTTCTTCTTTTGTTTTGGAATAGATCAGTATATCATCGATGAATACCACCACAAATTTATCAAGATATGGGCGATAGATACTATTCATCAGCTGCATGAAAACTGCAAGGGCATTTGTTAGTCCAAAAGGCATAACAATGAATTCATAATGCCCATACCTGCTTCGGAAGGCTGTCTTGTGTATGTCTTCTCCTTTGATCCTCAATTGGTGATAGCCGGATCTGAGATCTATCTTAGAGAAATATATAGCTCCGGACAGTTGATCAAATAATTCATCAATCCTTGGCAGGGGATATTTGTTCTTGATGGTTAACTGGTTTAACTGTCTGTAATATATACACAGCCTCATCGACCCATCTTTCTTCTTGACAAAGAGGACAGGTGCACCCCATGGTGATGTGCTTGGTCGGATAAATCCTTTCTCCAGTATTTCCGTCAGTAGCTCTTTTAATTCCTTCAATTTTGTGGGGGACATTCTATATGGTGCCCTAGATACTGGTGCTGCTCTAGGGATCAACTCAATGGTGAAATCGACCTCTCGCTTAGGAGGAATTCCTGGCAAGTCTTTGGGAAAGACATCAATGTACTCACTGACGATATGGATGCCCTCGATCTTGACCTCCTTCTTCACGATGACAATAGCAACAAGAAAGGCCATACAACCTTTCCTCATCATCCTTTTGTCTATCTCTATCTTAGAACACTAGTATTGGGTAATGACTAAAGGTTACCTGGCTTCTCCTACAATTGACACTAGCCCCATGTTCAGACAACCAGTCTGCTCCTAGTATCACATCATAACCCTCCATGTCCATACATATTAAATTTGAAAGTAGATTTTGAGTTTCAATCAACACTTCACTAGATGGCAAATGGTTTCTAAGATTGGTGCCAGGACCAATCGGGGTTGACACAACTATTCCGGATTTCATTGGGACGAGTTTTGTTCGGATCGGATGGGTGGATGGATCAGATCTAGAAGGGGGGGTTGAATAGATCTAACACTAATTAATGCAGAAGCTTAAGCAATTCAAAATTACTTCGAATTAGAGATCAATTCACCCAAACAATTTATTGATATGAAGTGTGATTAGAGTGTTTGAGCAAATCAATTAGTAGTGTGAGTGAAATCCCTATGCATGCATCTAGCGAGATACAAAGGCAAACCACAATTCAAACCACTGCACAGAGGATTTTTAGGTGGTTCGGAAATCACCTCCAGTGACTCCTACGTCCACCCCTCACACAGTGAGGCCACACTACTCAAAACCTTGAGTACAACTCACACTGGAGCACGACGACTCCAAACCTTTTGAGTATGACGACTCAAAGAAAACCCAGGAGATAGGTACGACGACCTACTCCACAAACCACTAATGAGTATGATCACTCACAAGCACTTGAGCACAATGGCTCAAAATCAGAGCACTACGGCTCCAAACCTTTGGACCACGAAAGATCCAAGTTCTGCTAGAACAAGCTCAATTAGAGAATAAATCCTCCAGCCCGATCTATCTCAATACAATGATAAAAATAGAACAAACAGAATTAAGTGATCTGTGTAGAACACATACACAGATCACACAATGAAAACCTGGATGAACACTCCAAGAAAATAAATGAAATAATGTGACTTGGATGTTTCTTGATGAAGAAGTCTTGCAGAAGCTTGGATTGAAGACGCTTGAAGGAATTCGTTGAAGATCTTCTTCAATCCATGATGCTCTGCTTTGATGGCATCTGAGATGCCAGAAGTTCTTCTTCTACTGCTCCTCTTCAGTTGGATCTGCTCCCTATCTCAGCACAGTAAGCTTCTCTCCAGAGATTCTCCTTGATTCCCACGTCCTTCCTCTTGAAAGGATGGTCTGCAACTTCTGGAGATGGAGCAAGATCTGGAAACCCCCTTTTAGCCACCAAAAAGGTTCTTCAGGAAGTGTGTGGGCTCTCTTTTCTTTGGGGTACAAGGAGCATGGGTATTTATAGCCCCATAAGTCCATAAAGTGCCATGGGGTATGTGGGCACAAAAACATAGGTCAAATCCCTTGAACCCCAACCGGCCACGTGTCCAGATAAATCCACGATTTTGAGTTTCAGCCGGAGTGTGTCGACACTACTTCAGAGCATGTCGACACACTGTCCCAAACTGGCAGAATTGGTTCTCTGAGAAGGGTCACTAGTGTCGACACTACTTCAGGCAGTGTCGACACACTGTCCAGAACTGCCAAACAGGTCTTCTGGGAACTAGATCTAGTGTCGACACTGCCTGGGACTGTGTCGACACACTGTCCAAACCTGTTGACTGGGTTCACTGGGAACTGGGACTAGTGTCGACACTACTTGATCCTGTGTCGACACCACTTGACCTTTTCTTCATCATTTTGCCTTAGTGTTTGAAACACCGTGTCAACACCAGTAAGGGGTGTGTCGACACTACCAAGACAAAATCTGTATTCACATGCAAAATTAATACATAAATCATTAGTACAAGATATTATGATTAAAATATGAGATATTAAACATCAAAAACATGTTGTTTAAGCATTATTGTGATATGTATAGAAAGTACAACATGTTCAACATATCATCATCAAAATCACAAAGTGTCATCATCAAAATTAAAGTATGAGTGATGTTCATTGGTTATCATTAAAATACAATTTTAGGAAATTCCAAAACACACTTAACCCAACAATCTCCCCCTTTTTGATGATGGCAAAACATATGCACAATCTCCCTTGACTACAGCAACTCCCCTTGACCATATGCACCCTTTGAACTTTCTCCCCCTAGACCTAGAGACCTTTCTCCCCCTAGATACCTTTCTCCCCCTTTAAAGAACGTTTTCCCCTTAGAGACCTTTCTCCCCCTTTTTGACACCATCAAAAAGATAGATAAGAGAGAGAAACAAAGATTATAGGAGATCAAGAAATGAAATGAAGGAAATGAATGTTCAGAAATGATCAAAATAAGTGAGTCAAAGTGATATTGACATATGAGAGAAATTATTGTGTTTTTGTATTGTGCAATAAAGTTTAATCACAAAGACACACTCAACACAAAGTATAGCAAAGTATAATGATCTGAATGTGGTTAAAATAATGATGCAAATGTGAAATAAAGTGACCTATATGAGTGGGCAAAAATATTTAACAAGGATGTTAGGAGCTTTAAGTTTAACACACTGTGAAATAATAGGTCTAAACTCAGTATACATGAACTTTATTAAGGTCTTAAGCTTTTCTATCCTGTCTTGATTTGTTTTCATTTTGAACTGGGAAAGAATACAAGAATAAATTAGTTAAATCTCACTTTTCAGTGCAAGAGATCACATTGATCAGATGCAAGACCTCCTGATTACTCAGTGGTTTAACTTTCATTATCTTATATAGAGTTGAAAACTTTGATTTCCACTTTTGGACGTGAAACAAATCACTTTTTAGGTGAAATGGCCTGGTTACTCAGTGGTTCAAGAATTTGCATTGCTCTGTTTGTATCTTTCCAGATTGTTGATCATTTTCTTTTGACGTTTTGCAATAATATGTTTGCTTTGACCAGAAAAGACATGACTATGAATTTAGAGAAATTATTCTTAACATGTGGTAAAAATGAACCTTAAACATGCACATGTTGAATAGTAAAGCCACTCATGTGCCTACAAGTGTTTTGCAAATCATTTTAAAAATATTCAGTATTAAGATTGCTTAACCTTGAAATGATAATGAATCTTTGAAATTAAACTAAGTGCACAATGAGTTTAGGTTCAATGAGTTAATTCTCTCATAAGAAAATAGCACAATGACTCAAAAATTCTGATAATTGGGGCTCAATATAGACAACAAATGTCAAGAGAAATGAGTGAAGAATAGACAATAACTCCCCCTCAACAAATACTCCCCCTCAACAATTGCATAAAGGAATCTTGATACTTGGCAGAGACATACTCACGCATAGTGAAAGTGTCCAGACAAGCCTGACTTGTCTTTCTTCAAATCACCATTTGATATACCAAGAATGTCAATGCAATGTGAGAGTGAGGAATTTATTTGCAAGAAGATTTGTCAATAAACTGAATGGGAGTTGTTGATAAATCAGATAAAAAAGAATATTTCTTTAGCATTTCACTCAAAGATTCTTTTGACTCACTTCCCCATAAGATATGCATGATATGAAATGATCATTTAAGTAGTTCAGATATGTCTATTCAAAGTAGTTTGCACAGAAAGAATATGAACATGATCAAGCATGCATTAACATGTAATTTATTAAAGGAGAAAAGTTTTTCAAAAGCTCAAAATTGTTTCAAAGACTTAAAATAAAGTTCTTGAGATTTTCATTTTTCTTGATGACCTTTATGCAGAAAAAGACTATTGATACTTGGCGGAGAATTTTTCTCACGCATAATGAGAGTTTCTAGACAAGCCTAAATTGTCCTTTCACATTCACCATTTGATATACCACATAGTCATTGCAAAAAGGCCTATTATTCTTTAGTTTTAGCATGAAATTCATTGCATTTTCAAGAACATTTTTACACTTTTTCAAATTTACTCCCCCTTAATATGTGCATGGAATGAAAAAGCTAGCAAGCAATTCACACATGATTATGCACACAATTAGCTTTAAGCATAACATGACTTCTGGTACTTGGCGGAGTACGTTACTCACGCATAATAATAGCTTCCAAACAAGCATAACTTGTTTTTCCACATGTCATCATTTGATATACCAAGAAGTCAAAGCAGTTGATATGCGCACAGAATCATGGGCACAGTTAAGCAAGCATGATAACACAAACATGATTCCAAGTGTTAAGACACAAACTTATTGTTGGGAGCAACATCAAAACACACTCTTCATTGTTCAGATAAGACTCTAAGAATTTTCTTTAACTTAAGCAGTTCAATCTGGAAATGATATGAGGTTTTACCTGAATAGTCTTCATTTCTTTTTCAAAGATTTTACTTGTGTTCTCCAATCATTTCTTGCCTTGCACAGCCAATATCTTGAATCCATTTACAATGTATGGCTACAAGACTCCTCAGCTTGCTGATCAAGCTGGTTTTGGGACCCACACTTGCTTGGGTCCCACAATGAAATCAATGTTAGAGTGCAATAAAGATTTCTGAATCCAAAGTGATTTTATTTTTAGTATAGATGCATTTCTTTCATTGATAGAACTATTAGTAGAATTAGTTCTAGATTTTCTTTTTGCCTTGCTTAATGCATCTATGTTTTCATGAAGTTTTCTAATTTTTGGATTTTTAATATAAATAGAAACAGAATGATTTTGTGCAGCATTTCTATACTTATACACATGGAATTTCTGAACATTTCCAGTATGAACATGATATTTATTCCTATGTGTATGAGCATATGCATTAGACTGGAATTTCTGAGCATGCACAACAAAATCATTTCTGTACCAACAGTCCCTAGAAATGTGACCAACTTTATGACAATGAAAGCATTGGACTGATTCAGCATGTTTATTGAAATGTTGATTTCTACTTCAGCAATGTTTGGCAAGATGACCAGGTTTATTGCAGTTAAAGCAAATGAGAGCATTTCTTACCTAGTACTTACCTTGGCATGTATGCATTTTCTGGAATCTCCTTTTCATGTGAAGAGACTTACCATGAGGAGAAGGAGGTGCCTTTTGGTGGCTCTTGGCATGATGTAAATTTAGAACTTGCCTTGGAGCTTTTTGGACTGATGGAGGAAGTAGATAAATCTTCTTGACAGTAGCATTTTTCTTTTTCTCTGTCTGTTTTTGAACAAGAACTTTCACTAGTTTTTCATTAGAATTAGCAGAGTTCTTGTTTGCAGCAGCTTTAACAAATATTAATTTTGTTTTATTTTCATTTTTCTTATCTCTCACAGAAGCAAGACCTGTATATTTAGTATTTTTCAAATTCATGTTGAAGCTTCTGTTTTTCAGCTTTTAATGCAACAACTTCTTTTTATGAAATTTGAAGCTTGTTTAGCATGACATCCAAACCATTTTCCATCTTGTTCTTTTCATTTTCAAATTGAGCAATTTGTTTTTCCATATCAGCAATTTTATTGCTACAATCATTATCTAATGGTTTGTCATGTAACAAACATTCAATCTTTCTCTTTAAGTGACAGTTTTCTTCAACAAGTTGTTTACATTTTTCATTTACTTGATGATCATGAGCTATGTTAGAAATCTGTTTGTTTAATTGATCATTATCAATTTTGATGTTTTCATTGAGATCAATTAATTTTTCATTTTCATATTTCAAATCAAGATTTTCATATTCCAACTGATCATGATCTTCTTTTAACTTGGACAACTTGTTTTCACAAATTTTGATTTTATCTTTCAGACTTTCTTTTTCAGAATTCAGTTTATGAACTTCACCTTTCAAATTCTCATTTTCTTGTGAAAGATCTTTATCATTGTTTTGGAGCAATTCAAGTGTATTTTTCAAATTTTCACTTTCTTTATGGCAATGTTTTAAAGTCTTTTTCAATTCATTATTTTTAGTGTTCAGCTTTACATAAAGATTTTGTATCTTCTCACAGAATTCAATCAATTCAACAGAAGACATACCTTCATCTGCATCAGAATCAGAATTAGAATACATAGATAAGTCTAGAGTGGATGTACTTGACCTTGTAGACCCATCTGATTTCTTGTGTTTTGAAGAGGATGAAGAATGCTCTGAGCTCTTAGAATGTGCAGTGAGAGACACAACCTTCTGAATTGTTGATTTTCTAGATTCATTGAGGCTCTTCTTTGCCATGAAGTACTTGTGAAGTTCTTTTGCTCCTTTTCTTTGTGCTTCCTTTGAAAAACTTGATGAAGGTGAGACTGGTGATTTCTCTTGAATTATAACAGGAAATTCATGCAGATTAAAGAGATTTTCCATTATATCAAAACTCAAAAGATTATTAGATCTAATCACAGTGAATCAATGTAACAAGGAATTAGATCTAACAATTAGAGTGGTTAACCTGCAAAGATAGTGAAAGATCAAGCAAACAGTTCAAGCAATTAACACAGAGATCAAATAGAAGCAATCAAATCAGATCAGTAACAGACATTAACCTGCTCTGATACCAATTGTTAGGATCGGATGGGTGGATGGATCAGATCTAGAAGGGGGGTTGAATAGATCTAACACTAATTAATGCGGAAGCTAAAGCAATTCAAAATTACTTCGAATCAGAGATCAATTCACCCAAACAATTTACTGATATGAAGTGTGATTAGAGTGTGTGAGCAAATCAATTAGTAGTGTGAGCGAAATCCCTATGCATGCATTAGAGAGATACAAAGGCAAACCAAAATTCAAACCACTGCACAGAGGATTTTTAGGTGGTTCGGAAATCACCTCCAGTGACTCCTACGTCCACCCCTCACACAGTGAGGCCACACTACTCAAAACCTTGAGTACAACTCACACTGGATCATGACAACTCCAAACACCCTTAAGCACGACGACTCAAGAAACAACTGGAGCACGACGACTCCAAACCCTTTGAGTACGACGACTCAAAGAAAACCCAGCAGATAGGTACGATGACCTACTCCACAAACCACTTATGAGTACGATGACTCACAAGCACTTGAGCACAACGGCTCAAAACTGGAGCACTACGGCTCCAAACCTTTAGACCACGAAAGATCCAAGTTCTACTAGAACAAGCTCAATTAGAGAATAGATCATTTAGCCCGATCTATCTCAATACAATGATAAACATAGAACAAACAGAATTAAGTGATCTGTGTAGAACACATACATAGATCACACAATGAAAACCTGGATGAACACTCCAAGAAAATAAATGAAATAGATGTGACTTGGATGTTCCTTGATGAAGAAGTCTTGCAGAAGCTTGGATTGAAGATGCTTGAAGCAATTCGTTGAAAATCTTCTTCAATCCACGATGCTCTGCTTTGATGGCATCTGAGATGCCAGAAGTTCTTCTTCTACTGCTCCTCTTCAGTTAGATCTGCTCCCTATCTCAGCACAGCAAGTTTCTCTCCAGAGATTCTCCTTGATTCCCACGTCCTTCCTCTTGAAAGGATGGTCTGCAACTTCTGGAGATAGAGCAAGATCTGAAAATCCCCTTTCAGCCGCCAAAAAGGTTCTTCAGGAAGTATGTGGGCTCTCTTTTCTTTGGGGTACAAGAAGCATGGGTATTTATAGCCCCATAAGTCCATAAAGTGCCTTGGGGTACGTGGGCACAAAAACCTAGGTCAAATCCCTTGAACCCCAACCGGCCACGTGTCCAGATAAATCCACGATTTTGAGTTTCAGTCGGAGTGTGTCGACACTACTTCAGAGTGTGTCGACACACTGTCCCAAACTGGCAGAATTGGTTCTCTAGGAAGGGTCACTAGTGTCGACACTACTTCAGGCAGTGTCGACACACTGTCCAGAACTGCAAAATAGGTCTTCTGGGAACTGGATCTAGTGTTGACACTGCCTGGGACTGTGTCGACACACTGTCCAAACCTGTTGACTGGGTTCACTGGGAACTGGGACTAGTGTCGACACCACTTGACCTTTTCTTCATCATTTTGCCTTAGTGTTTGAAACACTGTGTCGACACTAGTAAGGGGTGTGTCGACACTACCAAGACAAAATCTGTATTCACCTGCAAAATTAACACATAAATCATTAGTACAAGATATTATGATTAAAATATGAGATATTAAACATCAAAAACATGTTGTTTAAGCATTATTGTGATATGTATAGAAAGTACAACATGTTTAGCATATCATCATCAAAATCACAATGTGTCATCATCAAAATCAAAGTATGAGTGATGTTCATTGGTCATCATTAAAATACAATTTTAGGAAATTCCAAAACACACCCAACCCAACAGGTTTCACAGGCAAGGTGTCAACAAAGGTTTGAGAGATGAAGGAATGAGTAGCTCCCATATCAA
This sequence comes from Colocasia esculenta, assembly GCA_014218235.1. NCBI lineage: Eukaryota > Viridiplantae > Streptophyta > Magnoliopsida > Alismatales > Araceae > Colocasia > Colocasia esculenta. The sequence continues at coordinate 103,325,044 of CM024755.1, read as the reverse complement.
ATAGAACAAATGTAGAACAGGAAAGAATAGTAAGTGTACCTTCAACCACACCTCCTTCTTCCACGGCTTCAGGCTCCTGAATAGCTTGTAAGTGGCCTTGCCTCCTTTGTCCATTCAAAGGCTTCTCTTGTGGGGCTTGTTCTTTCAGCATTGGGCAGTCAGAAATCCTGTGGTCACGACTCCCACAGTGCAGACATCCCCCTTGTGCTTTCCAGCATTGTTCGGAATGGTGACTAGCTTTATCGCAGTGCTTGCATCTTTCCTCATTTGCCACTACCAACTGTTTTCCTAATTCCTTCGGCTTCTTATCAGCTTGTTCAATAGAACCACCACTGGGCCTTTCCTCCCAATGGTCGATTGATACTTTCCGGTAGCATATACTTGCTCTCTCTTCACAGACTTTCCCTTGATCTTTTCAACTATCTCCATGGCATCTTCTAATAACTATGCCTTCCTTATCATATCAGTATAAGTTTGAATGTCCATTGGCGCTAGTTGGGTGATAAACTGGGGCCTCAAGCCATTCAGAAAGTGTTTTACCTTCGATCTTTCTGTCCCAATCAAGTGAACGACATATCTGGATAGACGAGAGAATTGGGCCTCATATTCTGCCATAGTTAGTCACCTCTATTTTAGAGCCGCAAACTCGGCTATGTTTCGCTCCTGAACCCTCTCTAAGAAGTACTTATTGTTGAAACGTTCAATGAACTGTGCCCATGTTAGTTGTTGTCCATCCAGAGTCACCTCAACGACTCCCACCAAGCCCTAGATTCCTTTTGCAATTGGAAAGTCACCAGTAATACCTTGTTTTGGTTCATGCATTGCATGACCCTAAAGATTCTTTCAATCTCCTTAACCCAATGTTCAGCGACATCCAGGTCAGTACTTCCTTCGAATCTAGGTGGATCCATACTTCGGAAGTTCCGATGGAGATCACCAGCTCCACGGTTTCCCCCACCTTGGGTGGCTTGCAGTATTGCCTGAGTCAAGTTTTGTAAAGTTTGTTGCATGTATCTAGCCTGGGCTCATTGAGCAGCCATTGAGGTAGTAAGTACCTTCAAGATAATAATATAAGTTAGACATTTAAGTATAACATATGTGACTCCTATACCCATAGCTCTACCCAAGCTCACATTAGGTATGACAGATTTTGACTCGTGTGATCTAGTTTCATTATATATTCCTATCCCCTTGGACCTGAAGAGTTCAGGCTCTGATACCAACTGTCATGCCCCGACATTTAGCAGCGAAATAAATATCGGGATGCGTGAACGATACAAATATAAGTATCATAGTGGAGTAACGCAGAGTCATAATTAAATATAACAACATACTTGATACAATAATAATGTCCACTATAATACTCCTTATTCCATTCCATTCACTAATTAAAACCGTACATCAGAAGAACCAGCTAAAGGGTCCATTATTTAAATAAAAACTCCATGAAAATGTTTCACTATTACACAAACTACTCAAATATCTATTCCTATTCTTCCAACTCCTCGTATGACGGGTGCTCTTCACTCATGCCCTGCCCCATCAGAGTCCACTGGATCATCATCACTACCTAAAAAGGACAGGATGATAGGGTGAGCAAACTAGCCCAGTAGGATTTACATCTCAATGTGCGGGCACTAATATACATGATTAACATTTTAAATAAGCAGGATCTGAATATGAACATGATGACAATGCATGCATTTCTAACAAGTCAAATAGCTGAATAGAACGAATATCATATCAAATCGATTATTGACTTTCATATGCAATGGACAGGTAATTCAAGAATAGAATCCTATCAAAAGGAATTGGCCATATTCACACAAATATCTTATATTCACAGGTTTCATTGAATCATATCAGACTTATCATATCAAACGAAGGCACATTCACACATATCTTCCACACATTCCAGTGCCATGCCACGCACCACAAGTCCATACTCCCGCCATTAATAAGTACGATGGGGTGCTCCTCCCCAGGACCAGACAGGGCCCCTATTACACAAGCATTAGTCAAATGGACCGAAGTCCCACGTTGTGCCGATCAAACATATACATATTATGGCCACGGATTTCCAATAACAAGCTCATTGTAATAAGGACATGTTCATTCATAGAGTCAAGGTATGACAATAGCTCAAGAGATTATTTGGGTAGTATAATGATGTATCTTATGTTTCATAATTCTTGAATATCTTGACAAGAGGCTGACTAATGACAGATCGTATGCAGTGCAAGTGCTCTCTATCTCTAGGGTACTTCATGGTACAGCCAGCTCGGTCTCTATGAGGGAAACTATAGAGCATGGAGACATACGAAGGTCTTAGGGAAAAGATCACTAGTCTGCCAATACGGAATGACCGGCAGTGAGCTCCCAATTCGCCAAGAGGGGTGTGCCTAATTGTGCAAACGTGTAGTGTCGTGTCACAGAACTTTCCTAGTCATGTATGCAATGGATGAACAAATTATGGAAACATCAGAAAGCATATAAATAAGGAAAGTCCATACGCAATAAACAAGTAACATAATAGAAAGCTCTTAAACTAAACAAGTCCACTCTAACATGTATTCTCCATAGATTCATATCACATTCTGATTATGACAATTTCACATCAAGCTAGATCACAAGATGATAATCAAATGAATATAGATCAATCAATTCATATTGTACTTAAGAATCGTATTCATGACTTTATAGTTTTCAAATGGGTTGATTGGTTTTAGGTCATTAGACAGACTACACAATGCATCTTAAGAACATATCATGCAAGACTAACATTAAACACTATCAAAATAGGTCTCGGGTAGGCCTTTAAATCCGCTCGTACACAGTCGACGCATTCATAACGCAATGCACAATCGAAACATGACTAAACTGTAAAGAATTCAAAACGCGACGGCCTATGTCGTCGCCTTTATTCTTGAATCACGACGGTTTACCCCGTCGTGTTCCAGAAATGCGTTCAAAATAATAATATAAAAATAGATGAAAAACCTTGAGTAGGAAAATCGGCCAAATCGCGACGGGGGTTCACGTCGCGATTCATGCAGGCACTGAAAACCATGCAGCGTACAGTTCCATGCATGTAATTGACCGGTCAGACATGAAAATGTGATGGAATGGTCAGTCACCTTTTAGTGAATCACGACAGTCAAGACTGACGTGATACCAAACAATGGAATCACGTCGCCTGGCTCGGTCGCGATTCAAGCTTTAAATCGAAAATGTAAGAAACAGGTAGCGATCCTCATGCAACGCTTATAACTCTCTATCTAGAGCACTTGGGTCAAAACAGTGAACATGAAACTTGCAGGGGACATTAATAAGAAGAGAACTATGTCTTTGGACCAAGTCAATTTGGTCTCTTTAGGCATGCAAACTAGCATGAACAAGAAATGAGACTGACTTACGTGACTTAGGGAAAATGCTTAATACGGTGAACATGCTTGATGAAAATTGGGAAAAATAGATTCAAAACAAAGCAGACACAATGCTCTTTCAGATGGTGTAGGGTTTGTTTAGTTTCGGCCTGAGATCACCTACCTTTAGATGGATCTATGAGATGCAAATGCCCAGGTCGATGCAGAGCAAGGTTGAGGAAGAAGCTCAGTTTTCCCCAGTCATTCTACTCTCCTCCTACGTCCTGGCTTGCTCCTCACAACCCCAACTCAATTCCAAACTTCCCCTAAAAGTTTTGTGATGATCTCTTATAGTTTTAGGGTTTAATCCATATCCTAATGAGGCTAGGAAAGGTGGCCTGCGAATTCTGCATGGCACCTTCCAAAATTTGGGATTTCTTCTCTCAATTGAAGTAGCTACACCATAGGAAGGTTCTTAGCATGGTTGGCCATGATTTGGCTTACTATGCTTGGCTAATAGCATTAGTTTAAGCCCTAATTTTCCCTTCCTAATTTCTACATAATTACAGGTACGAATTTTTGGGCTTTATTGTTATTGGGTTTTCATCTTTGGCCCATTTAGAGTTGTATTGGACCAATATGTATTAAATAGTTGATTTCCCACTTTGGGAGTTTAATCATGTCATTTATTTTATTTTTATATACCATGTTTATTTATTTAATACTATTTTTTCTATATTTTAAATCATTTAAGTTTTTTCCGGGGTGTTACATCCTCCCCCACTTAAGAAAATTTGGTCCCCAAATTTATACATGATAGTATAGTATCCTACTTGAGAATAGTTCTGGGTGGTTTTTCTTCATTCTCTTCTCCGTTTCTTAGGTAGCATTTATAACTCTATCTGGACTCCATTGGACCTTCACCATTGGTATGGTACGATTCCGGAGTCGTTGAAACTTCCGATCTAGTAGTTTAATCGACTTCTCTTCATAGGTCAGGTCCTCCTGAATCTCCAAGTCCTCATGGTTAATCACATGGTCGGCGTAGAATAGATTCTTCCTCAGCATGGATATGTGGAATACATTGTGCACGTTTGCCAGTTGTGGAGGTAGTGCAAGTCTATAAGCCACATGACCAACCCTCTCCAGGATTTCAAAAGGGCCGATAAATCTGGGACTCAATTTTTCCTTGATCACAAATCTTTGAATTCTCCTTGAAGGTGAGACCTTCAAGAAAAAATGGTCGCCAACATGGAACTCCAGCTCTCTCCTTCTTTTGTCTGCATAACTCTTCTACCTAGATTGTGCTATCTTCAGACATTCCCTGACGATCTGAACCTTCCTGACAGTCACTTCAATTAAGTCGGGTCCAACCCATTGGTTCTCCCCAACCTCTTCCCAACAAAGGGGTGATCTGCAACTCCTGCCATATAAGGCTTCAAACTGTGCCATCTTGATACTTTCCTGATAGCTATTGTTATATGCAAACTCCATCAGGTACATCTGGTCATCCCATCGTCCTCTAAAATCCAGCATAAGATCAGGAAGCATGTCCTCCACAATTTGATTGGTTCTTTCGGTTTGTCCGTCAGTCTAAGGATGAAAGGCAGTGCTAAAATTTAATTTGGTACCCATTGCTGCTTGTAAACCCTTCTAAAAGTGTGAAGTAAATCTAGGGTCCCGATCAGATATTATAGTGGATGGAACCCCATGTAATCTAACTACTTCCTTAACATAAAGTGCACCCAATACATCCACTGACCAGGTACTCTTAATCGGCAAGAAAGGAGCTAACTTTATCAATCGATCAACTATCACCCATATTGCATCCATACCACCTCTAGTCTTGGGTAACCTCATGATAAAGTCCATACCAATGCTATCCCACTTCCATTCTAGAATTTCCAATGGTAGCAATCCACCGCCCATTCTGAAATGCTCAGCATTGACTTTCATGCATGTTAAACAATATGACACATAGTCTGCCACATCCCTCTTCATATTCGGCCACCAATAAGACCTTTTCAAGCATTGATACATCTTTGTTGATCCAAGATGGATCGTGTACATTGACTGGTGAGCTTCATTTAACAACCTCTTCTTGAGTTCCCCGTGATCAGGGACACATGTTCTACCTCGAAATAGTAATCTCCCATTAGCTGATAGAGAAAAGTCTAGTCTTTGTTCTAGCTTCTCCCTATCTCAACTAAGAATGGATCCTCTCCTTATTTCTCCTTGATTTCGGCCAGTAGCTCATACTGTATTTGGATATTAGAAATCATCACTTGTTTCTCCTTCTTTCCCATGTCTAAATTCAAACTTGCAAATTGCTCCAGTAACTTCCATTCACCCAGCATCATACTAGCTAGCATAGCTCCTGGTTGTCTACTTAGAGCGTCTGCCACTACATTGGCTTTTCTTGGGTGATATTGAATAGAAAAGTCAAAGTCTTTGAGATATTCGAACCACCTCCTTTGCCTCATATTGAGTTCCTTCTGTAAGAATAGGTATTTCAGACTCTTGTGGTCAGAAACGACTTTGAATTACTCACTATAAATGTAATGCCTCCATATTTTCAGGGTGAACACTATGGCTGCTAATTTCAGGTCATGTACAGGGTAATTTACTTTGTGGATCTTCAATTGTCTTGAGGCATAAGCTATTATCGTTTCTTGTTGCATTAAGACACATCCCACACATGTTCCAGAAGCATCTGAATAAATTTCAAATCCTCCCTCTTCGGTGTGTAAGGCAATGACAGGGGCAGTAGTCAGACACTTCTTCAAGCCATTAAAGCTCTCCTCACATTTATCAGTCCACATAAATGGATTTTCCTTCCGGGTCAGCTTGGTTAATGGCACTGCAATCTTTGAGAAATCCTTTAAAAATCTTTGGTAATATCCTGCTAATCCCAGAAAGCTCCTGATCTCTATGACGCTTGTTGGTCTTTCCCACTTCAAAATAGCCTCAACCTTTGATGGATCAACAGCGATACCATCCTTGGTTACCACCACAAATTTATCAAGATATGGGCGATAGATACTATTCATCAGCTGCATGAAAACTGCAAGGGCATTTGTTAGTCCAAAAGGCATAACAATGAATTCATAATGCCCATACCAGCTTCGGAAGGCGGTCTTGTGTATGTCTTCTCCTTTGATCCTCAATTGGTGATAGCCGGATCTAAGATCTATCTTAGAGAAATAATTAGCTCTAGACAGTTGATCAAATAATTCATCAATCCTTGGCAGGGGATATTTGTTCTTGATGGTTAACTGGTTTAATTGTCTGTAATCTATACACAGCCTCATCGACCCATCATTCTTCTTAACAAAGAGGATAGGTGCACCCCATGATGATGTGCTTGGTCGGATAAATCCTTTCTTCAGTAGTTCCATCAGTTGCTCTTTTAATTCCTTCAATTCTGTGGGGGATATTCTATATGGTGCCCTAGATATTGGTGCTGCTCTAGGGATCAACTCAATGGTGAAATCGACCTCTCGCTCAGGAGGAATTCCTGGCAAGTCTTCGGGAAAGACATCAGTGTACTCACTGATGATATGGATGTCCTCGATCTTCACTTCCTTCTTCGCGATGACAACAGTAGCAAGAAAGTCCATACAACCTTTCCTCACCATCCTTTTGGCTTGTAGTGTAGAGATCGGTGACAGTCTCCTGCGGTTTCTATCTCCTGAGAACACTAGTTTTGGGTAATGACTAAAGGTTACCTGGCTTCTCCTATAATTGACACTATCCCCATGTTCAGACAACCAGTCTGCTCCTAGTATCACATCATAACCCTCCATGTCCATACATATTAAATTTGCAGGTAGATTTTGAGTTTCAATCAACACTTCACTACATAGCAAATGGTTTCTAAGATTGTTGCCAAGACCAATCGGGGTTGACACAACTATTTCGGATTTCATTAGGTGTCAACAAAGGTTTGAGAGATGAAGGAATGAGTAGCTCCCGTATCAAATAGAACAAATGCAGAATGGGAAAGAATAGCAAGTGTACCTTCAACCACACCTCCTTCTTTCACGGCTTCAGGCTCCTGAATAGCTTGTAAGCAGCCTTGCCTCGTTTATCCATTCGGATGCTTCTCTTGTGGGGCTTGTTCTTTCAGCATTGGGCAGTTAGAAATCATGTCGTCATGACTCCCACAGCCCAGACATCTCCCTTGTGCTTTCCAACATTGTTCGAAACGGTGACTAGCTTTATCGCAGTGCTTGCATCTTTCCTCATTTGCCACTACCAACTGCTTGCCGAATTCCTTCGGCTTCTTATCAGCTCGTTCAGTAGAACCACCACTGGGCCTTTTCCTCCCAATGGTCGGTTGATACTTTCCAGTAGCATATACTTGCTCTCTCTTCACAGACTTTCCCTTGATCCTTTCAGCTGTCTCCATGGCATCTTCCAATAACTGCGCCTTCTTTATCATATCAGCATAAGTTTAAATGTCCATTAGCGCTAGTTGGGTGATAAACTAGGGCCTCAAGCCATTCAAAAAGCGTTTTGCCTTCATTCTTTCCATCCCAATCAAGTGAACGGCATATCGGGACAGACGAGAGAATTGTGCCACATATTCAGCCACAGTCAGTCCCCTTTGTGTCTGAACCCTCTCTAAGAAGTACTTATTGTTGAAACGTTCAATGAACTATGCCCATGTTAGTTGTTGTCCTTCCAGGGTCGCCTCAACTGACTCCCACCAAGCCCTGGCATCCTTTTCCAATTGGAAAGTCACCAGTAATACCTTGTTTTGGTTCGTGCATTGCATGACCCTAAAGATTTTTTCAATCTCCTTAACCCAATGTTCAGCGACATCCAGGTTAGTACTTCCTTCGAATCTAGGTGGATCCATAGAATCTAGGTGGATCCATACTTCGGAAATTCCGATGGAGATCACCATCTCCGCGGTTTCCCCCACCATGGGTGGCTTGCAGTATTGCTTGAGTCAAGTTTTGTAATGTTTGTTGCATGTTTCTAGCCTGGGCTCGTTCAACAGCCATTGAGGTTGTCACGCCCTGACGCGAATATCGGAACGTGATGTAGTTGCAAGTAAACGGGTACAAAGCGTATAATAGACATCAAACCATTGGACAAAGAATAAATACTAAAGCAAATGCATCTCATTAATAATTCCTCAAATGTCTATTACAACCACTAATATCAGAGCGATTTCTATAGGGCCCAATTACATTGAATAAAAGTAAAAGACTAAACTCAGACTCCAATATAATACTAAGACTCCGGGGTACTCTTGACTTCACTCTTGGTAATTCCCATCCTCTTGAGTGTAAGTGTCTTCCTCGGTCTCACCTGAGAACACATGACAAGTAACGTAGGGTGAGCTATTACGCCCAGTAGGACTTTTTTTTTTTTTTAAGAGGTCCTTAGGGTCTGCAACTAGGAGAGTGCACCCCATTCCAGAGGAATGGAATGGTCACACTCCACTAGTGCGATCAACCTGGGCTTAGATTATCATAATGAAAAGGTTACAAGAATGAAGGGGCATACCCCTGCTAAACTTGCCTAATATTAGGAACCCCTGACCGATCCATGGTGAGGGGCCCTTTACAATCATGAGGCAACGAGTTAACAGAAAAGAAGATAGCATTTGTATGAGATTTACAACCAACATTAGCCAAGGCATCAGCCACTTGATTGGCTTGTCTAAAACTATGAATAAGTCTAAACTTAAACTTCTGAAAATGGGTCTGAATTTCCCACCACCAACGCATGCACTCCCAAGAAGGTGATTTGTTATTATGAACAGAAGAAACCAAGGTTGCAGAATCAGATCTGACTTCACATAGAGTAAAATCATGTTCAGCGGCCAGCCTAATGGCATCACACAGAGCTCGAACCTCAGCCACCAGGCTAGTGCCAATACCATAGAAATGGGAGAAAGCAAAAAGAAACCATCCAGAGCTATCTCTGATGCATCCGCCACCCCCACTAAAGTCCGGGTTTCCCTTACTAGCACCATCCACGTTCAGAACCAGACCCTCCTTAATGGGCGGAAGCCATCTAATGAGTTTGAAGGAGATACCTTTAACTTTGGGGTAGAGACCAAAGGAATGTATCATATTCAAATGCTGCTCAGGTGAATTATTTTGAAAAACAAAGTTGTCAATAGCATTGGAAAGCGTAAACCTAATATTATGAATAATTCTGCCAATAGAGACACTCTTCCCCTCATACCTCATGGAGCATCTAGTTCTCCAAATTTCCCACAAGATAAGCATGGTGGCATGCAAACAGATGAACCCATAAGGAGTCGAAGGACTGCAGTTCTTCAGAATATACCAAAACTGTCTAGTGATGTTATCATAAGAAGTGATATTCATATTAAGAATGGGCATAATCCACTGCCACAGCTTAGTAGCCAGCTCACTGGAGATAAATAAGTGGTTAAAATCTTCATAAGAAGGAGAGCTGTAGCAAGATCAACGGGATACTATGGCAACACCAGTCTCAGAGATACAAGAGTCCACAGGGAGCGCTTTATATAACAGCCTCCAACAGAAAATGCCAGCCCTCTTGTAAAAGTGAGGATGCCAAAGGCGCGCCATGCACTCTCTCTTAACACCATGCAGAGCCACGAGACTATAAGCAGACGACGTGGTGAAAGAACCATGTTGGGATGGCGTCCAAACACATTGATCCATAATGTTGTTAAGGGTAACATGTGCAATGAAATTGCTAGGAAGGAGGCTACGAACAGGATGGTCATTAGACTGAATAACCTCACGGACAGTGATGGGAGGACCATTGTAAGGACCCGTGAGGAGGTCCTTAAGACAGGACTGCCTGAGCCAAACGTCATTTAGAAAATCAATAGATCTCCCATCACCAACAATCCACCTAGAGTGCTTAACAACATTTTGATGAGCAATCTAGAAAATGCACTTGGGCATACCATGAGGGGAGCCTTTTTTAAAGAGGTCAGTAGGACTTAAATCTCATGATCAGGCATGTTTTAAATGATTAATGTATTAAAAGTAGAGTCACTACATGATAGAGCGAGAGAGTCAAGTAACGTACGAGATAGCACGATAGCATGTGATTGAAATAGTACAAGTTTCCAAACATAGCACAGAGCAGGATGGCCATAGCACAAATAGCACAATGTATAACAATAGCACAACGAGTATAGTATAGCACTATGATTGTCATGTAGATAGTCAAGATAGATAGCAGTTGAGTGTAATGCCAAACACTCTGGTCAATCAACTCCCGTGGGAAAATAGCACTTTTGGGGACACCTCCCAGGACCAGACCGGGCCCTTTATATTGCCAGGCATTAGTTATATTGTTTATCATTAGACAATCAGTCAAATGGCCAATAGAGAGTACCACGAAATAGATGAGAGTACTAGATGAATAGACGAGTGTATAGAGAACGTGAATAGATGAGCGAGTAGAGTATAGATGAGAGTTATAGGTCATTGCACATGAAACGTCAAGTAAACGGGTGATAGTAGCAGTTGCACAACATGCGCAATGGTGTTGGCAGTTAGGTGGAATTCACTACCCTTCCATTGGCCATGTTACGTACAGGTCCACAGGTCCAACGTGATTCAAGATAAGAGCGAGAGCAATCTAAGGCCGTTGGAATCTTACTGATCCCTAAAGGGTATCATGGGTATTAGGGTACAACCAGCTCGTCAGCCATGTGAGAATCCATGGACAAAGGAGTTTTACGTAGGCCTTGAATAAGGATTCACTAGTTTGGCAGAAGGAATATCCGACAGAGAGTTTGTCCAAGTCAAGAGAAAGTGTATATAGAAACAAGTGCTCGACGTTCTAGAGGAATTCTAGAACAGTGGAGCGTCGGTAACAGTATTTCCAAAACATCGCGAGAAACGAAGACAAGTCCATTTAAAAATAGGGCAATGTAATATACATTATTGAAGTAATTTACCAGATATATTATGAGATATTTTCATGCCAAGTCAAGTCATATTGGATGGTTACAAGTGTGTGCATGTGATAAAGAAATCATAGATGTGAAGAGATCATGTGTGTGTCTTTTAAATCATTCAATACGTGCTTATTTTTATAACAGCTTTATTTACTACGTTTAAGTCTGTTAACAAGGAGTATAATCACTGTAGAATGATAGAGTACCAAAAATCAAAGGTTTTCATGCAAAAGTCTAGAAGGCGACGTACTCCTGTAAGGATCGCGACAGGGTACATCCAGAACGTGACAGGGCTGTTCAAGGATTGCGACGAGTCAGTCAGGACAGGTGGCTAGAACGCGACTCCATAGCCTGTCATGTTTAGAATGCGATGGGTGGCTTGTTGTGATCAACCCCTAAGAACGCAGCCTATCGAGCCATCGCGTTCTCAGGTCCAGTGCCTGAGTTCGAGCGGGAAAAGTAATTGCCTTGGATTGCGGTCCAAGCTTTCCCTATTTTGATACAGGGTCATTCAAAAATTGATATCTCGGTGTATAGTTGATCAAAAATCACAAAACCACTTTTAACCGAACCTAGATATGCAAGGATACACACAGTAAATAGGAATTTGCAAATAGTCATGGTCTTGATAGGTTTTAAACATGAACATGTACGAAGAACATAGAACAGTGTACAATGATGGAAGATGAATTAATTCGAGTAGTATACTACATGGAAATTGGGGATTTCAGGGGCAAATGATGCCTAACAACGAGCAGTCTCTCCAGTTAAAATTTCATGGCATGAGATCAAGTATACATGGAGATCTAAATTAAATAAGAGAGTTCGGGGTCAAGATGATTGCAGAACTTTAAAAATAAAGATCAAAAGATTGGCTTGATGAAAAATAGAGCAACGAGAGGGCTTTTTTCTTGATGGTTGGAACTTCCTACAGACGAATTTAATTGAGTTTAGCTTGTGAGAATGCCTACCTTTGGTTCGATTTGTCTTCTAGGGCTTAGAACTCGAAGAACAAGGTTTGGTCTTGAGCAATCCTTCTCCCCACAAATTCTCCCTTCCTTTGGCCTCTCCTCCACACCCAGCAAGTCTCAGCAATGCATTAGGGCCGGCCATGGAGCGGTTGAGGTGTATTTAAGCTTCCCTTGTTTCCAATTCCTTCTACTACTCTAATTCCCATTTAATTTTGAGTTTCCTCTATTTCTTTCCACCTTCCAAACTTTCCACCTCCTAATTGGGTTAGGTTGGGTTGCAAATTCGTGCCTAACTAATTTGGGTAGGGTTAGGAGTCCAATTCCAACCCATAGTTACTTCTTTTTGTTTAATGTGTTTTAATTTATTCCCCTTTTTCTTAAATTTTCCATTTTAATTATTATTATTATTATTATTATTATTATTATTATTTTGAAAAATCAAGTTGCTACAGAGGTAGTAAGTACCTTCAAGATAATAATATAAGTTAGACATCTAAGTATAACACATGTGACTCCTATACCCATAGCTCTACCCAAGCTCACATTAGGTATGACAGATTTTGACTCGTGTGATCTAGTTTCATTCTATATTCCTATCCCCTTGGACCTGAACAGTTCAGGCTCTAATACCAACTGTCACACCCTGACATTTAGCAGCAAAATAAATATCGGGATGCGTGAATGATACAAATATAAGTATTACAGTTGAGTAACGCAGAGTCACCATTAAATATAACAACATACTTGAGACAGTAATAATGTCCACTATAATACTCCTTATTCCATTCCATTCACTAATTAAAACCGTACATCAGTAGAACTAGCTAAAGGGTCCATTATTTAAATAAAAACTCCATAAAAATATTTCACTATTACATAAACTACTCAAATATCTATTCCTATTCTTCCAACTCCTCGTATGATGGGTGCTCTTCACTCATGCTCTGCCCCATCGGAGTCCACTAGATCCTCATCACTACCTAAAAAGGACAGGATGATAGGGTGAGCAAACTATCCCAGTATGATTTACATCTCAATGTGCAGGCACTAATATACATGATTAACATTTTAAATAAGCAGGATCTGAATATGAACATGATGACAATGCATGCATTTCTAACAAGTCAAATAGCTGAATAGAATGAATATCATATCAAATCAATTATTGATTTTCATATGCAATGGACAGGTAATTCAAGAATAGAATCGTATCAAAAGGAATTGGCCATATTCACACAAATATTTCATATTCACAGGTTCCATTGTATCATATCAGACTTATCATATCAAACGAAGGCACATTCACACAAATCTTGCACACATTCCAGTGCCATGTCACGCACCACAAGTTCATATTCTCGTGGTTAATAAGTACGATGGGGCGCTCCTCCCCAGGAAAAGACAGGGCCCCTATGTCACGCCCCGACGCGGAATATTGGAACGCGAGGCAGTTGCAAGAAAAGGGTATTGACCGAATACTAGACATCAAACCATTTCAAAATGAATATGATAAAGAAAATTCATTTCTCTAATACTTTTCAATGCCTAGTTACAACCCCTAATATCAGAGCCAATCTATGGGGCTCGATTACATTGGAATAAAGCAAAAGACTAAACTTCAAACCTAACTACTACAACGCTAAATATAGAAATAGGACGCTAGGGTGCTCATGACATCACTCCAGGTCGTTCCCGTCCTCTTGAGTGTATGGTTCATCCTCGGTTTCACCTGAGAACACAATGACAAATAATGCAGGATGAGCGAACATCGCCCAGTAGGACTTGAATCTCAGGCTCAAGCAGGCTTTAAGTAATTAATGCATTAAAGGCAGAGTAACTAATCACAGAACGGAAGAGAGTGTCAAGTAAAAAATATAGCAGGACAGTACATGAACGAACTAGAAAGACTTTCCAAATATAGACTTTCCAAGAATAGCACAAGTGTCGGGAATAGCACAATAATAGCAAGATAGCACAATGTCGAGTATAGCAAGATGGCCATAGTACAGATAGCACAACTAGTATAGCATAGCACTTTGTTGTCAATGGACAACGAGAGAACATAGCTCTTTTGATTGTCATTTAGATAGTCAAGATAGATAGCACTTGAGTGTAATGCCAAACACTCAGATCATTTAACTCCCATGGGCACTAGCACTTTCGGGCGCACATCCCAGGACCAGATCGGGCCCTTTATATATTGTCAGCCATTAGTTATATTGTTTATCTTTAGACAATCAGTCAATGGCCAATATAGAGTACCAAGAAGTAGATGAGAGCACTAGATGAATAGACGAGATAGTAGAGTGAGCGTGAATAGATGAGCGAGCAAAGTATAGATGAGAGTTAGTGGACCTTGCACATGAAACGTCGAGTAACGAGCGATAGTAACCGTTGCACAACACGTGCACATGGTGTTGGCAGTCAGACGAAACTCATGACCTTCCCGCTGGCCATGTTAAGCCGATATCGATATTCCCAAAACATCGCGAGAAACGATAGATTACCAGATGTATTATGAAATAGTTTCATGCCCATAATTGGATGGTTCAAAGTGTGTGTAAGTGTCCTGAAATTTTAGATAGAAAAGATCATGTGCATGTATTTTAGTCATACATAAATGTTTAATTTATAACAAGTGTTATTTTCTGTATGTATGACTGTTAAACCAGAGTACAAACACTGTAGATAATCAAGCATTGCTGAGACAGGGGGTTTCTTGCAAAAAGAACCTAGATCGCGACGTACCTTGATGAGGGTCACGATAGGGTCAACTGAGATCGCGACGTGTGCTTGTACGGGTCGCGACAGGCTTAGTCTGGTCGGGCAGCAGATCGCGATGACAGGCCCTGTCGCGATCAGATCACGACAGAGGGCACTGTCGCGACGGCCCTTGTGAATGTGGCCTATCGGGCCGTCGTGTTCACAGGGTCTACGCCCGGGTCCAACAGGGAAAGGACATTACATTGGATTGCGGGTCGGAACTTACCCTATTTAACATAGGGTGGTTCAGAAAATCACAACTAATTGTATAGTCAATGAAAAATCATGAAACTAGTTGCAAAACGACCTAGACAGTAGACTACTTCTTTTTGTTTAATGTGTTTTAATTTATTCCCCTTTTTCTTAAATTTTCCATTTTAATCATTATTATTATTATTATTATTATTTTGAAAAATCAAGTTGCTACAGAGGTAGTAAGTACCCTCAAGATAATAATATAAGTTAGACATCTAAGTATAACACATGTGACTCCTATACCCATAGCTCTACCCAAGCTCACATTAGGTATGACAGATTTTGACTCGTGTGATCTAGTTTCATTCTATATTCCTATCCCCTTGGACCTGAAGAGTTCAGGCTCTAATACCAACTGTCACGCCCTGACATTTAGCAGCAAAATAAATATCGGGATGTGTGAACGATACAAATATAAGTATCACAGTTGAGTAATGCAGAGTCACAATTAAATATAACAACATACTTGAGACAGTAATAATGTCCACTATAATACTCCTTATTCCATTCCATTCACTAATTAAAACCGTACATCAGTAGAACCAGCTAAAGGGTCCATTATTTAAATAAAAACTCCATGAAAATATTTCACTATTACATAAACTACTCAAATATCTATTCCTATTCTTCCAACTCCTCGTATGATGGGTGCTCTTCACTCATGCTCTGCCCCATCGGAGTCCACTAGATCCTCATCACTACCTAAAAAGGACAGGATGATAGGGTGAGCAAACTATCCCAGTATGATTTACATCTCAATGTGCGGGCACTAATATACATGATTAACATTTTAAATAAGCAGGATCTGAATATAAACATGATGACAATGCATGCATTTCTAACAAGTCAAATAGCTGAATAGAATGAATATCATATCAAATCACTTATTGATTTTCATATGCAATGGACAGGTAATTCAAGAATAGAATCGTATCAAAAGGAATTGGCCATATTCACACAAATATTTCATATTCACAGGTTCCATTGTATCATATCAGACTTATCATATCAAATGAAGGCACATTCACACAAATCTTGCACACATTCTAGTGCCATGTCACGTACCACAAGTTCATACTCTCGTGGTTAATAAGTACGATGGGGCGCTCCTCCCCAGGAAAAGACAGGGCCCCTATGTCACGCCCCGACGCGGAATATTGGAACGTGAGGCAGTTGCAAGAAAAGGGTATTGACCGAATACTAGACATCAAACCATTTCAAAATGAATAATGATAAAGCAAATTCATTTCGTTAATACTTTTCAATGCCTAGTTACAACCCCTAATATCAGAGCCAATCTATGGGGCCCGATTACATTGGAATAAAGCAAAAGACTAAACTTCAAACCTAACTACTACAACGCTAAATATAGAAATAGGATGCTAGGGTGCTCATGACATCACTCCAGGTCGTTCCCGTCCTCTTGAGTGTATGGTTCATCCTCGGTTTCACCTGAGAACACAATGACAAATAACGCAGGGTGAGCGAACATCGCCCAGTAGGACTTGAATCTCAGGCTCAAGCAGGCTTTAAGTAATTAATGCATTAAAGGCAGAGTAACTAATGACAGAATGGAAGAGAGTGTCAAGTAAAAAATATAGCAGGACAGTACGTGAACTAAATAGCAAGACTTTCCAAATATAGACTTTCCAAGAATAGCACAGGTGTCGGGAATAGCACAATAATAGCAAGATAGCACAATGTCAAGTATAGCAAGATGGCCATAGTACAGATAGCACAACGAGTATAGCATAGCACTTTGTTGTCAATGGACAACGAGAGAACATAGCTCTTTTGATTGTCATTTAGATAGTCAAGATAGATAGCACTTGAGTGTAATGCCAAACACTCTGATCATTTAACTCCCATGGGCACTAGCACTTTCGGGCGCACATCCCAGGACCAGATCGAGCCCTTTATATATTGCCAGCCATTAGTTATATTGTTTATCTTTAGACAATCAGTCAATGGCTAATATAGAGTACCAAGAAGTAGATGAGAGCACTAGATGAATAGACGAGATAGTAGAGTGAGCGTGAATAGATGAGCGAGCAAAGTATAGATGAGAGTTAGTGGACCTTGCACATGAAACGTCGAGTAACGAGCGATAGTAACCGTTGCACAACACGCGCACATGGTGTTGGCAGTCAGACGAAACTCACGACCTTCCCGCTGGCCATGTTAATCCGATATCGATATTCCCAAAACATCGCGAGAAACGATAGATTACCAGATGTATTATGAAATAGTTTCATACCCATAATTGGATGGTTCAAAGTGTGTGTAAGTGTCCTGAAATTTTAGATAGAAAAGATCATGTGCATGTATTTTAGTCATACATAAATGTTTAATTTATAACAAGTGTTATTTTCTATATGTATGACTGTTAAACCAGAGTACAAACACTGTAGATAATCAAGCATTGCTGAGACAAGGGGGTTTCTTGCAAAAAGAACCCAGATCGCGACGTACCCTGATGAGGGTCACGATAGGGTCAACTGAGATCGTGACGTGTGCTTGTACGGGTCGCGACAGGCTTAGTCTAGTCGGGCAGCAGATCGCGACGATAGGCCCTATCGTGATCCGACAGGCTTAGTCTGGTCGGGCAGCAGATCGCGACGACAGGCCCTGTCGCGATCAGATCACGACAGAGGGCACTGTCGCGACGGCCTTTGTGATTGTGGCCTATCAGGCCGTCGTGTTCACAGGGTCTACGCCCGGGTCCGACAGGGAAAGGACATTACATTGGATTGCGGGCCAAAACCTACCCTATTTAACATAGGGTGGTTCAGAAAATCACAACTAATTGTATAGTCAATGAAAAATCATGAAACTAGTTGCAAAACGACCTAGACAGTAGACATGCATGGGTACTTACAATAAGTAGGAATTTGAAAACAATCAGGGTGGGACATGTTTTAAACATGGGTATTCATGATGAACATGAACTAGTACATAGTTTAGATCAATGATTAAATTCGCAAGATAGGATGAATCAAATTTAGGGATTTTAGGTGCAAACGATGCCTAACATGCATCAGTTCCTATAGTAAAAATCTCGTGGCATGGGATTGAGTATACAAGGAGATCAAGAATTAAGAAGAGGGTTCGGGGTCATGTAAGTTGCAGAACATGAAAAATCAAGAACGAAAGACATGCTTGATGGAAAATTATGAACCAAAAGGGCTTTTGTTCCTGATAGACGAGACATCCTACAGAAAAAGTTTCATGGTTTATGCTTGTGAGAATGCCTACCTTTGATCATTTTCCTCTTCTAGGGTTAAGACTTGAAGAACTCGGGGAAGAACTTGAGAGATACTTCCTCTCCAAGAATTCTCCTCCTCTTGGCCTCTCCTCCTGGTCTAGGAACCTCTTGGCACGAGCTAGGGCCGGCCATGAGGGTTTAAGAGAAGTATTTAAGCTTCTCCCTATTCCCTTTCCTAGTTTAAGCCTAACTCCTATTAAATTCCAAATTTCCTATTTTCCTCTCCCCTTTTTAAGCAAGAGATCACCTATTTTGGTTGGGAGAGAGGGGATTTCGTGGCCAATCAATTGGGGTAGGTTTAGGAATCCAATCCTAATTCAAACTAGCTATTTAATGCATTAAATATTTCTTTTCTATTTTAGTAATATTTTAGTTACGGATTTTGGGTATTTCTCTATTATTCCCCTTCTTCTCTATTTTAGCCCACTCATTTCTAATGGGTCAATATAGCAAAGCCCATTACTCCTTTTCTTTTAATGGGTTTTATTTAATTCTCTCTTATTTGATTTCCTAGTTGATTTAATACATCTTCCTTTTATTTAATTTTCTAATTAAATAATATAAATATTTAAATTCTTTTTTCCCATAAATTTAGGGTTGCTACACCCTATTGCACAGGCATTAGTCAAATGGACCGAAGTCTCACGTTGTGCCGATCAAACATATACATATTATAGCCATGGATTTCCAATAACAAGCTCATTGTAATAAGGACATGATCATTCGTAGAGTAAAGGTTTGATAATAGCTCAAGAGATTATTTGGGCAGTATAATAGCGTATCTTATGTTTCAAAATTCTTGAATATCCTGACAAGAGGATGACTAATGACAGATCATACGTAGTGCAAGTGCTCTCTATCTTCAGGGTACTTCATGGTACAACCAGCTCGGTCTCTTTGAGGGAATCCATAGAGTACGGAGACTTACAGAGGTCTTAGGGAAAAGATCGCTAGTCTGCCAATACGGAATAACCGGCAGAGAGCTCCCAATTCCCCAAGAGGGGTGTGCCTAATCATGCAAACATGTAGTGTCGTGTCACAAAACTTTTCTATTCATGTATGCAATGGATGAAAAAATTATGGAAACATCAGAAAGCTTATAAATAAGGAAAGTCCATACGCAATAAACAAGTAACATAATAGAAAGCTCTTAAACTAAACAAGTCCACTCTAATATGTATTCTCCACAGATTCATATCACATTCTGATTATGACAATTTCACATCAAGCTAGATCACAAGATGATAATCAAATGAATATAGAACAATCAATTCATTTTGTACTTAAGAATCGTATTCATGACTTTATAGTTTTCAAATGGGTTGATTGGTTTTAGGTCATTAGACAGACTACACAATGCATCTTAAGAACATATCATGCAAGACTAACATTAAACACTGTAAAAACAGGTCTCGGGTAGGCCTTTAAATCCGTGTCGTATACAGTCAACGCATTTCATAACGCAGTGCACAGACGAAACATTACTAAACTGTAAAGAATTCAAATTACGACGGCCTATGTCATCGCCTTTATTCTTGAATCATGATGGTTTACCCCGTCTCGTTAATGAACTGTGTTCAAAATAATAACATAAAAATAGACGAAAACCTTGAGCAAGAAAACCGGTTAAATCGCGACGGGGGTTCACGTCGCGATTCATGCAAGTGCTGAAAACCATGCAGCGCACAGTTCCATGCATGCGGTTGACCGGTTAGACATGAAAATGTGATGGAATGGTCAGTCGCCTTTTAGTGAATTGTGATGGTCAAGACCGACGTGATACCAGGCGATGGAATCACGTCGCCTGGCTCGGTCGCGATTTAAACGTCAAACTGAAAATACAGGAAACATGCAGCGATCCTCATGCAACACTTATACCTCTCTATCTAGAGCACTTGGGTCAAAACAGTGAACATGAAACTTGTAGGGGACATCAAGAAGAAGAGAACTATGTCTTTGGACCGAATCAATTTGGTCTCATTAGGCATGCAAACTAGCATGAACAACAAATGGGACAGACTTGCGCGACTTAGGGAAAACGCTTAATACGGTGAACATGCTTGATGAAAATTGGGCAAAATAGATTCAAAATAAAGCAGACACGATGCTCTTTCAGATGGTATAGGGTTTGTTTATTTTCGGCCCGAGATCTCCTACCTTTATATAGATCTAGAGATGCAAACGCTCAGGTCGATGCAGAGCAAGGTTGAGGAAGAAGCTCAGTTTTCCCCAGTCGTTCTCCTCTCCTCCTGTGCCCTAGCTTGCTCCTCACGACCCCAACTCAATGCCAAAACTTCCCCTAAAAGTTTTGTGACAATCTCTTATAGTTTTAGGGTTTAATCCATGTCCTAATGAGGCTAGGAAAGGTGGTCTGCGAATTCTGCATGGCACCTTCCAAATTTGGGATTTCTTCTCCCAATCGAAGTAGCTACACCATAGGAAGGTTCTTAGCATGGTTGGTGTCACGCCCCGATGCGGAATATCGGAGCGCGAAGGTAGTTGCAAGAAAAAGGTATAGAGCGAATACTAGACATCAAACCATTGCACATTGAATAATACTAAAACAAATCTTTCTCATTAATAACTTTCCAAATGTCTAGTTACAACCACTAATATCAGAACCATTCTATAGGGCCCAATTACATTTCAATAAAAGGAAATAACTAACTACAACTCTAAGATAACATAACGACTCGATGGTACTCCTGGCTTCACTCTTGGTCATTCCCTTCCTCGTGAGTGTATGTGTCATCCTCGGTCTCACCTGAGAACACAACATCAAATAACGTAGGGTGAGCGATAACGCCCAGTAGGACTTAAATCTCAGGCTCAAGCAGGCTTAAAGTAATTAACGCATTTAATGACAGAGTATCTAAAGATAGTAGGTACAAGAGAGTCAAAATATAGCAAGAGATAGCACAACAGGTAACAGGATAGCACAATAGCATGAGATCGAGTATAGTTTCCAAAAATAGCACAAGTATCGAGTATAGCACGAATAGCAGGATGGCCATAGCACAACTAGCACAAGTATAATAATAACACGACGAGTATAGCACTTGTTTGTCATTCTAGACATCAAGAGAGTATATCACGTTTTGTGTTTTGATTGTCATATAGATAGCCGAGATAAATAGCACTTGAGTGTAATGCCAAACACTCTGATCATTTAACTCCCATGGGCACTAGCACTTTCGAGCGCACATCCCAGGACCAGATCGGGCCCTTTATATATTGCCAGGCATTGGTTATATTGTTTATCTTTAGACAATCAGTCAATGGCCAATATAGAGTACCAAGAAGTAGATGAGAGCACTAGATGAATAGACGAGATAGTAGAGTGAACGTGAATAGATGAGTGAATAGAGTATAGATGAGAGCTAATGGACATTGCACGTAATGCGACGGGTAAACAGGCGATAGTAACAGTTGCACAACACGCGCACGTCGTATTGGCAGTCAGGTGGAGTTCACGATCTTCCCGCTGGCCACGTTATGCACAAGTCCAGAGGTCCGACGTGATTCAAGGTAAGAGCGAACTTCTAATAGCTGTTTGGACCATATCGATCCCTAAAGATGTAATAGGTGTTAGGGTACAACCGGCTCATCGACCATGTGGGAATCTATGATCAGAGGAGACTTACAGAGGCCTTGTCCAAGGGTTCACTAGTCCGGCGAAAGGAATATCCGACGGAGAGTTCATGTAAGGCCCTCTAATTTCCATCGCATTATTTGCAATTATGTGTGAATATTTGTGCTTGTGTATGTATGTACATATTTACGTACGTATTAATTAGTATAATTACGTGTACATGTGTTTATATTAAGTATAAATAATGTATATATTGCATGATGATAGTATGGATACAATACCATGTACATATTGCATGTATATAAGCTTGGTATGCATGGTTTTCTGCATAATTAGGGTTCTGGCCGAAGGCCACCTTGGCGTCAAACCCAGGTCGTTTAGGTGGTGTCAGCGTCCAAACGTGGATGCCAACATTAACTCCGGCGTCCAGCGACATGGACGCCAACTTCTCTGACCTGCATGTGTTGCAGAGCCAGAAAATCCGGGAGCAAGGCATGGCCTCCATTGGGGGGATATCCCCCAACGGCTCTCAGCTTGTCAAATCGGTATGGTGAGTGGGTGAGGGGCTCTCATTAGGTCTGAACCCGAATTTGGCCTCTCCCACTTCTCACTTCACCTTGCAAGAGGAGAAATAGAGGAGAGAAAAAAACCTAGGTGAGCTGTGAGAAAAACCCATTTTAGAACCCTCAAATCCGACCCCTTGGACCTGGATCCGGCGTCCCCCTACTGCAAGGAGGTTGCTGGACCAACGAGGAAGGCTTCCCCGACATCCCCTCGGTGTGGAGATCATCCAGGAGCCCGGAGGAGAGATCGTTTGGAGGCACTTTTGCAACTTCTTGGGACTGCCCAAGGAGGTCTTCACCAAGCCTTTAAATCCCTTAGAAGAATTTTTGAAAGGCAAGTGACCTATCCTTGATGTCCCCTTACGAGTCTAGGATGGTTTTGTGAATTTTAAGGATTTTTCCTCGAGTCCTAGACCCTCCAATTCACCCAAGATTCAGAGCTCGGGTCTGTGTTTCTGCACAGACCTGGTTAGACGGCAAGGTCCCTGGACATCCAGATCATCCTTGGCGTCCATCGACCATGCCGCTGACTCTGAGTTAGCGGCCAGAGACCGCCGCCAAGTTCTTCTGAACAGAACAGTGAGCTGTTCTGTCCCTCTTATACATTAATTTCGGTATGTTTTACGTGATGAGGATATATGGTAGACCTTATACTCTATGTATATTGTGTTTGTGGTGTGTGGATGAATAGTGTGTGTTGGTGGATGTGGGAAATGGTGTTCCTTAAACTTGTGAGCATGAAGTGTTGATTTTACAAATTTAGTTTTCCTGATTAGAATGTGTATGAATGCCATGGTTTTAGCCTAATCATGAAGATCAGTGGGTTAGCATATGTGTTTGCAAATTTTGGTAATTTATCCATGCTTGTGTAATTTGCGAATATATTTGGTTCGGTAAAATAAAAGCATGCAAGAATGATTTGTAGGGCTCAATCCATAGATGTATGAATTAGGGAAATTTTATATTCTCAGTTCATGCATATGTGTCTAGCTTATGTATAAACAGCAAGTGGTCAATTTGCAAAATGTGTTAGACCCATGTTAATTTAAGTTGTTCATAGTATGCTAATTAGGCGTTTTATTTTCTGTAAATTCTAATTAGCTCAGAAAAATCTGAAAAATTGAGGGTATCATCGAGAACCCGAAAACAGCATGTGGTTAAAATTTCGGATCATTTGGATCAGTAAATAAAAAGTTATGTGTTTTCATGTGAAATGTGATAATTCGTGCATATGATCTTAATGTGATTAGATTTTGTTCAAACCCAGCATGATTAGTGTGTTTACTGACTGTTAAACCTTGAAATTATGTAGTTCCATGTTAGGAAAAATAGAGGTATTCATGTGAGTGAGAAAGTGAATGAGATGAAGTGTTATGTGTAAAACCAAGTGTAAAACGGTAAATATGTAAATGTGTAACTGTGCCAATGTGACACTGCTTCCGTAGAGGGCAGTGGAGCTGTGTAACGTCGCGTGCTTTTCGGATCCATGCGGATCATGTGTGTTGTGGTTGTGGCGGCCGTTGTGAGGCCAGTGTGAGTTGGGTGTGTGGAATGCATGGTGTGCATGCGTGGCTTGAGCAGGTGCAGCGCAGGGTTGGTCCGGAAATAGAATAGGACCTGCTGCTGTTCTGTCTAAGTTGGCGGCCAGGGTGTGGCCATTGACTATTGGCGTCCAGGTTCATGGACGTTGACTTCTTGAACTTGGCGGCAGTAGTGGTGGACGTTTAGACTGGCGGTGCTTGTTAGCGGCATGGGGGTTGACGCCAACCTGTCAGTTCAACAGGTTATAGGCTCACCCGAGGGCTGTTCTCTCAGCTCACTCTCTTCCCCTCTTGCCCCAGCTTCGCGCCCCAGAGTTTCTGAAGCTTCCAACAGGTGCCGAGGAGTAGTTGGACGATCATAGAACGCACGGCGTCGCTTAATTGCGCGAGGAAACGTCGCGGCGTGGTGCAATTCGCGTGGGAGCTCGCGGAGGGTTCGGCGTGAACCGGGGGATTGCAGGAGATTCTAACGCGTTCTGAGGTAGGGGACGAACCCTGGTAGCTCCGTAGAAACATTAAAACACATCATAATCACTTGAACCAACATGATAATCCATGTTTGGATAGAGTTGCACCAAGCGGGATAATGGGTGGTTTGAGTAGTTTATGTACGAATCATGTTATAACGGGTTGTATTGGGTTCTAGCATGCTAAAGGAATTGCATTTGCATGTTTTTCAGTAGTTAGAATAGTTAGAAAACCCGCAGGGCCGGATTAGGGTTTCTGCAGGGTTTATGGCCGGAGAACTTGGCGTCAACATCGCTTGCCACCAAGGTCCTCAGCCAGGAGGTTAACGGCCAGGACCCTTGCCGTTGACTCCTAGTAAGCGGCAATCGATGTGGCCGCCTACTTCTATATGAGCAGAAATGACTAAGTACAATAATTATCGATAATGCATGTGTGTTGACGCATGAGGTGCACTGAGTGCACTTGGTTTACGTGTTTAGCATACAAGGTATGCTGTTAGTTGTTTACTCCAGTGACTGCGTGTTGTGTACGCGAGGCAGTTAGGTTCACGTGTAGTGGACCAGTGGTTACTTGTGGTTTAAGTGAGGTTTCACGTGGTTTGTGTGTGACGTGCACGTGGTTCTGTGTACGTGGCGAGTAGTACGACGCCTACCGTGGTTACCTCTCCAGTTGGGTGCCCCAGGTTCTTTGTGAGCCAGGCTGTTAGCTCGGGGCTTTGTCCCGGTACTTGTGCTGTACCGTCGAGGTCTGTGTCGTCTGACCTGGACACCCTCACTCTTGTGTTAGAGTTGTACGTCCGGCTGAGGGAAAGACGACAGTGGGACAGTGACACTTGTGTTTGTTTTTAGTCACTTGTAGCGCGCTCGTAGTTGGGGGTACGGACACCAGTAGTCGACACTGGTCCCCAGCTAGTCCTTTCCAGTGCCTCACTCTAGCGAGCCCAGGCCAGGGTCTCTGGAGGTGCCAGGCATGGGCCTGTGACCGTGTGGTCTGCAGGTTGTGTGTTTAGTTGGTCTCCACAGTTGCTTGACCTTTTTACGTGGAGCGGCAGCTGGACCTTTCGTCCGTGGCTGCGAGACTGAGAGGTAGACCTGTGTTAGTTGTCCGAGTCAGTTTCTGGTGTCGCGAACCAGTTCACGTGGCTCGTGTTGGCTGTCTCTACTTAGCTTGTACACCTGTACTGGTTTGCCGTTTAATTATTACTGTTGTTTCTCGTACTCGGCAGACGGTGAGTACTTTTACAGCTTTACTTACTGCTTAGCTGTTGTATAAATTGCTGGTATTGTTATTGCTTTCGTACTTGTGGTTTTGGTGCGCTCGGTTTTGGGGGAGTTCCCTACTGAGCCAGTGACTAGAGAGGCTCACCCCTACCCCCACAGGTGAGAGCGAGGAGGACGTCTCTCGTCCGACGTCCAGTTCCGGGCCGCGTCGTAGCGGTGCAGGGTCAGCACCTCCAGCAGAGTAGCTTCAGCAGTGTAGTTTTGTAGTTGTTTACTTTCTTCAGTTGTACCTCGGGGTATGCCCCAGGCTCTTGTACTTCTTTTCAGTTTTTGTGAAAATTTGGCTATGTAAACTTGTGAAATATATATGAAATGTGGTGTGTTCCTTTATGTTTACACGGACTGTGGTTTGGTATCCCTTGCGAGGCTTCGGCCCGTTCGCGGGAGGCGGGCTCGGATCAAGTACGTTATCGGTTTAACGGGCTTGACCGAGGCGATTCCGCCACAGTTGGTATCAGAGCAAGGTCCGTGTTAATATAAGGGAATTAAAAGGATACATAGCCTTATTTTGGTCATTTTTACACTGCTGGTAGGGACCCTGGTTTTTGATCATTTGTGATTATGATTTTTGTCTGGTGTTTTGTGTATGTAGAAATTTCTGAATGGCTGATAGGAGAGATTGGGGTGGTGGAGGAGATGATCCGAAGGAAAGCACCCAGCATATGATAGAAAGAATTTGGGAGAGCCTCACGGATATTCGAGCAAGAATGGATCAGCAGGCGCCAGTACCACTGGTTGCAGTGCCACTTGGGGATGGAGAGGCAATACCTGTTGCTCCAGTTCCGCCGAGAGTGGAGGTGCCTTTTGTAGCTCATGTGCCACCACCAGTGTTGTTAGCGGAAGAACCAGTGTTGCAGGTTGAAAAGTTTCTGAGATTGCAGCCACCTACTTATTCAGGAGGGCCGAATCCAGATACAGCTGAGCATTGGGTTCATGAAATTGAGAGAGTTTTTGCGACTATGAGGTGTCCGGCAGCGGATAGAGTGGTATTAGCTGCTTACCAGTTGAGAGGTTTTGCCTTGGAATGGTGGTGATTGAAGATGCAAACCACTTTTGCAGGCAGGACGGAAGAAGCTATCACTTGGCCGGAGTTTCTTGATGTATTTAATGATACATTCTTTCCGATCCAAGTGCAGCAAGTAAAAAGAGAGCGATTCCAAACTCTTCAGCAAGGTAACTCTTCAGTCTTAGAGTACCAGATGAGATTTATGGCACTTAGCCGTTATGCGCCATATGTGGTTTCAGATAATAATATGATGGTTGAGTATTTTATCAGAGGTTTGAGAGTGGAATTGCAGGATGCGATAGTACCTCTTATATGCAGGACAGTGGAAGAAGCAGCGCAGAGGGCAGCTACTTTGGAGAGGTCTATTCGTACTCGTCAGGCAGGTGAATCAGGTTCAGGTAGTTTCCGGCTACCGCAGCAGACAGTAGGTGCAAGCAAGGGCAAGGCACCAGCAGGACCTTCTTCATCTGGTTTCGGGAAATGGGGCCAGAAGTTAAAGTAAGCATTTAAAGGCAAAGGAAGAGGATGGGGAGGTCGTCAGTAGTTGCAGCAGGGCCGAGGTAGGCCTGAGGTGGAGGAGTCGCAGCAGAGTACTGCCAGGCAGCCTATTGTTCCTCCAGGATATAGATGTTATAATTGCAATCAGCCGGGACATTTGATCCGCAATTGTCCGTATGCAAGAGAGTATGGGTATGGCAGAGGTGTGCAGCAGCAGCAGCAGCCTCAGCAGTTTCAGCAGCCACAGGCAGGTTGTGGCAGAGGAGCACCGCAGCAGCGAGGGAGAGGCCGGGTTATGGCTATCACCCGAGCCCAGCAGAGGCGTCAAATATGATAGAAGGTATTTTACCTCTTTATGAATATTCAGCAAGAGTCTTATTTGATTCGGGTGCCTCTCATTCTTTTATTTCCGAAGAATTTTGGATTGCATAGCTCATCCTTTAGAAGAGAAGTCTTGTGAGTTAGTGGTGGAGGTTCCTTCAGGTGAGTTTTTACTCACTTCGAGCTATATAGATGAAGCTCCTGTTATGATTGAAGGGAACCAGATGCTGGGTCGGTTGTATGCCCTGCAGTTGTCAGATTATGATATCATTCTGGGTATGGATTGGCTTGAGATGTATGGAGCAATGTTAGATTGCAGAAAGAAAAGGATCAGATTTTGTCATCCTAATGGTGCAGTGTTTGAATATCAAGGTATGCCTTTTTATACCTCCAAGTTTCTAATTTCTGCAATTAAAGCTAAAAAATTGATAAATGATGGGTGTGTGGCTTATTTAGCCTCGGTAAGTTTAGTAGAGGCCAGTCAGCCAATGGAAGCAGTTCCCGTGGTTAGGGAATTTGCTGATGTTTTTCCGGAAGATTTGCCTGGTTTAGCTCCACACAGAGAGGTGGACTTTTCTATTGAGTTGCTGCCAGGTACCATGCCGATTTCTAAAGCCCCATATCGGATGGCACCAGCAGAACTTAAAGAATTGAAAAAGCAGTTAGAAGAATTGTTGCAGAAAGGTTTTATTAGACCAAGTCATTCCCCGTGGGGAGCGCCGGTTTTATTTGTGAAAAAGAAAGATGGAAGTTTTCGGATGTGCATTGATTATAGAAAATTGAATGATGTGACCATTAAGAATAAGTACCCATTGCCGAGGATAGATGATTTATTTGATCAGTTGCAATCAGCAAAGGTGTTTTCTAAGATTGATTTGAGATCCGGGTACCATCAGTTAAGAATTAAAGAGGAGGATATAGATAAGACAGCGTTCAGAACCAGATATGGTCACTATGAGTTTGTGGTAATGCCTTTTGGGTTGACTAATGCTCCTGCAGGTTTTATGGATCTGATGAATAGAATTTTTCATCCATATTTAGATCAATTTATTGTGGTCTTTATTGATGATATTCTAATTTATTCAGCATCTGAAGAGGAGCATGCAGCTCATTTGAGGTTTACCTTGCAGTTGTTAAGGGATAACCAGCTGTTTGCTAAATTCAGTAAGTGTGAATTCTCGTTAAAGGAAATTCAGTTTTTGGGTCATGTTATTTCAGCCAAAGGAGTAGCAGTGGACCCAAGTAAAGTGGAAGCTGTGTCTAGGTGGGAAGTGCCTAAGACAATAACCGAGATTAGAAGTTTTCTGGGATTGGCAGGTTATTATAGGCGCTTTATTCAAGATTTTTCTAAAATTGCAGCACCTATGACTAGACTGACCAGGAAAGGAGTGCCTTTTGTGTGGTCCGGTGAATGTCAGAGAAGTTTTATGGAATTGAAGAAAAGACTCACATCAGCACCTATATTGACATTGCCGGCAGGGAGTGGTGGTTTTGTACTGTATACTGATGCTTCAAGGAGAGGTCTTGGTGCAGTGCTTATGCAGCATGGTAAAGTGATAGCGTATGCATCCAGGCAATTGAAGCCAGCAGAAGAAAATTACCCCACTCATGATTTAGAATTGGCAGCAGTTGTGTTTGCCTTGAAAATGTGGAGGCATTATCTGTATGGCGAGAGATTTGAAATTTTTACAGATCATAAAAGCTTGAATTATATCTTCTCGCAGAAAGATTTGAATCTTCGCCAGCGCAGATGGGTGGAATATTTGAAGGATTATGATTTCAGTTTGGCTTACCATCCGGGTAAGGCCAATGTTGTAGCTGATGCCTTGAGCAGAAAGGCATATATGAATTTGATGATGATTAAAGAATGGAAGTTGTATGAGGAAGTAGCGGAGAATTCCTTGTATGTGCCCAGCAGTCAGCGTCGAGCAATTCTAGCTGCCAGTGCAGTAGAGCCATCTTTATATTGGCAGATCATTGAAGCTCAGAGAGCAGATGCAGGTTTACCTGAAATTGTAAAAATGGAAGGAGTTTCTATTGATGATAATTGTGTGGTCAAGCTTCGGGGCAGGTTGTTTGTTCCTGCAGAGAGAGAGGTGAAGCAGCGAATTCTGGAAGATGCTCATAAATCAAGGTACACTATTCATCCGGGTAGTACTAAAATGTACCATGATTTAAGAAAGCATTTTTGGTGGCCTCATATGAAGAAAGAAATAGCAGAATTTGTGGCAAGGTGTGCTATCTGTCAACAGATTAAAGCAGAGCATCAGAAGCCTGGAGGTCTATTGCAACCATTGCCTATTCCACAGTGGAAATGGGATGATATTGCGATGGACTTTGTGGCAGGTTTACCAAGGTCGAGTTCAGGGCATAATGGAATATGGGTGTTTGTTGACAGATTGACTAAGGTATGCAGATTAGTGGCAGTGAGTATGTCTTGGACAGTGGACAGGTTGGCAAATATTTATGTTGAAAGAATTGTTCCACTGCATGGTATTCCGAAGACTATTGTATCTGATAGAGATCCAAGATTTACTTCTGGTTTTTGGAGAAGTCTGCAGAAAGTAATTGGTTCTGAGTTGAGGTATAGCTCCGCTTATCATCCCCAGACAGATGGTCAGACAGAGAGGACTATTCAGACAATTGAAGATATGTTGCGGGCTTGTTGTTTAGTTTGGGGAGGTAGTTGGGAGCATCATTTGGGAATGGTTGAGTTTGCCTACAATAATAGTTATCATACCAGTCTTGGGATGTCACCGTATGAAGCTTTATATGGAAGGCCATGTAGAACCCCATTGAATTGGCATGAAGTGGGAGAAAGGCAATTAGTGGGTCCTGAATTGATTCAGCAAACCACTGAAGTAGTGAAGCTTATCAAAGAAAAATTGCAGGCAGCTCAAAGTAGGCAGAAAAGTTATGCAGATGTGCGGAGGAGACCACTTCAGTTTGAGGTGGGAGATTTTGTTTTTCTGAGAGTTTCCCCAAGTAAAGGTATAATGAGGTTTGGCAAGTCTGGAAAGTTAAGTCCGAGATATGTGGGACCTTTCCAAGTAATTGAAAGAATTGGGGAAGTGGCTTATAGGCTGGAATTGCCAGCTGATTTTGCAGATGTGCATGATATTTTCCATGTCTCTATGTTGAGAAAATGTATTGAAGATCCAGCTCAAATA
The DNA here is from genome assembly GCA_014218235.1 of Colocasia esculenta. Lineage (NCBI taxonomy): Eukaryota > Viridiplantae > Streptophyta > Magnoliopsida > Alismatales > Araceae > Colocasia > Colocasia esculenta. The sequence continues at coordinate 103,294,056 of CM024755.1, read as the reverse complement.
ATTAAATATCAAGGAGGTGACCTGAGGCCGGACATGACTATGCCAGAATATCCGGTGCAAATCACAGATCGAAAGATAAAGAAGCTAAGGAATAAAGAAATTGAGCTAGTTAAAGTGAGATGGGAAAATAGGTTGGGCGGTGAGGATACCTGGGAGTTGGCCGCGGAAATGGCTAAAGGGTATCCCTATCTGTTCGAGTAAGTTTGTGTATTTTCTTTTTAGATGATAGTGCTTATAAAGTTGTGTATGTTTAAGTTGTTTGACTCTGTGTTGTGTTATGAATTTCGAGGTCGAAATTTTCTTTTTAGATGATAGTAATTTAACGTCGCGTGCTTTTCGGATCCATGCGGATCGTGTGTGTTGTGGTTGTGGCGGCCGTTGTGAGGCCAGTGTGAGTTGGGTGTGTGGAATGCATGGTGTGCATGCGTGGCTTGAGCAGGTGCAGCGCAGGGTTGGTCCGGAAATAGAATAGGACCTGCTGTTGTTCTGTCTAAGTTGGCGGCCAGGGTGTGGCCGTTGACTATTGGCGTCCAGGTTCATGGACGTTGACTTCTTGAACTTGGCGGCAGTAGTGTGGACGTTTAGACTGGCGGTGCTTGTTAGCGGCATGGGGGTTGACGCCAACCTGTCAGTTCAACAGGTTATAGGCTCACTCGAGGGCTGTTCTCTCAGCTCACTCTCTTCCCCTCTTGCCCCAGCTTCGCGCCCCAGAGTTTCTGAAGCTTCCAACAGGTGCCGAGGAGTAGTTGGACGATCGTAGAACGCACGGCGTCGCTTAATTGTGCGAGGAAACGTCGCGGCGTAGTGCAATTCGCGTGGGAGCTCGCGGAGGGCTCGGCGTAAACCGGGGGATTGCAGGAGATTCTAACGCGTTCTGAGGTAGGGGACGAACCCTGGTAGCTCCGTAGAAACATTAAAACACATCATAATCACTTGAACCACATGATAATCCATGTTTGGATAGAGTTGCACCAAGCGGGATAATGGGTGGTTTGAGTAGTTTACTGTACGAATCATGTTATAACGGGTTGTATTGGGTTCTAGCATGCTAAAGGAATTGCATTTGCATGTTTTTCAGTAGTTAGAACAGTTAGAAAACCCGCAGGGCCGGATTAGGGTTTCTGCAGGGTTTATGGCCGGAGAACTTGGCGTCAACATCGCTTGCCGCCAAGGTCCTCAGCCAGGAGGTTAACGGCCAGGACCCTTGCCGTTGACTCCTAGTAAGCGGCAATCGATGTGGCCGCCTACTTCTATATGAGCAGAAATGACTAAGTACAATAATTATCGATAATGCATGTGTGTTGACGCATGAGGTGCACTGAGTGCACTTGGTTTACGTGTTTAGCATACAAGGTATGCTGTTAGTTGTTTACTCCGGTGACTGCGTGTTGTGTACGCGAGGCAGTTAGGTTCACGTGTAGTGGACCAGTGGTTACTTGTGGTTTACGTGAGGTTTCACGTGGTTTGTGTGTGACGTGCACGTGGTTCTGTGTACGTGGCGAGTAGTACGACGCCTACCGTGGTTACCTCTCCAGTTGGGTGCCCCAGGTTCTTTGTGAGCCAGGCTGTTAGCTCGGAGCTTTGTCCCGGTACTTGTGCTGTACCGTCGAGGTCTGTGTCGTCTAACCTGGACACCCTCACTCTTGTGTTAGAGTTGTACGTCCGGCTGAGGGAAAGACGACAGTGGGACAGTGACACTTGTGTTTGTTTTTAGTCACTTGTAGCGCGCTCGTAGTTGGGGGTACGGACACCAGTAGTCGACACTGGTCCCCAGCTAGTCCTTTCCAGTGCCTCACTCTAGCGAACCCAGGCCAGGGTCTCTGGAGGTGCCAGGCATGGGCCTGTGACCGTGTGGTCTGCAGGTTGTGGTGTTTAGTTGGTCTCCACAGTTGCTTGACCTTTTTACGTGGAGCGGCAGCTGGACCTTTCGTCCGTGGCTGCGAGACTGAGAGGTAGACCGGTGTTAGTTGTCCGAGTCAGTTTCTGGTGTCGCGAACCAGTTCACGTGGCTCGTGTTGGCTGCCTCTACTATAGCTTGTACACCTGTACTGGTTTGCCGTTTAATTATTACTGTTGTTTCTTGTACTCGGCAGACGGTGAGTACTTTTACAGCTTTACTTACTTGCTTAGCTGTTATATAAATTGCTGGTATTGTTATTGCTTTCGTACTTGTGGTTTTGGTGCGCTCGGTTTTTGGGGGAGTTCCCTACTGAGCCAGTGACTAGAGAGGCTCACCCCTACCCCCCACAGGTGAGAGCGAGGAGGACGTCTCTCGTCCGACGTCCAGTTCCGGGCCGCGTCGTAGCGGTGCAGGGTCAGCACCTCCAGCAGAGTAGCTTTAGCAGTGTAGTTTTGTAGTTGTTTACTTTCTTCAGTTGTACCTCGGGGTATGCCCCAGGCTCTTGTACTTCTTTTCAGTTTTTGTGAAAATTTGGCTATGTAAACTTGTGAAATATATATGAAATGTGGTGTGTTCCTTTATGTTTACACGGACTGTGGTTTGGTATCCCTTGCGAGGCTTCGGCCCGTTCGCGGGAGGCGGACTCGGATCAAGTACGTTATCGGTTTAATGGGCTTAACCGAGGCGATTCCGCCACAAGCTGTATCAGGGAAAAGTCCCCCTGAGAAAGTTCATTGTGTTAAGTGACCCTAAGGGCATTAGGGGGAAATCCTGGAGGTGGACAAGTACCACTGGTTAGGGTGGAGACTTGTTCTCCCGGTCTGCGCAGTCCTAGAGTCTCCATTGGAATGCCTAGATGGCGTCTATGTGTAATGTGATGTGTATATGTCCTTCTTTGGTGGTTTGGACTATGTGTCACGGCACCTAAAAATATGTAAAGTGTAATGTGAAATGTGTATGTGACCATGTGTAAATGTGTAAGTGACAATGTGAATGTGTATGTGTAAAGTGTAACCATGTGAAAAGAGGAAACTAGTGTAAAGAAAAATGTGAAATTCTAGATGTGTAAATGTGTTATTGAAACCCATGTGAGATTAAATCTGAAACCATGTGAATTCAGAAAATGCATGTTACTATTCTTATGTTTATGTGTGCAAAAATGTTTAGAGTCCATGTTAGGGACAACTAATGAATATGTGTGCAAATAGCATGATAGATTGTTCATATGATATGTTTTAAGCAACATTGTAGCCCTCATGTGTAGATTTATAGCCATTGAATCATGTGAAATCAGCAACTTTAAACATGTAAAAAGGTTCATGTATGTGTTTAAAAATGTGTAAAACCCATACTAGTTGCGTTACCTTTCATGCATGTAAATTGTTCATGTTGATAGCTCTCATGTTTGACTCTTTAAAGATTAAAGTTTCACGAGTAAATTGAATAGAAACCATGTGATAGGTGAAGTTTATTTTAGAAAGCTGAAAGCATGAGTTATGTATAAAATTGTAGAATGTTCATGATAGGTTGAAAACTTGAAATGACTAGCATGCTATGTGTTGCTAATTGTAATGTGCATGTAGAAACCATTAGGACTTCTAAGTGTACATCATGAGTAGTGTTGCTTGCTGAGTCCTTGGACTCACTCCTTGCTTCGGCGTACAGGTATAGTTGGTGACACGACACCGCTTGAGGAGACGGTGGAGACGGACTCCGAGCGCGGAGACTAGCTAGTTGTTGGAGCTTCTTTGTGATTTGTGTACTTCATAGTATGTATTTGGAACATTGTATTAGAATTATCATGTAAGGAATGTATTATGTGGACATTTTGTAATCCTATTTCAGCAATTTAAATTATGTGAGTTCTTAGTTCCTCATTGTTAATTGCGAAAATTCATGTATGGTTAATGTGGATGATGAATGAATGGAGATAGTTCTCTTTTACTTCCGCTACTCTATTGTATATTCGCGTGTATCTCAGCTGTATGTATCGTTTGGGTAAATGTCCCACTGTGGCAGCACTTGTTATACCGACGTGGGTTGGTATAACCGTACCGTTATAATGAGGGCCGTCACAGTTCACCACAAGCCAAGTAAAGTGTGTATATAAAACAGGTGCTCGACGTTCTAGAGGAATTCTAGAACAGTGGAGCGTCAATATCGGTATATAAACAACGCAAGAAACGAATACAAGTCCTTTAAAATATGGCCATTAATATACTTTATTGCAATAAATTCCCAGATACAATATGAGATATTTATGCCAGATTTCAGTCATCTATGGGTGGTTCATGTGTGTGCATGTGTAAGAGAAATCATAGATAGAAATAAGTCGTGAATATGTATTTTAAATCATTCAATGTAGCTCCATTTTTTTAAAACAAGTTTTTACTGGGGGTATAACTATAAAAAGGCGTAAGAATTATTTAGAAAACGACAGAAATAATTTTTATGGGTTTCCATCAAAAACCTGTGAAGGCGACATAGGCCTGTAAGGGTAGCGACAGGGACAGGCAGATCGCGACAGGGCATGAAAATGGTGGCGACAGGGCTGTCTGCTCAGGCGGCTAGAACGCGACGGGGTGTCCTATCGCATTCAGAACACGACAAGAAAGGCGTCGCGACAGGCTTGAGAACGCACCTGTCGGGCCGTCGCGTTCTTAGGTCCATGGCCTGAGTCTGACAGAGCTCTGATCTGTCTTGGATTACGGTCCAGAAACTTACCTTTTTGACATAGGATAGTTTAGAAAATCATAACTAATTGTATACACTATGAAAAATCAGGAAACTAGTTTTAAATTAATCTAGACATGCAAGGGTACTTCCAGTAATTAGGAATTGGAAAGCAATCATGGTATCGACATAGTTCTAACAAGTTGAACAAGAAGCAACCTGATTCCAGGTGCAGCAGAGATGAATGATTTAATTCTGGCGACATGCTTGATAAAAATTAGGGCTTTTAGGGGCAAAAGATCCCTAACAACAAGTAGTATCTACAGTAAAATTTTCGTGGCATGGGAACAAGTGTAAATGGAGATCTGATTTAAACATGATGACTCGGGGTTATCATGGATGCAGAACTTTAAAATTCAAGAACAAAAGATTGGTTCGATGAAAAATTATGAAACAAGAGGACTTTTGTTCCTGGTGATTGGAACTACCTATAGATGGATTTGATTTGGTTTTGCTTGTGAGAATGCCTACATTTGACTCGATTTGTCTTCTAGGGCTTAGAACTCCAAGAACGAAGGAAAAAGCTTGATAGATCTTCCTCTCCTCGATTTCTCCTCCTCCTTGGCCTCTTCTCCACGTCCAAGAACCCCTTTGCACGAGCTAGGGTCGGCTATGAGGATTTAAGAGATGTATTTATATAAACACAAGTTTCTATTCCCACTACTACTCAAATTCCTCTAAATTCCGAGATTTCCTAACTCCACCTTTCCTCTCTTGCTTTCCAATCTCTAATTGGGTTAGGATAGTATCTAAATTAGTGCTAGACTATATGGGGTAGGTTTAGGAATCCAATTCCAACTCTAATTGCCACTTTTATTGTTTTAATAACCCCTTTCCAATTATGTTATAATTAAACTCCGAATTTAGGGTATTTTCTTATTATTCTCCCTTTGTAAATTCGTATTTTGACCCAATAAATTCTAGATGGTCCATTAAGCAAAGCCCATTACTCTTTTCCATTTAGTGGGTTTTATTTAATGCTCTTTTCATTTAAATATCCATTTAGCTAGGTTTTAATTCTTTATTTAAATTTTTATTTTTCTTAAAAATTCAGGTTGCTACAGTTGGCCACGATTTGGCTTACTATGCTTGGCTAATAGCATTAGTTTAAGCCCTAATTTGTCCTTCCCAATTTCTACATAATTACAGGTACAAATTTTTGGGATTTATTGTTATTGGGTTTTCATCTTTGGCACATTTAGAGTTGTATTGAACCAATATGTTTTAAATAGTTGATTTCCCACTTTGGGAGTTTAATCATGTCATTTATTTTATTTTTATATACCATGTTTATTTATTTAATACTATTTTTTCTATATTGTAAATCATTTAATTTTTTCCTCGGTGTTACACGTAAACTAATAGTTTTGGATCACCCAACTCACTAGTTTTCTTGAAGCACCCTAGTAAAAAAAAAAGGCTCCCAGCTGATCAGTTGCTTGTTTACATATACCAAGGAAAAAGAGGGTCGTTTCCTTCCTTAAGAGTGGTTAAGAGTGGTGGAGCAAACATCTATACCCTGCCTCCACCTTTATGCAAAAGTAAAAAGGGGGAGATTGAAAGAAAAAAGAAAAAGGCCTTACTAATATAAACTGCCCAATGCTGGTACATAAAGGCTTATACACTTATATAAGTGTAGATATAGAATACCCAGATCAAGATACATGAAAAAAATGAGAAGAAAAACAAAATTAAACACATAAAAGTGACTTAATCTACTTACTGAATGGAATGATGGTGGTGATATAAAGAAGATTTTGACTTGTCCCGCCTACACAACATAAAAATAAAATTAAATGCATAAAAAGAAGATTTTGACTTGTCTCGCATACACAACATACGGAGCTTCAGAGTGAGGGTTCATTGTTCAAGTCTAGAACTCATATAGCCGGTTTAGCTAACCTCCATGTTTTGCTTCGTGTTGTATGTGTTGCCCCTTCCGGTTTGGCCACTATTTGATAAGATGATGGGTCTATTATGCTAATTCTTTGCTTTCCAATGGAATTAATGGTGGTTCACTTACAACTTGTATTACCTCTTGTTGAAAGCCAAGTTACTGCTTGTTGTTGTCCTATATCCCTCTGCCCCTTGTACACAAAGTTTTGTTGCCATCATCTCAATTTCTTTAGAACTATAACATTATTCAGGTAAATCGCACCAGCTGATACTTGATCCCCTTGTCCATTCCTAATCAAATAGCTAGCCACTGCTTCTAGTTATTGATGTTTAACTTTCCTAGCACCACCCAAGTTTCCTTTTAACCTGCCCTCTTCCTGTGTTTTCCAGCTTTCTTTGTTAAGTGAAATAGTTTACTATCCTACATGCAATGAAAATCCCCATTTTATATATGTCTATCAATGAGAGAGATTAATTTATTTCCTACACAAAAGTGACTTAATCTCCAACCCCCCTCCCTCACCCACACCGCCAAACCCCCCCCCCCCTCCCACCCCCACACTGCCCCCCCCCCCCCCCCCCCACCCCATCACAGCCAGCCCCCCCTTCCACCCCACACTTGTAACACCCCAAAAATTTAATTGATTAAAAATTAAAGAAAATAGTGAATGAATGAAAATGTTCGAATAAAAATAAAATGGAATCACAGTTAGACTCCCAAGAAGTGGAATCAACTAGTTAAATTATTTGGGCCAAACAACTCTTATTGGGCCCAAAGAATAAAACCCAATGGCATCAATTCCCCAAATTTGTAGGTATAATTGAGCCTAAATTGGAAAGGGTAATTAGGGCAAAAATCTAAAGTAATTAGACTCCTATGTTAGCCCAAATTCGTACCCATCAATGTTAGGATGTTTCCTAATGGCATTACTACTCTAATTGGGAAGAGAATCCTCATATCATGGAAGGTATCAAGCTAAACCCGCAACCCTTGTGTCCTAGTAGTAATAGGACTACTAAACAACCCTAAACACTCAAATACTCTTCTTAAGACCCTTGGGGACGAGTTTACCATTAGTTGGGGTCGTGAGGTGGACTGTTGGAGCACCAGAGGAGGAGGAGATCGCCCCCAACCAAAGCCATCTTCCCCTACTTGCGTTCTGCAACAATCTGTAGAAGACCCTTCTTAGATCCAACCAAAGATAGGTGTTCTAGGGCTTAAACTAAACATAGCACATACCAATGGAAAGAGCATCGAGTCTAGTTTCTTATGCATCTATTTTCCCCAATTTTAATGAAGCAAGTTAGTCATATTAAGTGTTTTCCAAGAGTCGCGCATGAATAAGGCTTTCGGTGTGTAACGACCCTCTTTATACTGGTACGATTATAACAACCCACATCGATATAAAGGGCGTCTCCACAGTGGGACATGTACCCAACACAACAAAGTAGGTAGAGATGTACATAAATAACAAAAGGAAGTGTAGCGGAATTAAAAGACATCCTCATTCCATCATCATTCACAGATTCCACAGTCTATATAGTAGCAATATAAATAACAAATGTCCACAATTATACAAGTCCATATGATATCATTGTTCACACACTAAATGAAAGAAAGTGTAGTCTAAGCAGCAATCTCCACAAGTGCAGCTACTCCCCTCGCTCGGAGTCGCTCCTCACTATGTCCTCCTCTAGCACGGGGACACCTGTCTCACCTGTGTGTTAAAGCAAGTATGAGTCTTCCAAAAAGACCCAGCAAGCAACTCTTTGGCACATCCTTACACATATCACATACATGCTATTCTTTTAAACAACAAGAGAAGTATATGGCACATGGTTTATATCAAATAAGCAAGTACACATGAATAACCTATAGCTTGCTTTCTACACATGGTCTTTTAACTTGATTCAATAAGTCAACTTCAATTCATATGATCTCATTTTTCTAAGCATTAGATCATGGAATTTAGCACAAAGTAACTAACAATCCTAGCATGATATCTAACATTTTTCACATGCTCTTATAATAGATATCCACATCTTTTACTTTCTGTTTTAACATAAACAAATCACATTCACATGGTTTCACATCTTTTCACATGGTAATACGTTAACACAACACTATCACATGATCACATTGCACATATACACACTTTTACACTTTAATTGCCGTGACACATAGTCCGAACCACCATAAAGAAGGACACACATTCACATAACACATACCCGTCACCTAGGCAATATAGTGATGAATCTTGGTAAGTGCACAGAACTGGGAGAAGCCCTCTCCACCCTAACCATTGGTACTTGTCCACCTCTAAGATTTCATCCTGATGCCTACAGGATATCACATACACAATGAGCCTTCCCATAGGGACTTTTCTACAGTACAGCTCCATAGCCTTCTATGGTAGCAGTGTCAATTTCGGCACATAATTCACTTAAACACATTATCTCACTTAGTCACATGATTTCATTCATTTACATGTACTAAAACATGCAAACAGTAACTCTAAGTTCGTGATAATTTTCTGCAACAGTAACATGCATTAAAACTATTTATTCAGAATTTAACCTTGTCAAATCATGCATATTTCACCATAATAGAAATTATATTAAATGATAGCATGAGCAGAAATCTGACAGAAAATCATGGTTTGTCCCTAAGATAGTATCTGGGCATTCACATTTTTTACAGCATGATCCAACATCCAGAAATCAAAAAATCATAACACAGATATGAAAATCACAGTTTTGTAAAACATGAAGAACTTGACAACTAGGGTCTGACCATCAAGATCGGTTAACGGCACAGTCTGCTACCGTCAACTCAGGAACTTGGCGGCAACAAGGTTGCCGTCAACCTCTTGTTTGCAGAAAAGTGCAGACCGAACTCACAAAAAGAGAGAACTTGGGGTTCAGGACACGATGTAAAAATCCACAAAAATACCTAGAGCCTAGGGGACATGTCTAGGGATGAAACCCCTAAGCTACTTGCCTGAAATAAAATATAGGAAGATCAAATTTGGTGATGAATCCCTCCTCTGACAAGCCAAGAAGGTGACTTTTCCAACCCAAATCCAATCTTCACGCCTGCACAAAAGGTCCACCGGAGTCGGGGAAGCTTCTTCACCACCAGGAGCACCTTCCAGTCGAAGAAGATCGTTGGAAATGCCTCTCAAACACCGGATCTAGCCTCATAAAGCTCTGACTTTCTCTGAACCGAACCCTAGGATTTTCCTCTGAACCAAAGGGTCTAACCTAGCTGAGATACTTAGGTTATATAGGGTTAAGAGTCGGGGTACGCCTAGCATTAGGAGTCCTGACCGTTGAGGATTGAGTTTCCTAATTAGGTTCTGGAGAAAACGCAGCCGTTTCAGATCTGGAATCCTAAACACAGTCGGAGAAGGAAACGACCACTTTGCTGCCATTAACAGGAAGTAGACATCAACCGATCTAGACATCTAGATCCTCTGGCCATGTAGTCAACGGCACAGAGGTTGTCATCAACCTGCTCTTAACGTCAATGTATGTTGACGTTAAACAGGGATTTCAGGCAGAACTTATTTACATCAAACAAACATACATATAGAGAAATAAATAAACACTATATGCACATAATTTGATAAATACAATATGTATCGAATTAAATAAATATAATTTATACAAAATTTGAGGGCCTTAAACCCTCTCCCCCTAAAAGAAAACATCGTCCTCGAAGTTAGAATATAAATACTAACCAATCAAATGGGAATATTGCTTCTTCATGGCATCCTCAAGCTCCCATGTAGTCTCCTCTCGAGAGAAATTCCTCCATAACACCTTTATAGATGCAATACTCTTGTTCTTGAGGTGTTGAACATTCCGATCTAGGATAGCTACTAGTCGCTCTACATAAGACAAGTCTGGTTGAATCTCCACTGGCTCGTGATTGATGACATATGACGGATCTCACACGTATCTCCTGAGCATAGACACGTGGGAAACTAGGTGCACACTATCTAGCGCTGGGGGTAAAGGTAGCTCATATGCCACACTACCCATCCGCCTGAGAATCTAAAATGGGCCAATGAATCTTGGGCTCAACTTGCTATGCCTACCAAACCTAACCACGCCTTGGGTAGGTGAAACCTTAAGAAATACATGCTCGCCAACCTCGAACTCTAAGTCCTTCCTTCTGTTGTCGGCGTAGCTCTTCTGCCTATCCTGCGCTGCAACTAATCTCTGCCTGATAAGCTGAATTTTATTCAAAGTCTCCTGCACCAACTACGGACCAACCAACTGCCTATCACTTGTCTCCTCCCAGCACAAAGGAGATCTACAGTGTTGCCTGTACAAAGCGTCGAATGGAGCCATGCCGATGCTCGCATGAAAACTGTTGTTGTAGGCGAACTCCACAAGAGGTAGATGACGCTCCCAATCACCCTTCCAATCAAGCACGCATGCTCTCAACATGTCCTCAAGTGTCTGGATCATCCTCTCGAACTGGCTATCTGTTTGAGGGTGAAACGCTGAACTAAGCTTTAGTTGAGAACCCAAAGCCTCCTGAAGACCCTACCATAGCCTCAATGTAAACCGTGGGTCTCTGTCGGAGATAATAGACTTCGGCATGCCATGCAATCTCACAATGCTGCCAACATACAGCCTAGCCAATTTCTCTACAGACTACTTCTTCATGCGCAAGAAATGAGCAGTCTTGGAGAAATGATCTACAATCACCCAAATCGAGTCATTGCCCTTGGCTGAGCTGGGCAAACCCGTCACAAAATCCATGGTGATTGCTTCCCACTTCCATATAGGTATCTCCATCTTTTGCATAAGGCCCGATTGTAAGGCCCTCGAATTTTATTGCATTATTGTATTGCATGTAGATAATTCATGTTGTGTATGTACGTATGTATTAATTATTGTACTTATGTGTGTATGTATATAATAAATAATGTATGTATTGCTTGACGGTAGTGTGTACACAAAACTATATAGGTACTACATGTATATATGCATGATGTACATGGGTTTCTGCATGTTTTAGACTTCTGGCCGAAGGCCAGATTGGCGTCAATCCCATAGCCGTTTATGTGGTGTCAGCGTCAACCCCATGGATGCCAACACTAATCCCAGCGTCCAACGATATGGACGCCAACTTCTGTGACCTGCATGCGTTGCAGAGCCAGAAATTCCGGAGGCAAGGCAACTCACCCATTGGGGAGCTGTCTCCCAACGGTCTGAGAGCCATCCTATCACCCTGTGCGTGGGAGAGAAGCCTCTCCCATATAGCTAAACCCGAATTTGCTTCCCCAGCCCTTCTCCTTGCCTTTTTACAAGAGAGAAAGAAGAGAAGAAACCCTACTTTCTGACTGAGGAAAACCCCCACCTTTGCAAACCTAAAACTGAAGATCTAAAGCCTGTTCCGGGGTTCTGTTGCAACAAGGAGCTAGCTGGTGTGAAGGAGGAGACTTCCCCGACCGTACCTTGAAGCCATCTTCATTCAAGAACCCGGAGGGAGGTGATCTTGGAGGGTGTTTCGCAACTTCTTGGGACTGCCCAAGGAGAGCTTCTCCAAGCCCTAGATCCATTGGTGTGTTTTTCTAAAGGCAAGTACCCCATTCCTAACGTCCCTGTATGTGTCTAGGATGGTTTTACTATTTTTGTATATTTTCCCTCGTGTCCTAGACCCCCAAATTCACCCCATCTTTGGAGCTCGGGTCTGTGTTCTGCACAGACCTGACATTGACGGCAAAGTCCCTTGCCGCTAAGATTATGCTTAGCGTCCATCGACTATGCCGTTGACATTGAATTAGCGGCCAGAGACCGCCGCCAAGTTCATCTGGACAGAACAGTGACCTGTTCTGCCCTTCTATACGACTATTTTCGATATGTTTCATGATGAGGATATACTATAAATCATTTATAGGCTATGTATATTGTTGGTGTGATGGATGTGGTGTGTGGATGGATTATCACGAATGATAGGACTTAATTATTTCATGAAGATACATGTGTGATGAGTTTTAATCTTGTTAAACCATGTTTGCATGATTTAGGACAAGTCTAAATGCCCCAATTTGTAAGGATTATGCATGTGAGGTTCAGTCCCTGTTCTAAATTTTTGAGATTATTCCCATGCTTGTGTGAATTATTGTAAAATTTGTTTAGGAAAAATAGAGATCATGCTAGGTCATGATAAATCTTCCATAAATTAATGGATTGTCCAATAATTCGGGAATGAATTCTGTAGTTCCATTCCTGTTAGGGTTCAGACAGTGAGTGGTTAAAACTGTGCTTGTGTGTAACTCCATGTTAAATCAAATTGCGGATAGCATGTGAAAGAAATGTTAGATTTTCTGTAATTTTGTTTTAGCTCAGAAAAATCTGAAATTTTGCATGTGGGATCCTAAAATCGAAAATAGCTTGTGGTTAAAATTTCAGGTCATTTGGACCAGAAGATGATACAATATGAATTTTCCATGTAAATTGTGAATTTATGCATGCCAATGTGAAACAATTCGATTTAAGTGTAATCCGACCTGATCGGTGATATTTACCTGAATGTAGATTTTGAAATCTATAGTGTCATGCTAGGAAAATAGAGAAATGTGAATGTGAGTGAGAAAGTGAATGAAATGAGAATGATATGTGTGAACCTATGTGTTAAAATCGGTAAAAATGTGTAATCTGTAACTTGTGCCAAATGTGACACTGCTTCCGCAGAGGGCAGTGGAACCGTATCAGGGAAAAGTCCCCCTGAGAAGGTTCAATGTGTAAGTGACCCTAAGGGCATTAGGGGGAAATTCTGGAGGTGGACAAGTACCACTGGTTAGGGTGGAGACTTGTTCTCCCGGTCTGCGCAGTCCAAGAGTCGCCATTGTAATGCCTAGATGGCGTCTATGTGATGTGATGTGTTGTGTCCTTCTTTGGTGGTTTGGACTATGTGTCATGGCACTAAATGTGAAACTGTAAATGTGAATGTGTAAATGTGCATGTGTTCATGTGTTAATGTGAAAGTGAACAATGTGTAATGTGTATGTGTAAAGTGCAAGTTATGTGAATTGGAAATTGTGTAAAGAAAATGTGAGACCAAAATGTGAGGATATGATATTGTAATCCATATTGCGACAAATCTGAAACTATGTTAAATCAGTAGCTTCATTATGTTAGGATCATGTTTATATGTGTAAAATGCCTAGAATCCATGCTAGGGACAATTAACAAGTATGTGCACAAAATCCCATGTTTGGTTGTTCACATGTTGTATTTTAAATAACATTGTAGCTCTCATGTGTAGGGTTATGGTTGCTAAATCATGTGAAAACCAGCAAGTTAAAGTATGTAAAATGTTCGTGTACATGCACAAGAATGCGTAGATTCCATGCTAGGTGTGTTTTGGTTCATGTACGTAGGATAATCATGCTAAGGGTTTTCATGTTTTAGTTAAAATGCAAAGTAGAATTTCATGAGTAGGAATGATTAGAGAACATGTGTTAGGAATTTATCTCGATAAGGAAATCTGAAAGCATGCACCATGTGTTTACTTATAGAATTGTCATGGTTGGTTATTCATTCCAAACGTTAAGCATGATGCATGTTGAGTTTTTGCAGTGGTGTGTGTAGAGCCTACTATGACATGTACGTGTATGGTATGAGTGGTGTTACTTGCTGAGTCTTTAGACTCACTACTTGCTTCGGTGTACAGGTGTAGTTGGTGACGTGGCACCGTTGGAGGAGACGGTGGAGACGGACTCCGAGCGCGGGGATTAGTCTTTGGAGTACTTGTGACTTTTGCGTTTCATAGTATGTAAATTGAACGTTGTATTAGCGTTATCATGGAAGGAATGTATAATGGTGGACATCTATGTATTAAATTTTCAGCCATTTAAATTATGTGAACTTTAAGTTCTTTAATGTCATTGCAATTTCATGTATGCTAAATGTGGATGATGAATGAATGAAGACAGTAGTTCTTTTTACTTCCGCTACTCTGTTCTTATATTCACGTGTATCTCAACTGAATGTATCGTTGGGTAAATGTCCCACTGTGATGACGCTTGCTATACCGACGTGGGTTGGTATAACCGTACCGGTATAATGAGGGCCGTCACACCGATGGTCTCTGACGATCGGCCTTTACCTGTTGGCACACTAAACACCTGGACACAAACTCTGCCACATCCTTCTTCATGCCAGACCACCAGAAAGATCTCTTCAAATCTTGGTACATCTTGGTGTTGCCTGGATGAATGGAAAACCTCGACCTGTGAGCTTCTGCAAGTACTCACTCACGAACATCTACAATATCAGGTACACATACTCGGTGCTGGAATCTAATGATACCATCCTCATCTCGAGCAATGCCTGCCTTGCCCACCATCTCCTGAAGCCTAGGATTAGCTCTTTGTTGCTCGATCACCTCGTCCAGAACCATGGATCGGATAGACAACTGAGACATGAAAGCCTGACACAACTGTGGCTCTAACTCGGTCATAGCACATGCCGCATCCTCTAGCATCTTCCAATCCTTATGAAGTAGTGACCTCTTCTTGCTGAGTGCATCTGCCACGACATTCACCTTCCCTGGATGGTACTGAAGCTTGAAGTCATAGTCCTTGAGAAATTATATCCATCTTCTCTACCGCAGGTTCAAATCCTTCTGAGAGAAAAGATACCTTAGACTCTTGTGGTCAGTGAACACCTCGAACTTGACACCATAAAGATAGTGTTTCCAGATCTTCAGTGCATGAACCACAGCCGCTAACTCCAAATCATGGGTCGGATAGTTACGCTCATGCTCCTTTAGCTGGGGAGAAGCATATGCAACTACCTTACCATGCTGCATCAGCACACAACCAAGACCTATCTGAGAAGCATCAGAATAGATAGCAAAACCCTCTACACCACTGGGCAAGATCAACACGGGTGCAGATGTAAGCCTCATCTTCAGCAGCTGGAAACTACTCTCGCAATCCTCAGACCACACATACTTCACCCCTTTCCTGGTTAGCTTAGTCAAAGGTGCTGCGATAGAGGCAAAGCCTTCAATAAATCACCTGTAATAGCTTGCTAAGCCAAGAAAACTCCTGATCTCCGATGGTGTCCTTGGAGTCTCCCACTCTAACACCGCCTGAACCTTTGTCGGATCAACAGAAACTCCAGCGCCTGAGATAACATGCCCAAGGAAATGAACCTCGCGCATCCAGAAGTCGCACTTGCTGAACTTAGCATGCAGTTTGTGCTCTCAAAGAACCTCCAAAATAATCCTCAAATGCTCACGGTGCGTAGCCTCATCAGGAGAATAGACTAACATATCGTCTATGAACACCACAATAAAGCTATCCAAATATGGCCTAAACACCCTGTTCATGAGATCCATGAACGCTGCAGGGGCGTTAGTCAAACCAAATGGAAGCACAAGGAACTCATAGTGTCCATAACAGGTTCTGAATGCAGTCTTGGACACATCTTCTCCCTTGATCCTCAATTGATGGTAGCCGGACTGCAGATCTATCTTGGAAAAAATGGATGCATTCTGCAGCTGATCGAATAAATCATCAATCTGTGGCAAAGGGTACCTGTTCCTCACTGTCACCTGGTTGAGCTTCCTGTAGTCGATGCACAGTCTGAGGGAACCATCTTTCTTCTTCACGAACAGCACAGGTGCGCCCCATGGTGACACACTAGGGTGAATGAATCCCTTATCCATCAAATCTTGCAACTGCTTCCTTAGCTCGGGTAACTCCGCAGGTGCCATTCGATATGGAACCTTAGAGATAGGATAGGTGCCTGGAAGCAACTCTATGGTGAACTCTATCTCCCTTGCTGGTGGAAATCCAGACAAATCATCTGGGAACACATCTGGAAACTCCTACACAACCTCCATCGCCTCAAGGGTAGGTGACTGATCGGCCTTAGGGACTAAGACCACACTGGCAAGAAAAGCGTCACAATCCTTGTTCACCATCCTCATCGCCTTCATGGCGGAGATCACAAACCTTCTCGCTAAGTTCCTTGGCAACGGATGTGAGAACTCATCCTCTCCAGGAATACGGAAACTAATCTTCTTTCCTCTACAATCCACCAAGGCACAGTGCTCCTCAAGCCAATCCAGACCAAGTATGGCATCATAATCCTTCATCTTGAGCAAGTAGAAGCACCCAAACAAGCCTCGGTCCTCAATGCACACAGGTAAGGATAGAATACACTTCCTGGTCGCTACCGTACCTGCTGGTATGTGCACAGACAAAGGAATCTCTAACTCCTCTGCCTCAACTCCAGACTCTGCTGCTAACTGCTTGGTAAACCACTCGAAAATGAACGAGTGTGTAGCACCCGTATCAAACAACACTCAAGCCTGCACACCCATGACTAGAACCGTACCTTCCGTGATGTTCTCGGCCTGCTCTGCGTCCTCTCGAGCTAGTGCAAACACTGGGCTTGGTCCCAAGGCCTTCCTGGTCTCCCTGTCACTGGTGCTGCCACTGCTGGGGCTGGCGCTCCTCTCTGAACGGACTGTTGGGCCTCTTTGGTAATGGGTTGGGTTAAAATTAATTTTAACCTAGAGCTAAAGTTAGCTTACTTTTAACTCACTTTTACTTTGTTTGCAATTGAGTTAACTCATTTGAATATAGTGAGTTAACTTATTTTTCTCAAATGTATTTTGGTAAGAAAAAGTGAGTTAACTCATCTTGGGAAAAGAAAAAGTAGCAATTAATGCTTGTACTGTGAGAGGAAAAAGGTAGTTAACTCACTTGGGTTAACTCCAACCCACCTCTAGAGGTGGGTTGGAAAATTGTGAGTTAACTCACTTTTGATCCACCTTTAGTCTAACCCACTTGAGCTAACTTTGTAACCTTTCCAAAGTACTTTTTGAGTTAGTTCTGAGTTAACTCTGAGTTAACTCTAGTCTTACCCATGAAGTCTAGGGCAATCTCTGATCTAATGCTTGGTGCTGCCACACTTCAGACACTTCCCTGCTAGCTTCCAACACTCGATGCCGCCGTGTGTCCTTCCACAGTGAGGACATGCCTTCTTGTCGCTGGGCCTGAAGCTGGAGGACTGTGGCGTAACCGCCTGCTGACTAGAAGCTGCTATTGGACGCCGAGGTGACTGGTACACTACTGCCTTCTTCCTGTCCTGCCTCTAGAAAGGTGGCACTGACCTCTTCTGAGCTACCCTCTGCTCCTCAATATACTGCTCCATCTCACTCTCCTGCCTGCATGCTGCACTGAGAGCCTCGTCTAAAGTGCGATGGTCAAAAGCAACTAACCTCGACCTAAGTGATGGCTTAAGCCCCATCACAAACTTCTTGGTCTTCCTGCGCTCATCAGACACAATATGAGGAGCATATTTGAAAAGCTCGGAAAACCTGGCCTCATACTCCAAGACAGTCATGGAGCCTTATGTGAGAGAGAGAAACTCATGCTCCATCTTGTCCTGGATGTGCTCAGGGATGAACTTGGCCTGAAATAGCCTCATGAACTCATCCCAAGTCACCTCAATGGCACCATCCTTGTACCTGGTACATAGTATGGAGGCCCACCAAACATCGGCTCTCTCTTACGAAACACAACCCATAAGCACCATCTAAATAAAACCTTAACCTTACACAAGTATATATACTCTAAGTGCCTGTAGCATGTAAGTGGCTAGGCTAACTTTATCTTCTTCCGCACACCTTATAGCATGGAAGATCTTCTCCACTTCCCTCATCCAACTCTTTGCCAAGAGGGGCTGACTCTCCCCCTTAAAAGAAGGCGAAGCCATCCTCTTAAACCTCTCCATGATGGATGGACCACCATGGCCATGCTCCTGAGGAACTGGAGCTGGAGCCTGAGCTTGAGACAACAAGCAATACATAAGTAACACATACACAATCATGCATTCAACAACACAGACTACTCCCTATTTAACAACTCTAACCTGAGCTTGCAACTGAGCATGTAGTGCCCCCTGTGTCTGAGCCTGAGTTTGCATTGCTTAGACCAGGCCTTGCAAGAATACGCCGTAGTCCACAGGTGGTGGTAGAGGAAGTACTGTGGGACCCTAGGGTGCTGGGGCCTGCTGCTCACCCCTCTCCTCATGCCTCTACTCATCCTCCCGAGCCTGAGCACTGTGCCTACCACGGCTCGCCATAGCCTGAAAAATAATTAACTTAGTTAGAATCTAAGTTACTTAGTCCTAACTATTTCCTTAACTATCTTTAATTCATTATTAGATATTTTCCACATATATGGACTTTCTATAAAGACTTTGAAATACTGTGTAGATGATGGCTTATTCATGTACAATCTCAACCTATTGCTCTGATACTAATCTTTGTAACTGTTGAACCACTCTATTTTTTACCCTTATATTTTGGTGATAACAAAACTTATGATTAACTAAATATTATAAATATATTTAATATTATATTTTCCTAATAAATATAATTTTATGTGATTAATTAAATATTATTAAATATATTTAATATTATGGTTTTCCTAATAAATATAAATTTATGGAATTATCGCTGTGTGTTTTGCACTGAAAAGTAAAATCGATGTCTATTCAATATACATCGATTTCAGTTCACAAAGTGCCACATCGATTCTATTGAAAACATGGATTCTGTTGAAAAAATCGATTTCATAAGTAAAACATCGATTTAGTTTCACATCGATTTCATAAGTGAAACATCGATTTGGTCTCACATCGATTTCATAAGTGAAACATCGATTTGGTCTCACATCGATTTCATAAGTGAAACATCGATTCGCTTCAAACATGGATTTGATCACTCAAACATCGATTTGCTTGAAAGAACATGGATTTCATAAGTGAAACATGGATTTGATCATTCAAACATCAATTTGCTTTAAAGAACATGGATTTCAACATGGATTTTACTTAAACATCAATTTCCTTTATATTTCAAAATGTTTTGGCATCTAGTGAAAAGTCAAATATATTTCTGACAGAAGATCTTTTTGCTTATCTTTCTAGATCTCTTCTTTCCTGTCAATAAAAAGGGGGTTACTTACTACTTCTGGGTGGCAACAGGAAACATGGAGGTATGAACCTTTTTGACAGAAACACTCTTTTATCTAAACACTTTCTTCTATGCTTGCAGACCTCGTAGACCACAAAATATCAGAAGAAAGAGAAGATGAGCAACGGCTAGAACTCCAATGGATTTGTTCATAGCTGCTCATATAAAAGATGAAGCAAGGCTGAAGAAGAGCAGAGAGCTTTCCTGAAGTTTTTTTTAAGAGTGTAAATCCTATGAGGAACCTCAACTCCACATACACTCAAAGAAAGAGTGGAGCTTGAGCCAAATCAATAGAAGCTTTTCACAGTAGGAGTTTCAAAGCTTTCAAGCCTTCCTCTCTTCACCCTCTCTCTGTGGTCATTGTAAATCTGGGGGAGAGTCCGTGGCTAAAAGCTAGAGTTCTTAATGTTAATCTTGTAATAGCTCTCGGTCTGTTCTTTCTTTTCTATGAAAGATTTCTGTCCAGCTATAGGACTGTATACAGTGTAGAACCTAGCTGGGGGTTTAAGTCTAGTAGAACCGCACTGGGGTTTGTGATGAACAGTCCCCCTATATACTTTTAAATTAATTACATGCTTATTTTGGTGATAAACAAAACCTGTCAAAAGTTTTCTAACCTTGTTTTATTTAGCCTTAAGCACAAAGAAAGTCAAGCATTTGTGGTAAGTACTTACATACATCATTTCTCAGAAGAGCCATAACGATTCCTTCATTAGCTGTAACGATTTCCTCTCAAGTTCAACGATTTACTTGAAAGATTGAATAACCTTGCTGTGTCAAACAAGTCGATGTTATAACGACTCTGTAAGTTATCGTAACGACTCCTTCAGAAGTTATAACGACTTGCTCATTATACGACTCTGTAAGTTATCGTAACGACTCCTTCAGAAGTTATAACGACTTGCTCATTATAACGACTCTGTAAGTTATCGTAACGACTCCTTCAGAATTTATAACGACTTACTCATTATAACGACTCTGTAGTTATCGTAACGACTCCTTCAGAAGTTATAACGACTTGCTCATTATAACGACTCTGTAAGTTATCGTAACGACTCCTTCAGAAGTTATAACGATTTGCTCATTATAACGACTCTGTAAGTTATCGTAACGACTCCTTCAGAAGTTATAACGACTTGCTCATTATAACGACTCTGTAAGTTATCGTAACGACTCCTTCAGAAGTTATAACGACTTGCTCATTATAACGACTCTGTAAGTTATCGTAACGACTCCTTCAGAAGTTATAACGACTTGCTCATTATAACGATTCTGTAAGTCATCGTAACGATTTCTTTAGAGAGTTATAACGACTTGCTCGTCATAACGATTCTGTAAGTCATCGTAACGATTTCTTTAGAGAGTTATAACGACTTGCTCGTCATAACGATTCTGTAAGTCATCGTAACGATTTCTTTAGAGAGTTATAACGACTTGCTCGTCATAACAATTCTGTAAGACATCGTAACGATTTCTTTAGAAAGCTACAACGACTTGCATCTCATAACGATTTGATAAGTGTTTCATATCGATTTCTTCAGAATCAGAACGACTTGCCATGTTTCATAACGATTTCTTATATCATCTGTTATAGAACGACTTGGTTGTGGTAACGATTTCATAAGTTATCATAACGACTTCTTATGAGTCTACAGCAACTTGATCATAACGATTCTATCAGACTTTCATAACGACTGCATAAGTCATGTTTCCATTAATTAAATGTTTTCCTTGATTTAAGCTACGTTGAATAGTCAAAGTCGCATCACGTCTGTTTGACTGCCATGCATTTAATAAAGACTGAACGTATCTCTGCACGGATACAGAACATATCTTCCATTCTCGTGTATCCTCTGCATGCATCTTCTAGAACGATAAACTGTTACTACCATATTTGTGTCTATCTGCTCTAACGTTGATTGACATCTGGAGATAGTATAGCTGTCTACCATTAAAGCTCAACCTTGCAGAACCTTAAGGATATACTATCCTACAACATCTGACACAGAAAGAACTACAAGCCAACTAAGAAGATCTCATCACTTTGCGTGCTCCAAAGAACAAAAGACTGTCGACAGGAAGTTTCTACAGATCCTTCAGTCTAACGTACACCAAAGCTGTGAGACAACGGTCATCTCTTCATCCTATTCAAATTGGAGATATAAATACAAGACGAAGTTCCGAAGACAGATATTGATCCATGAAGGAAGCATTATTGACATTCAAGAGAGTCTAGAACTCTGCCACTTTCAAGTCTTCAGAAGATCTCTAGAGCCAGAAATTCTCTCCTTTCGATCTTGGCTCCTAGCTCCTCGTGCTGTGAGAAGAAAAATCAAGGAAGAGCTAGATTAGTTCTGAGAGAGTCCACATTGTGTAGATCTTTGACTCTCAGTGCTTGTAGCTTCAGATTGAGTTTTGTAAAAGCTTGATCTAGGGGCTAGTCATTTCCTTCAAGATTTTCTTGTGTTCTTCCCTTCGTGTGTGAAGGAAGACCTGGTGGTGTCCAGGGTGGTGTTTTTCCCTTCGGGAGTGAAGGAAGACCTGGTGGTACCAGGGTGTTGTGTTCCCTTCAGGAGTGAAGGAAGACCAGCTGAGCTGGGTGGTTGTTTTTGTCCATAGGGGGACTGTACCCTAGTTAGTGAAATCCTGAGGATTGCTCAGGGACTGGACGTAGGACTCCTAAGGAGAGGAGATCCGAACCAGGATAAATCTGTGTGTTGTGTGATTGTCTTTATCGTGTGATTGTTGCTTTTACTAACCATTACTAATCCCTTCCAAGAACTCTTTATGTTTGTTTGAGCTCAGGTTTTTATCAGATAAATTTTATTTAAAGACCCATTCACCCCCCCTCTGGGTTAGCCAACCGGGCAACAAGTGGTATCAGAGCGAGTCTCTTCGACAAAGAACAAGATCCAACGATCTGAAGAGTAAAGATCCATGGCAGCCCAAGGTCACTTCGAAGGTCAGTCTGTCAACAGACCTCCTTTGTTCGACGGTGAAGATTATACGTATTGGAAGACCAGGATGGAATACTTTCTACAAGGCCATGACTATCAAATCTGGTCGATAGTGGAAGAAGGTGATCTGGTCGTCACAAATGAGAAAGCACAATGGACAGATGAAGATAGAAAGAAAATTTCCTTGAACTGTAAAGCTAAGAGCATTCTATGTTGTGCTCTAAGCAAGAAGGAGTTCAACAGAGTTTCAGCATGCAAATCCTCCATGGAAATGTGGGAAAAGCTAAGGATTACGTATGAAGGTACAGACAAAGTAAAGGAGACAAGAATCGACATTCTTGTCACTCAGTATGAAAGATTTCAAATGCAATCAGGTGAGTCTATTACCCAAATGTTTAGTCGATTTACTGACATCACTAATGGTCTAGCCAGTCTAGGAAAGTCATATGAGATTGCAGATATGGTAAGGAAGATTCTCAGATCCTTGCCATCTTCATGGACGGCAAAGGTCACAGCTATCGAAGAAGCTAATGACCTTAAGAGAATGTCAGTAGAAAAACTCATCGGGTCTCTCATGGCCCATGAAATAAATATGGAAAGATTAGGAGAATCTTCCAGTAGAAAGAAGCAGTCCAATGCGCTTAAAGCTAATGGGAACTCATCCGAAGAATCCTTGGATAACAGTGAAGATAGCAAAGACAGTGATGATGAAGAAGCCATGCTGTCAAGAAGATTGCAGAGAATCTTGGCCAAAAAGAAGAAGTTCCAGTCTGGTAGGAGGTATTTCAAGAAAAACAAAGATCTCAAGAGACCAGACGGAAAAGATCAGAAGAGGAATGAGCCACTTTGCTATGAATGCAAGAAGCCTGGACATATCAAGGCAGACTGTCCAATGCTAAAGAAAAATGATCACAAGAAGAAGGACAGCTCCAAGAAGTTCAGAAGATAAAAAAGAAAGCCATGGCAGCTGCATGGGAAAACAGCAGCGACTCAGACAGTGAGTCAAGCTCCAGCAGTGAAGAAGAAGAAGCCAACCTGGCTCTTATGGCAAATACCGGGGATAAGGTAACTTCTGATTCCTCTTTTGATTCCTGTAATGACTCAGATTCCGATAATTTGGAAAGTGCATTTAATGAACTCTACGATAAGTACAAAGAAGTGTCCAAACTACTTAAGCTAAGCAAGAAAAATATCACCTGTCTCGAAAATACCAACTCAGATTTAAAATCTGAAAATGAAGAACTAGAAAAACAAATAATGGAGCTTAAGAGAAGAAATGAACTATTATGTGAAAACTTAAAAGACAAGAACAAACAAATCATTGACCTAGAAAAACAGGAAAGCTCAGATGATTTAAGAAAAACGGTAAATGAATTAAATGAAGAAAACAATACACTAGCAAGCACCTTAGAAAAGTTTACAAATGGAAAGAATTCCTTATTATTAAAAGGTGCTAGAAGATCTGGTAAGAACAAACGAGGTTTAGGATACATACCTCCAATTAATGAAGAAGAAATAATCTATCCTGAAAAATATCCAACTCCTAAATTCACTCCAGAACAAGATGTAGCATATAAAGCGAATTTTAAGTACATAGAAAGAGTAACAATAACATCATGTTGTAGTCACTGTAATAAGCTAGGACATTTAAAATCCACCTGTCCAACAAGACATAAGAAGTGGATAATAAAAAGTAAAAGTAATGATACTGACCCATCAGGACCCAAAAGAACTTGGGTACCTAAATCTTGATGTCTTTATTTCAGGTTAATCCTCGAGCATCCAAATGGTATTTGGATAGTGGGTGCTCAAGGCACATGACAGGAAACCTGAAGCTTTTCTCCCATCTCCAAGATGAAGAAGGAACAGTCACTTATGGAGATAATGGAAAAGGAACTGTAGTTGGCAGTGGATCAGTAAACAGCAAAGGAAAAACAGTCATAGAAGATGTGCTGTTAGTCAAAGGTTTAAAGCACAACCTCATAAGTATTAGTCAGCTGTGTGATAGAGGACATCAAATCAAATTTCAAGAGTCAAAATGCAGCATACTAAAGGATGGTGCAGTCATCTTTGAAGCAAATAGAGAGAAGAATCTGTACGTGCTCTACCTTGAAGAACTCAAAGAGCAAAATGTGTGTCTGGCAGCCAGCAAAGACAAATCAACTGATCTGTGGCACAGAAGGCTAGGCCACTGCAGCTTGGATGGCTTGAGCAAGCTCAGAAAGAGGAACCTTGTGGAAGGTCTACCGAAAATCAATGGTAAATTAGAAAGTGTTTGCAGACCTTGTGCTAAGGGAAAGCACACAAAGAGTTCCTTCAAGTCAAAGACGGTGGTGACCACCTCAAAACCCTTAGAGCTCCTACATATGGATCTATTTGGGCCAATGAGACTACCAGTCTTGGAGGAAAGAATTTCGGATTTGTTATAGTAGATGACTACTCAAGATTCACATGGGTATCATTCTTAGAACACAAAAATGATACTTTTGATAATTTTGTTAGCTTCAGCAAGAAAGTCCAGAAAGATCAGAAGTTCAGTATAGTATCCATTCGATCTGATCATGGTGGTGAGTTCCAAAATGAAAAGTTTGCTAGATTCTGTGATGATCAAGGAATTCAGCACAATTTCTCAGCACCAAGGACACCACAGCAAAATGGTATAGCCGAACGGAAGAACCGAACTCTCTTGGATATGGCAAGAACCATGCTTTGTGAATATGAGTTACCAAGATATTTCTGGGCAGAAGCAGTCAACACAGCCAGCTACATTGTCAACAGAGTCATGATCAGGCCAATCCTGAAGAAGACTGCATATGAGCTGTTTAAAGGGAAGAAGCCAAAGATCAGCCATTTCAGAACCTTTGGATGTCCTTGCTTTATTCACAACAACGGAAAAAGGGATATTGGTAAGTTGGATGCCAAATCAGATGAAGGCATCTTCATGGGGTACACCTCTAAACCCAAAGGCTATAGAGTGTTTAATAAACGTACCTTATTGATTGAACAGTCTGTACACATTATTTTTGATGAAACTAACCCCTCCTTGAGAAAGGAAGTAGAAAGTGATAATGATGATGCAGATGAACTGTCCAATAAACTGAAAGACACATCACTTGAAGACAAGGATGATCCGCCTCTGGAAGAAATGCAACAAGAAGAAATTTCTCATGAAACTCTTCCAAAGGAATGGAGATACAAGAAAGATCACCCACCTGAAAACATCATTGGTGATCCATCGGTAGGGGTAAGAACAAGAGGTAACTTGATTCCTTGTGATTACCTTGCTTTTGTATCTCAATTAGAGCCTAAGACAGTCAATGAAGCCTTAACTGATGAATCTTGGATAATAGCAATGCAAGATGAATTAAATCAATTCAAGAGAAACCAAGTATGGTCACTTGTTCCTAGACCATCAGACCATCCTGTGATCGGCACTAAATGGGTGTTCAGAAACAAATTGGATGAATCTGGTGTAATTCTAAGAAACAAGGCCAGACTGGTGGCTCAAGGCTATTGTCAAGAGGAAGGCATAGATTTTGATGAAACCTATGCACCAGTGGCTAGACTTGAGGCTATTAGAATTTTACTTGCTTATGCTTCTGCATTAGATTTAAAGTTATTTCAAATGGATGTTAAATCTGCCTTTCTAAACGGTTTTATAAAAGAAGAAGTTTATGTGGAACAACCGCCGGGTTTTGATGATACAGACTTTCCGAATCATGTTTTTAAATTGCATAAGGCTTTATATGGTTTAAAACAAGCACCTAGAGCCTGGTATGAAAGACTTAGTTCTTTTCTCCTAAAACATGGTTTCAGTAGAGGTCAAGTAGATAGCACTCTTTTTATAAAAACAAAAGTCAAAAATATACTGTTGGTTCAAATTTATGTGGATGACATCATCTTTGGATCTACTGATGAATCCTTGTGCAAGTATTTTGAAAAGCTAATGCAGGGAGAATTTGAGATGAGTATGATGGGAGAGCTCAACTACTTCCTTGGACTTCAAATCAAACAAGGAAAGGAAGGAACTCACATCTGTCAAGCAAAGTACACCAGAGAACTGCTAAAGAAATTTGGATTTGAAAACACCAAGCCACTGTCAACACCAATGAGTACATCAACTAGGATGGACAGTGACAAGGATGGTAAGAAGGTAGATCAAAAGATCTACAGAGGTATGATAGGTTCATTACTTTATCTAACCGCAAGTAGACCTGATATATTATTTAGTGTATGCATGTGTGCTAGATATCAAGCCGACCCTAGAGAGTCACATTTAATTTCTGTGAAAAGAATTTTTAGATACTTAGCCAGGACTCATGATCTAGGACTATGGTATCCAAACTCCTGTGATGTAAATTTAGTAGGATATTCTGATGCTGACTATGCTGGATGCAAGTAGATAGAAAAAGCACCAGTGGTTGCTGTCAATTTCTTGCAGGATGTTTAATCTCATGGTGCTCAAGGAAACAAAATTCAGTAGCACTATCTACAGCTGAAGCCGAGTACGTAGCTGCTGGAAGTTGCTGTACACAACTCTTATGGATAAAGCAACAGCTTGAGGATTTTGGACTCAAAGTCAAGAAAATTCCACTGCTATGTGACAACACCAGCGCTATCAACCTCACCAAAAATCCAATTCAGCACTCCAGGACCAAACATATTGAGGTCAGATACCATTTTATTCGTGATCATGTAGCAAATGGCAATATTGAAATATCGTTTATTGATACAAACAATCAGCTAGCAGATATTTTCACAAAGGCCTTACCTGAAGAGAGATTTACATCTCTTAGAAGGGAGTTAGGCATGTGTATTTTGTGAAAAGATCTTCATTTAAAGCTGGTATAAAAATTCTCAGAATTTAAGAAGGTTCTCTCTCTCCTTTTGTGGCAAAATCAATTCAAAAGTCTCAGTTTAAGCGTTCCGTCCGATAAGTCATAGTCCTTCAAGGCGGTCAACCCCGTTTGTCGTTTTCTGACGCCTCACCTTTTGGAGCATTTATATTCTTTAAATCGATGCGTTAACGATTCCTCTTCCTCATTCACCTTTTCCCCTCTTTCGTCCCGACGCATGAGCCGATGCCCTAGCGACTCTTGCCTCTATCCTCTGCAAATTTGAAGCTTCCATCTCCTTCCCGCGAAATCGTTTGAGGGTTTCTTCTCGTCACCCTCCTCTTCAACCCTTCAAACCTTCTCCTACCTGAATCCATGGCCGCACCAGCTATTGCCGGCAGTGTGGGTGGCTACAGCGCCGAATACCTCACCCCAGCGCAGGAGGAGCGTTTCACCTTTGTGAAGACAAAGCTCTGTGGTCACAAGGAAGTAGATGTTTCAGATCTGCAGAAGAATGGAATGAGCAGCATCATTGAGAAGATCAACCAGATGAAGTGGAAAGAACTCACCACTTGCTCAGAAGTAAGTTATCCGGACTTGGTAAAGGCGTTCTTTGTGTGCTTAAGAACAGAAGAAGATGGGGCCCTCGTTTCTTCAGTCAAGGGCACCCTAATCAGAATCGACCAGGAACTGCTTAGGATGCTATTTGGAGTAAGCACATCCGGTTTCAGTGGAATTCATTCAGTAGAAACCCAAGAAAAGGGTTTGGGGATTGTTGGGCCAGGGTTCAAGATGAGGGATGGCAAGCTAGATATCAATCAGTTAAGTGCCTTCAACCGCCTCCTTCACTTCATTGTTTGTCAGATTTTGGTTCCCCGAAGTGCAACCTTCTCCTCTTGCACTAAGGCTGACTCCGACCTGATGTACTGGGCCATTAAAAATGAGGAAATCAATATGGCCGCAGTGATGATAGAGAGAATGAAATTTGCCAGGGAGCAGATTTGGGACACTAAAAGCAAGTTGAATGTGTCCCTGCCCTATGCCCATTTACTCACCAGAATCTTCAGACACTTCGGTGTAGATGTCTCAGGGGCAGTTGTGGAGAAGATGGGCCAAGCTATCAGGTCCAGAAATTTAAAGAAGAGTGGTTTTTCAGTAGTCAATGGGGTCTGGTTCAAGGCCTCAGTTGCAGAAGGTGAAGGACTCATTGGTGAGCCTTCAGTTGCTCAATCCCAGTTGGAGGCAGATTCTGTGATGCCCGAATTGCCACTGGAATCAGGTTCTGTTCCAGTCCTTGTAGAAACAGAGCAGGAAGGGCCATCTATGGCCAGAAATCAATCAGAGGCAGCAACAGCAGTGAGGGCAGAAGAAGACAGGCCAGCAGCAGCAGATCCAGATGTGCTTCATGCTGAAAGGAGAATTGAGGACATTCTCCCAGAAGACATCTTGCCTGTTATGGAGGAGTCTGTGGTATCAGGCCACATCTTTGAAGAAGGTCCAGTGGAAGAAGAGCAGCAAAATCCTCAGGATGATTCGATGGAAATGGATGCTCCCTGTCAGGGGGAGACTGGTGCCGTTGCAGAAGATGCTCCACTTGAGGGGGAGCAATCCCAAGAGACACCAGATGTTGCACCTCCAGCCACCAGAGATCAGGAGGAAGACCAGAGAGAGTCTGAAAATTTGGATGCCAGAGAAGGGGAGACAGCTAGTTCATCAAGTTCTGATGAGGATAATGATCCACCTCCTCCAGCTACAAAGGGCAAAGAGAAAGATAT
Source organism: Colocasia esculenta (assembly GCA_014218235.1). NCBI lineage: Eukaryota > Viridiplantae > Streptophyta > Magnoliopsida > Alismatales > Araceae > Colocasia > Colocasia esculenta. Next base: position 103,264,936 of record CM024755.1, on the reverse strand, counting down.
AGCTCCTGAAGTACCCCTTTTAGCTGATGCACCATTTGAAAGACAGGTCAAGCAAAAGATTGTCATCAATTTAAAACCTGTGATTGAGAGGTTGGATGTTCAGGGTGAGCTGCTTTGTTCACTTCAGTCTGATGTGAATTCCATCTTTCTAAGCCAAGCTTCAGCCCGCAAGGAATTGGTTCAGATTCGCTCTGCCATGACATGGTTCCATCAGGAAATGGGGACCATGAAGAATATGCTATCTGACATCCTTCAGGCAGTTGGAGCTCAAGCTCCTGCTCCTCCAGCAGCTCAGGAGCCTCACTCAAGTGTACCTGAGCCCTCCGGGCAGGCAGCAGCAGCAGCAGCAGAAGCCCCAGCATCAGGGCCAGCTGAAGAGTCAGGGCCATCAGGGCCAGCTGAAGAGTCAGGGCCATCAGGGCCAGCTGTAGAGTCAGGGCCATCAGGGCCAGCTGAAGATTCAGGGCCATCAGGGCCAGTTGTAATGGAATCAGGGCCACCAGGGCCGGCAGTGTTGGATCCCTTGCCCTCCTTGCCTGAAGAAGTGGTTTCAGATCTTCCACCCATTGCTCCCACTTCTACCAACACTCCCATTCCTCCTTCTCCACCCACTAACTCCACAGCTCCACCTGCTCCACCTCCCTTCAAAAAGCCTAGATCCAGGCCCATTTCCTCTCCCACACCTTTTCCTCCTCATCCTATCACATCCTCTCCTGTTTCTTCTACTTCTCATCTTTCTTCTTCTCAAGAATTTGAGGCCCCTCCAGCATCCTCAGCTGGAGCCTCCTCCTCTTCTGGTACATCTTCATTTCCAGAAGTAGGATCTCTCAATTCTGATGCCTTTCTCAACCCCCCTGCTCCTCCCTCCTTTATCACTATTATTCCTAAGAATGTCCAAATCGACTCTCCCTTTCTTGATAAAATTAAGGATGAGTTTGAAGAGGTTATCCTTAGGTCTGTGCTAAAGGTAGGCGAACACCTTTCCAAGACAGACTCTTCCAGTACTGTCTCCAAGAAACGGAAGCTTTCTTCCTCCACCTCTCCTCTTTACCCTCCCTTGTGGTTTTCTCTTACAGTAACCCACAAGCATACCTCACTCTACAAAGAATATCTTCAAAAGGTTGTCTTTGCCACTCTTCACAATCTTCCTTTTCTTAACCTCTCTGACCATTTAGATGTCATTCTTCCCTATACTCCTCTGTCTAAAGCCGACAAATCCAAAATCTTCTCCTCAGCCCACTCCAAAACTGAGGAGCAATGGGCTAAATCTCATAAAGATTTGTACAATCGCTTTCTTCAGGCTAAGGCAGCAAGGTTTCCTCCCAGGGATCACTCTTTGACCCTTTCTGAGTGGTTCCAGTTTCACCACCAGAACACCTGGGCCCCTGCTATTCAGAAGCTCATCAAGCTGGTCAGGCATTTCCAAATGTTCAACAACTACAGGTATCTCAATAGATTGCCTGAAGTTCAGCTTAGCCAGTTCAAGAGAGCCATCAAGGTCCTTACCCACTCTGAGCAGTCTGAGGAAATCAGAGTAGATTTTGCAACTCTTCATTTACCTGAAGAGATTTTCCTGCCTCAGATTCATTTCTTGATCATGGAATCTTCGATTGGCTCAATCATTTTTGAGCGTTTTGCAAGAGTCATGGGCAGAATCAAGATTCAGAAAGGCCTTCAAGTTGGTTTTCCTAGATTTCTCTTCCGGGAATATCATAGAGGGTTTGTCAAATCTGATGTTCTTGCCCCTCTCCTCTCAGAATGTGAAAGGCTGAATGCCTCCGATTGGTCCAAGCTTTACTCCCTGTCAGCACAACAGCTTACTCATCTGAATGCTGCTCAGGCCAGGGAAGGAAAAGCTCCTGTCTCTCCTGCCACCTTCTTGGATATGAACTCAATCCATCTGGTCCTTGATCCCTACAAAGTTTGGGCTGAAAGGTACAAGGTGTTTTTAGCTCTTCGCCAGGAACTCAAGGAGAAACAGATATTCTACCCTGTCACCATGGATCAATTTCTTGCCTGTGCAAGTTTTGGTAAAACACTCATCATCTGCTCCTCCATGGATCCAGATGAGTATGACCTGTTTCTTACCAAGCAGCGCAGCATCTATCTATCCAAGATGGCTCCAACCATGGGACCAACCTTCTCCATTGAGAGTGGTGCCTTTAGGCAATTCTTCAAGCGTCAGGAAGAGCAGGCCTGGGAAGCTATTTCTCATTATGCCTCCCTTCTCTCTCCTGCTTTTTATTTGCCTGTACCTCCTCAACCTTAATGAATGGATTGTGCTCTTTCTCCTCATTGTCTCTTCTTCTTTGTCTCTTTCCTATTGCTTTTTGCTTAATGACAAAAAGGGGGAGAATGTTTAACCTACATGTGTCTGACACATTCTTGAATCATGATTGAAGTACTTTAATTCCTCTTTACTGTTAAGTTCTACTCAAATGATGATCATAGTTTTGTCATCACCAAAAAGGGGGAGATTGATGAACAGTCCATCCCCATATACTTTTAAATTAATTACATGCTTATTTTGGTGATAAACAAAACCTGTCAAAAGTTTTCTAACCTTGTTTTATTTAGCCTTAAGCACAAAGAAAGTCAAGCATTTGTGGTAAGTACTTACATACATCATTTCTCAGAAGAGCCATAACGATTCCTTCATTAGCTGTAACGATTTCCTCTCAAGTTCAACGATTTACTTGAAAGATTGAATAACCTTGCTGTGTCAAACAAATCGATGTTATAACGACTCTGTAAGTTATCGTAACGACTCCTTCATAAGTTATAACGACTTGCTCATTATAACGACTCTGTAAGTTATCGTAACGACTCCTTCAGAAGTTATAACGACTTGCTCATTATAACGACTCTGTAAGTTATCGTAACGACTCCTTCAGAAGTTATAACGACTTGCTCATTATAACGACTCTGTAAGTTATCGTAACGACTCCTTCAGAAGTTATAACGACTTGCTCATTATAACGACTCTGTAAGTTATCGTAACGACTCCTTCAGAAGTTATAACGACTTGCTCATTATAACGACTCTGTAAGTTATCGTAACGACTCCTTCAGAAGTTATAACGACTTGCTCATTATAACGACTCTGTAAGTTATCGTAACGACTCCTTCAGAAGTTATAACGACTTGCTCATTATAACGACTCTGTAAGTTATCGTAACGACTCCTTCAGAAGTTATAACGACTTGCTCATTATAACGATTCTGTAAGTCATCGTAACGATTTCTTTAGAGAGTTATAACGACTTGCTCGTTATAACGATTCTGTAAGTCATCGTAACGATTTCCTTAGAGAGTTATAACGACTTGCTCGTCATAACGATTCTGTAAGTCATCGTAACTATTTCTTTAGAGAGTTATAACGACTTGCTCGTCATAACAATTCTGTAAGACATCGTAACGATTTCTTTAGAAAGCTACAACGACTTGCATCTCATAACGATTTGATAAGTGTTTCATATCGATTTCTTCAGAATCAGAACGACTTGCCATGTTTCATAACGATTTCTTATATCATCTGTTATAGAACGACTTGGTTGTGGTAACGATTTCATAAGTTATCATAACGACTTCTTATGAGTCTACAGCAACTTGATCATAACGATTCTATCAGACTTTCATAACGACTGCATAAGTCATGTTTCCATTAATTAAATGTTTTCCTTGATTTAAGCTACGTTGAATAGTCAAAGTCGCATCACGTCTGTTTGACTGCCATGCATTTAATAAAGACTGAACGTATCTCTGCACAGATACAGAACATATCTTCCATTCTCGTGTATCCTCTGCATGCATCTTCTAGAACAATAAACTGTTACTACCATATTTGTGTCTATCTGCTCTAACGTTGATTGACATCTGGAGATAGTATAGCTGTCTACCATTAAAGCTCAACCTTGCAGAACCTTAAGGATATACTATCCTACAACATCTGACACAGAAAGAACTACAAGCCAACTAAGAAGATCTCATCACTTTGCGTGCTCCAAAGAACAAAAGACTGTCGACAGGAAGTTTCTACAGATCCTTCAGTCTAACGTACACCAAAGCTGTGAGACAACGGTCATCTCTTCATCCTTATTCAAATTGGAGATATAAATACAAGACGAAGTTCCGAAGACAGATATTGATCCATGAAGGAAGCATTATTGACATTCAAGAGAGTCTAGAACTCTGCCACTTTCAAGTCTTCAGAAGATCTCTAGAGCCAGAAATTCTCTCCTTTCGATCTTGGCTCCTAGCTCCTCGTGCTGTGAGAAGAAAAATCAAGGAAGAGCTAGATTAGTTCTGAGAGAGTCCACATTGTGTAGATCTTTGACTCTCAGTGCTTGTAGCTTCAGATTGAGTTTTGTAAAAGCTTGATCTAGGGGCTAGTCATTTCCTTCAAGATTTTCTTGTGTTCTTCCCTTCGTGTGTGAAGGAAGACCTGGTGGTGTCCAGGGTGGTGTTTTTCCCTTCGGGAGTGAAGGAAGACCTGGTGGTACCAGGGTGTTGTGTTCCCTTCACGAGTGAAGGAAGATCAGCTGAGCTGGGTGGTTGTTTTTGTCCATAGGGGGACTGTACCCTAGTTAGTGAAATCCTGAGGATTGCTCAGGGACTGGACGTAGGACTCCTAAGGAGAGGAGATCCGAACCAGGATAAATCTGTGTGTTGTGTGATTGTCTTTATCGTGTGATTGTTGCTTTTACTAACCATTACTAATCCCTTCCAAGAACTCTTTATGTTTGTTTGAGCTCAGGTTTTTATCAGATAAATTTTATTTAAAGACCCATTCACCCCCCCTCTGGGTTAGCCAACCGGGCAACAGTTTGTACCAAGAGGTTGGCTTCTTGACCTGTAAAAGAAGTGGGCTACCTTCTTGCCTGGGAAAGAGAAGAAGACCAGCTAGGGTGCTGGGTGTTGTATTGTCCTTGAGGGGGACTGTACCCTTGGTTAGTAAAATCTCAAGAGGTTACTTGGGGACTAGACGTAGGACTTCCATGTGGGAAGGGCCGAACCAAGATAAATTCCTTGTGTCTTCTGTGTGATTGTTTATTTGCTTCCGCACTGCTACTCTCTATCACACTCAACTAACCAAACTTTCAAGTGATAATTTTTTGTGTTTAAGTTTGTTTTTCAGATTTCAGAAAAACCTATTCACCCCCCCCCTCTAGGTTAGCTTGCTGTCGTACCAAAAGGGCCAACAAGTGGTATCAGAGCAAGATTCTCTGATCAATCAAGAAGATCCAACGATCTTAGAGAAGATCCATGGCAACTCAAGGATTTACTGAAGGTCAATCAGTCATCAGACCTCCACTCTTCGATGGTGAGGATTACCAATACTGGAAAATGAGAATGGAATGCTTCATTCGAGGCACAGACTTTGATCTGTGGCAGGTAATTGAGGTAGGTGATTTTGTCGTTGTTCCTGCTGAAGGTACTATTGCCATTACAATAGCTGATAAGAATAAATTATCTCTTAATTTTAAAGCAAAGAACTATTTATGTTGTGCTTTATCCGAAAAGAAATTTAGTAGAGTATATGCATGTAAATCTGCAAAAGAAATGTGGGATAAACTGCAGATAACTTATGAAGGAACAGATAAAGTAAAACAAACTAGGATAGATATTCTTGTCTCTCAATATGAGAAATTTAAAATGCTTCCAAACGAAAATATCACTCAGATGTATAATAGATTTTCAAGTATAGTAGTTGGTCTAAGTTCTCTTGGTATAACTCTTTCTGATGAGGAAACTGTCAGAAAGATACTTAGGTCTTTAACTATTTCATGGACCCCTAAGGTCACAGGTATTGAAGAAGCTCATGATCTAACCAAGTTTTCCATTGATAAATTAATTGGCTCTCTCATGGCACATGAAATCAATATAGAGCGGCTATCTGAAAACTCTTCCAAGGAAAAACTCACTAATGCTCTTAAAGTTGCAGCTACTCCTTCCACCTCCTCTTCTTCTAGCTCAAAAAATACAGGATCTGAAGACAATGATGTAGATGACGTATTGTCCAAGCTTCAGAAGATTCTAAAAAAGAAGAAGAATGGATCAAGAAGGATCTAAAAGAAAGAGAGAAAGGAAAAAGAATCAGTCTGCTATGAATGTAGAAAATCTGGACATCTGAGACCATATTGTCCAAGAATCAAGAAGACTGGTTAGCCAGAAAAATCAAAGAAGTAGCACAAAAAATTCAAAAGAAAAGCCATGGCGGCTGCTTGGGAAAATGATGAGGCCACAACTTCATAATCATCAAGCTCAGATTCCGAAAAGGAGCAGGAAAGTCTAGCCCTCATGGCAGGACTAGATGAGGTACATTCTGACCCATTTGTTGATTCATGCACTAATTCAGGGTCAGAGTCTGAAGACTTAGAAGAAGTCTTTAATGAACTTTATGAAAAATATAAAGGTGTTGTAAAAGAATTAAAAATTCTGAAAAATAACACTACTTGCTTAGAAAACACCAATTCAGATCTTAAATCCAAAATGGAACAATTAGAAGAACAATTAAAAGAATGTAAAGATAATAATTATCTTTTAAATGAAGATTTTAAAAGCAAGAATAATGAGAAGTTAGAGTTAGAAGAAAATTTTAAAACTCTAACTGAAGAAAATCTTTATTTAAAAGAATCACTTAGAAAATTAACTAAAGGGAAAATATCTTTAGCCCTATGCTTAAAAGGATAAAAATCTGGAAATAATAAACAAGGTCTTGGATACAAACCTCCTGAAAAAGGAAATCAAGTCATAATTCCTGAAAAATATCCATTACCAAAATTTGTAAAAGAAACCAAGATGCCTCAGAAAAAGACCCATGTAAAAGAAAATGTTTCAAAAAATTATGTTCTAAACAGACATTACAAAGGTAATAGGAACTGCAAAACAAAGTATATTTATTGTTGTTCTCATTGCAATAAATTATGACACATAGTAAACACCTGCACAACAAGACACCTCGTATAGATTTCGAAAGGATATTTTTATGCATCTAACCATCAAGAACCCAAAAAGATTTGGGTACCTACTTCTAAATAAGTTGTTCGCAGAATAGCCTTGGAGCATCAGGAACAAAGGATGCTCAAAACATTGGTGACTATCAGCTCTTCATCCAACTCATATTTGAAAAGGGAGTAGTCACTAATTTACTTTAAAATTTTGATATTACTAACAATTTTTTGCAAGTCTCATTCAGGTGGAGTCAGTCATTCAGGGGGAGCACAGACTAAGGTGGAGTTATTCATTAATGTCAATCATCGTTGAACCCCTCAATGATAAGAAATTTTCACAAAAGGGAAAAGAATGCATGGTAAGATCCTTCCTTTTTGGTTAGTGACAAAAAGGGGGAGAGTATGCATGATCTATGAATTTTCTGTATTTTCTATGCTTTAAGTATTTGTGTCAAAAAATTCTCATAAGTTTTGTCATCACCAAAAAGGGGGAGATTGTTGAACCACTCTATTTTTTACCCTTATATTGTGGTGATAACAAAACTTATGATTAACTAAATATTATAAATATATTTAATATTATATTTTCCTAATAAATATAAATTTATGTTATTAATTAAATATTATTAAATATATTTAATATTATATTTTTCCCAATAAATATAAATTTGTGGAATTATCACTGTGTGTTTTGCACTAAAAAGTAAAATCGATCTCTATTCAATATACATCGATTTCAGTTCACAAAGTGCCACATCGATTCTATTGAAAACATGGATTCTCTTGAAATCATCGATTTCATAAGTAAAACATCGATTTGGCACTAAAAAGTAAAAACGATCTCTATTCAATATACATCGATTTCAGTTCACAAAGTGCCACATCGATTCTATTGAAAACATGGATTCTCTTGAAATCATCGATTTCACAAGTAAAACATCGATTTTGTCTCACATCGATTTCATAAGTGAAACATCGATTTGGTCTCACACCGATTTAATAAGTGAAACATCGATTTGGTCTCAGATCGATTTAATAAGTGAAACATCGATTTGGTCTCACATCGATTTCATAAGTGAAACATCGATTTGCTTCAAACAAGGATTTGATCACTCAAACATCGATTTGCTTGAAAGAACATGATTTCATAAGTGAAACAGGGATTTGATCATTCAAACATCAATTTGCTTGAAAGAACATAGATTTCAACATGGATTTCACTTAAACATAGATTTCCTTTATATTTCAAAATGTTTTGGCATCTAGTGAAAAGTCAAATATATTCTGACAGGAGATCTTTTTTCTTATCTCTCTAGATCTCATCTTCCCTGTCAACAAAAAGGGGGTTACTTACTACTTCTGGGTGGCAACAAGAAACATAGAGGTATGAACCTTTTTGACAGAAACACTCTTTTATCTAAACACTTTCTTCTATGCTTGCAGACCTCGTAGACCACAAAATATCAGAAGAGAGAGAAGATGAGCAACGGCTAGAACTCCAACGGATTTGTTCATAGCTGCTCATATAAAAGATGAAGCAAGGCTGAAGAAGAACAGAGAGCTTTCCTGAAGATTTTTTTAAGAGTGTAAATTCTGTGAGGAACCTCAACTCCACATACACCCAAAGAAAGAGAGGAGCTCGAGCCAAATCAAGAGAAGCTTTTCACAACAGGAGTTTCAAAGCTTTCAAGCCTTCCTCTCTTCACTCTCTCTCTGTGGTCATTATAAATTTGTGGGAGAGTCTGTGGCTAAGAGCTAGAGTTCTTAGTGTTAATCTTGTAATAGCTCTCGGTCTGTTCTTTCTTTTCATAGAAAGATTTCTGTCCAGCTGTAGGACTGTATACAGTGTAGAACCTAGCTGGGGGTTTAAGTCTAGCAGAACCGCACTGGGGTTTATACCAGGAGGTTAGCCTCTTGACCTGTTAAAGAAGTGGGCTGCCTTCTTGCCCGAGAAAGAGAAGAAGACTAGCTGGGGTGCTGGGTGTTGTATTGTCCTTGAGAGGGACTGTACCCTTGGTTAGCATAATCCCAAGAGGTTGCTTGAGGACTGGATGTTGGACTTCCATGTGGGAAGGGCCGAACCAGGATAAATTCTTTGTGTCCTCTATGTGATTGTTTATTTACTTCCGCACTGCTACTCTCTATCACCCTAAACTAACCAAACTTTCAAGTGATAATTTTCTGTGTTTAAGTTTGTTTTTCAGAATTCAAAAAAACCTATTCACCCCCCCTCTAGGTTAGCTTGTTGTAGTACCAAAAGGGCCAACATTAACGACCCTCTTTATACTGGTATGATTATACCAACCCACATCGATATAAAAGGTGCCATCACAGTGGGACATGTACCCAACACAACAAAGTAGGTAGAGATGTACATAAATAACAAAAGGAAGTACAGCAGAATTGAAAGACATCCTCATTCCATCATCATTCACACATTCCACAGTCTATATAGTAGCAATGTAAATAACAAATGTCCACAATTATACAAGTCCATATGATATCATTGTTCACATACTAAATGAAAGAAAGTGTAGTCTAAGCTGCAATCTCCACAAGTGCAGCTACTCCTCTCACTTGGAGTCGCTCCTCACTATGTCCTCCTCTAGCACGGGGACACCTGTCTCACCTATATGTTAAAGCAAGTATGAGTCTTCCAAAATGACCCAGCAAGCAACTCATTGGCACATTCTTACACATATTACATACATGCTATTCTTTTAAACAACAAGAGAAGTATATGGCACATGGTTTATATCAAATAAGCAAGTACACATGAATAACCTATAGCATGCTTTCTACACATGGTCTTTTAACTTGATTCAATGAGTCAATTTCAATTCATATGATCTCATTTTTCTAAACAATTAGATCATGGAATTTAGCACAAAGTAACTAACAATCCTAGCATGATATCTAACATTTTTCACATGCTCTTATAATAGATATCCACATCTTTTACTTGCTGTTTTAACATAAACAAATCACATTCACATGGTTTCACATCTTTTCACATGGTAATACGTTAACACAACACTATCACATGATCACATTGCACATATACACACTTTTCACACTTTTACACTTTAATTGCCGTGACACATAGTCCGAACCACCATAAAGAAGGACACACATTCACATAACATATACCCGTCACCTAGGCAATATAGTGATGAATCTTGGTAACTGTGCAGAATCGGGAGTAGCCCTCTCCACCCTAACTAGTGGTACTTGTCCACCTCTAGGATTTCATCCTGATGCCCACAGGATATCACATACACAATGAGCCTTCCCATAGGGACTTTTCTACAGTACGGCTCTACAGCCTTCTATGGTAGTAGTGTCATATTTGGCACATAATTCACTTAAACACATTATCTCACTTAGTCACATGATTTCATTCATTACATGTACCATTTAGCTCATTCACATGCACTTTAATTAAACATACATACTTCGGGTTATAGAACTTAACATGACTGTTTCACAGTGTCAAATTAAGCATAACAGTACCTAAACATGCTGCATACTACCGAAATTACATGCTCATAATCAATCATAATTAACGTGTCTTAATTACCCTTTATAAGAGCAAATAGTATCTACTGATGTCAAAATAGTTCCAATTTTTCACCACAAACCCTACGCATGGAATATAACATATTGCTAAATTTTCAGAATTTTTGCAATCGTAAAACTATTTTTAACCTTTAAAAAAGATTTCATACAATTTTAGCAAAGTATTCCACTCAACATGATAGATAGTAAAACAATCATTTCTCATAGGTTTAAAACATGCAAACAGTAACCCTAAGTTCATGATAATTTTCTGCAACAGTAACATGCATTAAAACTATTTATTCAGAATTTAACCCTGTCAAAACAAGCATATTTCACCATAACAAAAATTATATTAAATGATAGCATGATCTGAAATCTGACAGAAAATCATGGTTTGGCCCTAAGACAGTACCTGAACATTCACAATTTTTACAGCATGATCCAAGATCCAGAAATCCAAAAATCATAACACAGATATGACAATCACAGTTCTATAAAACATGAAGAACTTGACGGCAAGGTTCTGGCCGTCAAGGTGGGTTAACAGCACAGTCTTCTGCCATCAACTCTGGAAATTGGCGGCAACAAGGTTGTCGTCAACCTCTTGTCTGTAGAAAAGTGCAGACCGAACTCACAAAAAGAGAGAATTTGGGGGTCTAAGACACGATGTAAAAATCCACAAAATACCTAGAACCTAGGGGACATGTCTAGGGATGAAACCCCTAAGCTACTTGCCTGAAATAAAATCTAGGAAGATCAAATTTGGCAATGAAGCCCTCCTCGGACAAGCCAAGAAGGTGATTATTCCAACCCCAAATCCAATCTTCACGCCTGCACAGAAGGTCCTCTGGAGTCGAGGAAGCTTCTTCACCACCAGGAGCACCTTCCAGTCGAAGAGGATCGTTGGAAATGCCTCCCAAACATTGGATCTAGCCTCACAAAGCTCTGACTTTCTCTCAACTGAACCCTAGGATTATCCATTGAACCAAAGGGTCTAACCTAGCCGAGATACTTAGGTTATATAGGGTTAAGAGTCGGGGTATGCCTAGCATTAGGAGTCCTGACCGTTGAGAATTGGGTTTCCTAATTAGGTTCTAGAGAAAACGCAGCCATTTTAGATCTGGAATCACAAACATAGCCGAAGAAGTAAACGGCCACTTTGCTGCCGTTAACAGGAAGTAGACGTCAATCGATCTGGACGTCTAGATCCTCTGGCCATGCAGTCAACGGCACAGAGGTTGCCGTCAACCTGCTCTTAACATCAATGTATGTTGACGTTAAATAGGGATTTCGAGTAGAACTTAATTACATCAAACAAACATACATATACAGAAATAAATAAACACCATATGCACAGAATTTGATAAATACAATATGTACAGAATTAAATAGATATAATTTATACTAAATTTGAGGGCCTTATATGGTGTTTTTACTGTGTTTCATGCAAACCTATGTCAAATTGGGTCAAACAAAAACCATAGTTCTATTCTACTCATCGTCCTTGACACTTTTCATGTTCAACGTTTTGTCCAAAGACCTCTGTATTTTGAGTTATAGGTCAATCATGAAGGACTGCACAGTTTTTACTATTTTTGGCAAGATCCAAAGATGCGACCACTCCAGACGTCGCGTTTCTCATTGCATGAACGCGATGTACATCCCCGTCGTGTTTAACTTAAAGGCGACCGAACACCCTGTTGTGTTTCTCTCTTTGACCAATCAACCTTGACACATGAAACTATGTGCCGCATGGGTTTCAGTACCCATCTTGAATGCAGCACCACCCGCCGTCGCGATTTGACTTGTTTCCCACCCTTGGTTTCCGTGCATGTTTTTATATTTGGATTTTGAAACCATCTCTTCAACACGACGTATCAAGCCGTCATGATTCATAGTCTTGGTGACCTATATACTATCGCATTATGAAGGCAACAGAAAGGGCCCTCGTGTTTTGAATGTCGTAGCGACATATCGGCCCATCGTGATATGAAGGTGACGGACCAGACTGTCGCAATTTAGAATTTTTTCACAGAGTCATGTTTTGCCTGTGTACGGTCCTTTGAAGTGCGACGTCTGAACCTGTCACGATTTTAAGGCCAACCTGAGACTGTTTTCTTTAGTTGCACAGTCAACCATGTGCATGTCTCACTGTTATATCATGTTATTTAGTTGTTAAATGGCCTAAAAGTCATCAACCCCCATGAAAGCTATAAGAATATGTTATTTAGTTGTTAAATGGCCTAAAAGTCATCAACCCCCATGAAAGCTATAAGAATATGAATCTTTATTCTAAGTGCTCTTAATGATACTTGATCCCATGTACAATGTGAACATTATGTGCTTTGTCCATACTCTATCTTGATATTAATTGAAAGAGCTGCAAGTTAAAAGTATAGAAATCATGTGATAGTTTTAAATGTTTATACCATGTCATGTCTTCTTGTTAATGGCTTTCCGTCATGTTTCAAACCGATGGATTGTGATATTGAGACATGCTCTACACAACACATTGCACTTATAGGCAACACTCTCTTGGGGGATTGGAAACTCTCTGTCAGTCATTCTATATCGGTAGACTAGTGACCTTTCCTTTAAGACCTCCGTAAATCTCTGTACTCCGTGGATTCCCTCACGGAGATCGAGTTGGTTGTACAATTGAACTTCCCAGAAGATAGAAAGCACCTCTGTTCTTATCTGCTTCTCGCGAGAGTGATTTTATTACATTGAAACCAAGCCATTAAGTGTAAAGATTGAACTAATGAAATTAAGTTGTTATGCTGCCGAAATTTACTCCGGATCATGTCCACTTGCATTGCTCCTTATAATCATTGACATGATCTTTAGTTCATAATTGTCCATTGCTTGAAAATCATGTTGGCCATAAATGAATGAATGGAATTACTAGAAATTATTGGACTTCGGTTCATAACTATGCCTGTGCAAATAACGGTTCAGTCTGGTACTGGGAGGAGCACCCAAAATACTTATAATCGTGGGAGTATATGATCCATTGAGGTGTCTGGAAATCACCTAACTGAATGCAAGATTGATCTGGGTAATTTCCACATTTTTATTGAATGATTGAATGATTGATTGAATTGTTATATGTGAAATGGCCAAATCTATTGTACATGTTGTAGTGCCCTAGTTTTTGCTGGACTGAATGATGCAATTGTGTATGTATTTTCTGCATTTAACATTATACTGTAGCTTTGATGAACTTGACGTCAATATCTACTGACGTTGACTATAGTCAATGGCATGATCGATTGTCGTCTACTGTCTGTTAACAACAGGGGATAGTGTCGTTTATTATTTTCTTGAATATTTGGTTTTTTGGGCAAATAAGTTGACGACATGATCAATGGACGTCTACTTCATGGTCGACGGCAACAGGGCTTGACCTTAACCTGACTTGCCAATTTTTGTTGTTACCATTCTGGGAAGAAGAGATTGGCTGTTTCTAAAGCATTTAATGGGGAGATCGGGGTGTTTCTAGTTCAAGGGCTAAGATTAAAGCTAAGGTAATCTATAGGGATCCTTATATGACCCGGATTTGGCCATTAGGAAAGAGTTTCTCGCTGGTTTTAGGGTGAGAAAAGAGGGCCGAAGGAAAGGATTGCAGAGCTTTGTTCGTGCGATCTGAAGCAAGCTGGACCAAGGAAGAACTTCAAGGTTCGTGAACAGAAGGATCTCCAAGCGTGGGAGCTGTGCTAGAGGCCGGATTTGGGCGATTGAAGACGGAGTGAAGGATTACCTTATTGCCAAGGTGGGCATCTTCAAATCTTTCCTCGTCACTCCAGAAGGAGGGTTGGAGGCAAGTAGCATGGGGGAATGGTTTAGGATACTATAAGCTATAGATATACTATTTTTACAGATTTTTAATCCCATGAAATAACATGTGGGAAAAGGTTAAAGTTCTATCATTTCATGTGTGTTTTCTGCATTTTCTGGTCTGATGAACTAAACGTCCACATCGACCGCCATTTAATTCATGTAAATGTCAAGATTTTGGATGCCTATAATATGTTAACGGCGCTATGTGCCACCGTCAACTGATGTTAATGGAATAGTATGTTGACGTTAACTTGTGTAAACGTCACATACCTTGCCGTTAAGTTTATCAGTGTTGTTTTCTGCCAAGATTCTGATGTTCTGTAGATTTTCTGTAATCTATGCATGAGTAGGGTGTTCGGTTAGACTCTGTCAAGTATGAATTGTTACTGTTACGCAGTAGGAAATAGTGATAATGGTGTATGGAAGTTGTGTAATATTCTAAAGCATTCTCTTTATTTAACTAAATAGAAAATGAACTAGTTACAAGTTGGCCCATGATGTGTTATGTTAACTAGGATTCGTACTGCTGCTGGATGAGATTTCAGAACCATTGTGCTTAGTTTTGCACAGTAATTTGCATGATTCTTTCACTATTGTACCATGTGAATTAGTTTATGTTTATGTGAATTAATCATGAAAAATAATATAGAACTCAGAAAATTATGAAAATTTGCATGTGTAAAGTATGATTTGAAATATAATTTTTATCAAAATTTAGGAATTTTCTGAGCATTGTATGCACTGTTATGATTTTTTCTGAATGGTGAAATGTGCATAGAAATCAATTAATGGAGAAATGAGCATGAGTGATAAATCATGATGAAATCAGTATGGATAGTGTCATGTTAGGTTACTGTTATACAGTATAATGATGACTCCAGAAAAGAGAAATTGTGTTATGAAATCTTGCGTTATAGTTAGTGAATTTTGCATGAATTTATAAATTGCATGTGGTAGTTTATAATTGCATGAAAATGTGTATATTACATTTTTGAAATAATATGGCCAATGAGACATTGCTATTATAGAGATACCTACATGGAACTACACCATAGAATACCCCTATGATAATGGTTCACCTACATGAATTGACTACTGAATCTGTGGGCAACGGATTGAAATCTTGGAGGTAGACATGTTCTACTAGTTAAGGTGGGAAGGACTTTCCCCGGTATTGCACAATAACCAAGACTTCATCACTATTTTGCCTAGGTGATAAGTGAATGTTTTCTCTACATGATCTCTATTAATAGTGGGGCTATGTCTTGGCAACTATTCCTACATGATAAATGATCTACGTGCTACATGATAAATGATCTACAAGATACACGATAAATGATCTACATGCTACATGACAAATGAACTACATGCTACATGTTAATTGATACATGCTACATGACATTGAACACATATTATAAGAATTTGACTATATGCCATGTCACATGAAAAGGTTTAAATCATTTGTTTCATTATGAAATGTAAGCCATATGTTACATGAAATTGTTTTATTCTTCATGATAAATAACCATGCCATATAAAGAGTGATTGCCAAATGAATTAGAGCATGTTGATAGGAAGAGTTATATGGTATCAAGGATAAGAAATGAAATATGCTATCATGTTTTAAAATTTCGTATATGATAAATCATGAACTGTTTTACCTTGTTGCTTGCTGGGTCTTGTAGACTGACACTTGATTAACATTTCAGGAGAGACTGGGGATACCCAGGAGTTAGTACACTCTGACTCGGAGTGTGAGGACGTGGAGGTCTAGTGCTTTTCTTTGAGAGTGTTTGAGAGATTATGTATGTGAGGATAAGTTGTAATTTGAACTTTATGCTATTTGGACTTACGAATTGTCTTTCCTTTGAAATATTGTAATCCTTCTTTTATGCTTTGGACTTGGTATTTGAATGCAATGTTGATTGAAAATTTTAGTTCCATATTCCATTGCATCCTGTTGGAATTTAAATTGCCATTTATGTATATCTCAATTTGAACTAATTATTGTTGGATATTTTCCACTGTAATATCTCTATTGGATCCAATGTGGGTTGGAACAACTGTACTAGGTCCAAGAGGGGCGTTACACATGTCCTTGTTATTGAATCCAATATGTCATTGTTGTTGGATCAAGCCCCTACCGTTGCACCAAAAGCTCGAGCTGATAGTGAAGGCAGACCGTATTTACTTTATGGTGGCCCAGAACCCCACATCAACGTTATGGTCGGCCTGAGGGGCTTCGCACAGGGCGGTTAGTCCCTACGACGGGATGGGTTGTCAGACCCGATGTCACTATACACACCTGATCCCGGGCCAGTGTAGAGTAACAGTGATTCCCTAAGGGAGTCGATGGATATTTAGTCCAACAAACTCCCCCCCAGTGACACCCAGGGGAATCGAACCCGCAACCTCGCTCTGATACCACTTGTTGGATCAAGCCCCTACCGTTGCACCAAAAGCTCGAGCTGATAGTGAAGGCGGACCGTATTTCCTTTATGGTGGCCCAGAACCCCACATCAACGCTGTGGTCGGCCTAAGGGGCTTCGCACAGGGCGGTTAGTCCCTGCGACGGGATGGGTTGTCAAACGCGATGTCACTATACATACCCGATCCTGGGCCAGTGTAGAGTAATAGTGATTCCCTAAGGGAGTCGATGGATATTTAGTCCAACAATTGTCCATTGGAATTCTATGGAATTCAACTTGAGATATCGATTGTACGTGCTATAGATTATTGAATCTCTTCTATTTGACAAATGATCATACTGTCATCCGTTCCATTGTTAAACGTTCCTTCTCACATGATAAATGTCACTGGGTTTGTTTCCTAAATAATTTCATGCATGTTAAATCTTGGAATTGTCCATATCATTATCATGATCGTCTTGCCATAAGTACTGCATGCTAGTATCTTGCCTAATAATATGTTAATTCATGTAAAGTATGCCCGCACCATGAGATATAAATCCTTCTGGGCGTTAGTGCGCTCACACCTGCTTTCCATAACATTTTAGGAGATGACTAAGAGGACGTAGAGCATGATGGGGCTGGGGAAGAGTGATGAGCTTCTCAGATGTACCCGTCCATATAGCACGTCAACCAATACGTTGAGAGTTAAAGGAGTCTGTAATAGTTAGGGTTACTTTCCTTGATGCCATATGTACTTTGAAATACAATAATGGGCCCTATGTTTGATTCTAATTATTAAAGGTTGTAAGTTAGTATTGATGGAATTGAAATAAAGACTTATTTGGCTGAGAATATTATTGACTGAAGTCTTTCGTTAAACTTAGTTGTCACTCTGAATTACTTGATTGTGATACTTGTACTTGTATCATTCACACTCTCGATATTTATTTCTGTTGTTAAATTTTGGGGCGTGACAGTTGGTATCAGAGCATAGGCTTTCCCTTAAGTTCTAGCCAAATAGAAAATAGTTAGGCTTAGCCAATACTAAACCACTACGTTTTAACTTGTTAAAAATCAACAGTGAGATTGGGGTAGAAACACAGGCTAAGTCATCTAGTTAGAATAAGGTTTAAATAAAAATTAATGCCTAATGATCATGATGTGGTTATCTTGAAGGATTGCAATGGCCGCTGCACGTGAAAGAGACCTGCAATGAACAATCAACACACTGACTCGGGCCCTACTACAGGCCACCCAAGGAAGAGTGGAGAACCAGGGGGATCTCCATCGGAATTTTCGCAGTATGAATCCACCAAGGTTTGGTGGCAGCACTAACCCAGATGAGGTCGAGCATTGGCTAAAGGAGATGGAATGTGTTCCGCATAATGGGAAGCACAGATGAGAACAAGGTCACTCTGGCTACTTACTACCTAGAGAGGGAAGCACGCGCCTGGTGGGAGTCGATTGAGGCTACACTAGGAGATGCCCAAGCCACTTGGGCACAGTTCCAGGAGTACTTTAACAATAAGTACTTCTGTAACAGAGTACAGGAGAGGAAGGTGGCGGAGTTCACCAATCTAAAACAATGGGGTCTATCCGTGGCGGAATACGAGGCCCAATTCTCCAAATTGGCTCGCTATGCCCCACACTTGGTCCAAACCGAGCGGTTGAAGGCCAAGAGGTTTATGAGTGGTCTAAGGCCTCAACACATTACACAACTGGGACCGATGGATCTACAAACTTATCTGGAGAAGGTAAGGAAGGCACTACTACTGGAGGACTCTCTAGCTATCACTGAAAACATCAAAAACAACATGGTAAAGAGGGAACATGGGATAGTATCCAAAATGCCACAAGCTATGGTCGGAACAAAGAAGCTGATTGCCCAAGTTGGAAATCAACCGGTGAAGAGGTTTAGGGATGGAGGTAACCAACAGGCCCCCATCAATAGAGAGTTATGCAAGCACTGTGACAAGGCTAGTCACAAATCAGAGGATTGCTGGAAGGCACTGGGGAGATGCCTAGGCTGCGGAAGCCAGAGCCACAAGATTTTTGACTGTCCACGGATGATTAACCAACACCTGTAAAATGCCAAGGTAGGTTGCAGGCTCTACAAGAACCAACTACATCAGAGGAAGGAGGTGTGGTTGAAGGTACACTAACTATTTTATCACGTTCTGCATTCATTCTATTTGATACGGGAGCTACTCATTCCTTCATATCACAAACGTTTGCTGATACTTTACTTGTAAAACCTGTTCCAATGAAATCTGAACTAGTCATGTCAACCCTATTGGTCCTGACACCAAACTTAGAAGTCACTTTCCGTCTAGTAAGTGATAATTAGAACTCAAAATTTACTCATAAATTAAATATGCATGGACATAAAGGGTTATGATGTGATACTAGGAGTAGACTAGCTATCTGAACATGGGGCTAGTGTTAACTGTAAGAAAAGCAGGGTAACATTTAGTCCGCATCCAAAGATAGTGTTCTCGGGAGATAGAAACCACAGGAGACTATCCCTCATCTCTGCACTACAAGCCAAGAGAATGATAGGGAAAGGTTGTATAACTTTTTTAGCTGCTATTGTCACCAAGAAGGAAGAAAGCAAGATCGACAACATCCCTATTGTCAGCGAGTACGCTGATGTATTCCGTGAAGACTTGCCAGGTATTCCTCCTGAGCGAGAGGTTGACTTTACTATTGAGTTGATCCCTGGAGCAACACCAGTATCTAGGGCACCTTATAGAATGTCCCCCGCAAAATTGAAGGAATTAAAGGAACAACTAATGGAACTACTAGAGAAAGGGTTTATCCGACCGAGCACATCACCATGCGGTGCACCTGTTCTTTTCGTCAAAAAGAAGGATGGGTCGATGAGGTTATGCATAGACTGCAGACAGTTGAACTAGTTAATAAAAAAGAATAAATATCCCCTGCCAAGGATTGATGAATTATTTGATCAACTGTCTGGAGCTCAATACTTCTCTAAGATGGATCTCAGATCCGGCTATCATCAGCTGAAGATCAAAGGAGAAGATATTCACAAGATAGCCTTTCGAAGCAGGTACTGGCACTACAAATTTATTGTTATGCCTTTTGGACTAACAAATGCTCCTGCAGTTTTCATGCAGCTAATGAATAGTGTATACCGCCCATACCTCGATAAATTTGTTGTGGTGTTTATTGATGATATCCTGATCTATTCCAAGACAAAGAAGAACATGAAGATCATTTGAGGATAGCATTACAAATTCTGAGGGACAATAAACTATATGCCAAATTAACTAAGTGTGATTTTTGGCTTGGAGAGGTATCCTTTTTGGGCCATGTAGTAACCAAGGATGGTATCGTTGTGGACCCGTCAAAAGTAGAGGTTGTATTGAAGTGGGAAAGACCAAAAAATGTCATGGAGATCAGAAGTTTTTTGGGATTAGCATGATAATATAGAAGATTCATAAAGGACTTCTCCAAGATTGCAGTGCCATTAACCAAGCTAACCAGAAAGGAAAACCCATACTTGTGGACTGATAAGTGCGAGGAGAGCTTTAACAGCTTAAAGAAGTGTCTGACCTCTGCTCCTATCCTCGCCCTACCCACTGAAGAGGGAGGATTCGAGATATATTCAGATGCTTCTGAAACAGGTCTAGGATGTCTCCTAATGCAACATGGAAGGGTAATAGCATATGCCTCAAGACAGTTAAAGGTCTACGAGGCGAATTATCCAATACATGATCTGGAATTGGCAGCCGTAGTGTTTGCTTTAAAAATATGAAGGCACTACATTTATGGTGAACAATTTAAAGTCTTTTCTGACCACAAGAGCTCGAAATATCTCTTCTCACAGAAGGAACTCAACATGAGGCAAAGAAGGTGGTTGGAGTATCTCAAAGACTTTGACTTTTCCATTCAATATCACCCAGGAAAAGTCAATGTGGTGGCAGATGCTCTAAGTAGGCAGCCAGGAGCTGTGCTAGCCAGTATGATGCTGGGTGAGTGGAAGTTGCTAGAACAACTTGTTAGCTTAAATTTAGATATGGAAGAGAAGGAGGAACAAGTGACGGTGTGACGGAATGCCTCGTTCAAGCCCGTTAAACCACTAACGAACTTGATCCGAGTCCGCCTCCCGCGAACGGGCCGAAGCCTCTCAAGGGATATCATACACACGTCCGTGAAAACACAAAGGAACACACCTGATCACATATATAATTCACCAACTCATATATAATGTACAAGATTTACATAGCCAAATTTCAACAAAAGTACAAGAAAGTACAGAAGCCTGGGGCATACCCCGAGGTAAACTAGTACAACTAAGAAAAGAAACTACACTACTGGAGGTGCTAGTCCAACACCGCTGCGATGCGGCTCCGAACTGGACGACGGTAACGAAACATCCTCCTCGCCCTCACCTGTGGGGGGGTAGGGGTGAGCCTCTCTAGTCACTGGCTCAGTAGGGAACTCCCCCAATACCGAGCAAACCAAAACACAAGTACAGAAGCAGTAAATTGTGCTAGCAATTTATAGAACAACTAAGCAGGATATTAAAGCTGTAAATGTACTCACTGTTTGACGACTACGTAAAGTAATTGTAAAAAATAAACGGAAAACCCAAACAGGTGTACGAGCTACAGTAGAGACCGCCACACACGAGTCACGTGAACTGGTTCGCGACACCAATGACTGACTCGGACAAACTAACATAGGTCTACCTCTTAGTCTCGCAGCCACGGACGAAAGGTCCAGCTGCCGCTCCACGTAAGTACCGGGACAAAGCCCCGAGCTAATAGCCTAGCTCACAGAGAACCTGGGACACCCAACTAGAGAGGTAACCACGGTAGGCGTCGTACTACTTGCCACGCACACAGAACCACGTGCACGTCACACACAAACCACATGAAACGTCACGTAAACCTCAAGTAACCACTGTCCACAACACATGAACACAACACTGCTTGCATGAACACCATGCAACTACGCAAAGAACCAGCTAGCTACACAACCAAAGTGCTAGCTTCAAGAACCATGCACTCTCAGAGTGCCACAAGTGCCAATGCACCGCTCATTATCGGTAAACACATCACATAACGATATTCGGATAAACCAATCGCATGAGCCATGCATGCATAGATCTGTCGGCTGAAGTCGCGACAGGGTCTTGCGTCGCCTTCAAATAGCGACAGCCCGATAGGTCGCCTTCAACACATTAACGCAACATACAAACAAATCGCGTTCACAACCTAAATGCGACGGGTCGGCCCGTCGCCACTTGATAGCGACAAGGGGTTTCGTCACCTTAGCAGGCGGAAACCCTAATCCGGGATCCCCTCCATGGATTACCACCCACACCATGCAAACCACCCTTAATCAGTATTTTTCATGCTTTAATGGGTTCCTAGGCATGATATCTATTGTGTAGAAAGCGTTAAACTGATCAAACTCTGCATCCCACGCGATTCTCGCCCAAGAAACGGGAGGAGTCACCCTACCTCGTGAAGAATACGCGATACAACGCTCCCCCGGTGTTTCTCTAGCTCCACGTGAGCTTCCCATGGCACGAGCATGCCGAAAACACGGATTCCCACAAAAATCGCCGCAGCTCCCCTTCCCCTGGCCGAGCAGAACTCACTGCAATTCTGTCCGGCTGGGGTTTCTTAAAAACACCCAGCGGTTTGGAACGCGACGTATCGTCGCGTCGCGACCTGGTCGCGACGGACCTAGGCATCGCCTTCCCAAGGCTGACGTCCATAGGTCGCCCAACTCTCGACACATGGCTCACATGCAGACGATCAGCACCATAAAGTGGCAATAAGAACGCACCGGCCACCTCAGTCACGTTCAGAACACGACAGTCCTTCCTGTCGCGATGACAGGCTGAGGACACTGGGGTGCTGCTGGCCCAGACTATCGGCCCAATAGGCCCTTGAAACATGCACACGTACCACACACAAACCACATTGGCCTCACAATAGCCATCACAACCACTAAACACAGGATCTACGAAGATCCGAGAAACGCGCGACTGTAATCACAGGGATTGTGCTTCCCCTCGACACAGACATGGATATCAAATATAATGGCATGGAAAATAGGAAAGTGATCGCCACCTAGGTAAGTTGCCTAATGATGTGAAAGACGACGGCTAACTTAAACTAGGAAAAAGGAAGAGAACAAGGAGACTGACCTGGTGTCGCGGTCGTCATGGCCGCCGCGTCTTCTCGTATCGCGTCAGTGGAAACCGACACGTCTATGTCACGTCACCCCAGGCCGTCACGTTCTCTGAATGCGGGAGATTTATTGTAGTGACCTTCTTCTAGTTCTCCAGCCGGCCAGAGCACCAGAGCTTCTCATAGACCTTGTTTGCTTGCCTGCCAATCAAAAGAAAAACACAAAGAAAAGACCCTATTAGAACATGTAAGGTGTAGTATCTATTCCAAAAATGAAATGAGACGGAGGATCATGGTGGGGACACACCTGGGGTGGTTTTAAACCCCTGTGGGTGTGGGAAAATGGGTGGATGATAGATGTGCTCTTATTTAAAAAGAACATAAAAATGCATGTAGAAATAGAGAAAAGGGAGAGAAGAGATGATGAGCCCCATTAGGGCGACTTCCTGGCGTGGATGCAGCTCCAATGATGTGCCAAAAGGTCCAGGAGATTGCTGAAGTCGCCCTCTTCACGTTCCTTGCTCCATTAATGGTGAAATGAGTGAGTTGTGAGGAGTGAAAAGTGAAGGGAAATAAGTGGAATGAATGGCTGCGTGGCTAAGTCTTGTTCAGAGGAAATTTTGGCAGCCCTTCGGGGTGATCATGAGGCTCCCCCCGTCCATGAATAGGGGTCATGCTTATATAGAGCTTGGAGTGAGAAAATTGGGTATTATCTCCTCAAAAAGATGTGGAAATTAAAATGGGGGATAAAGCTCTATCAAAAATCGGATGTAGAGTCCTTAGGGGGGCTTGGGAGAGTCCCTAGGGCCGAAAAAGTGCTCAAGGGGTCGGGATAAACCTCTTGGACCAAGTCAAAGTGCATGGGAGGATAAATAGGATGTGGTTATGGAGGCCAGAGATCTCGGTCCTTGTCGCGTCGGATCGCGGGGTCGCGACTAGAGTCGCGACGGTGCGGGGGGTCGCGACAGCACTGCCCACGTGCATGGATAATGCATGGGCTGTCGCGGCGGCCTAACCCGTCGCGACTAGAGTCGCGGCGCCACGATGCGTCGCGACAAGGAATCCGAATTATTTTGGATTATTCTCTTTAACCACATGCTAAAATAGGAGTCAAATCCTCTAAGGACTCTCTCAAGTGATTGATTTTGGGATTTCAAGGCATTTTTAGTGGATTAATGGGCTCAAATCAAGGCAAATGATGGGCTCAAGGTGAGTGACCAATTAGGGGCCCACTAAGATAGCAAGAAATGTGGTTCAACCCATTAGCCATAATCGGGTGTCTACAGAATGCCCCTCCTTGGCTTCTACTTTGCAGGGGAGCGAAGCGGAAATGGCATGGAGACGTCATGAAGTGACAATGGAATGGAGATGACGCGAAGTGGACTGAAAAGTGGAAGCCAAGGTGAAGAGACACCCGATGTTAACTAACAAGCAATTGGAATCCTTGTGAAAGCCCCGAGTCGGTTGCTCGAGTAGAATGCAAAGAAGAGCACAAGTCTGGACGAGAAGAAGAAAGAAGAGGACGATCAACCTCTCGATTGAGAGGTACCCTAGTCGATTGGCCTGCAGGTTTCGGTTTGGAAGGACATGTGCGTGCCAGGCAGGTAACTCATGACTCTGTCCTGGGAGCGGTTCGCAACCAAAACGGATCAAAGGAAAAGGATGAGTAATTGGGTAAGGAATCCAGACAGGGAAATTCTTGTCAAACTGACGGGAACAACTTGTTCGGAGGCAAACCTTCCGATTCGGAATGGAATTGGATTTCTTGTATTTAAAACATGAAGGATGATTGGGCACTCAACAAGAGCTCATCAATGGTCTAGAATGAGTCAGGAAAGTTCAAAGTCCTACATGATGCATGCTGGGCTAAAATAAAAGAAATCGTCAAAACAAATGCAAAGAAAGTGAGAAAATATAAAATATATCAAGGATAATATTGTTAAGCTGGATAAGAAAGGGTTAAGAGACTACCCACAACCGCAGTGCAGGCCTGAATCCATCATCCTCGATCTTAACTAGCTCAACGGCCTATCCAATGGTTAACAACGTGCACCTAGATTATCATAGTTTTTGGTAAAGGGGAACTCAAATCCTAGAGCACATTGAGAACTAGCTGGTCCTTGAAGCGATATAATAGATAGGATATCATATAGTAATGCCGGGAGTAAGGGCAGAGATACAATACCTGACTTACCTGTGACGACATTTTCCTGACTTTTCGAATCATCCATGAGAAAATAAGCATAATAATCACAAGATGACAGATGAATTAAATGAACATAGTCAAGGGAACACACATAAAAGCACAAGCAGGAGAAATAATCACTTGAGTAAAAACGCGACGCACTAATCGACCGCGACCTTGTCGCGTCGTAGCGCCCTGTCGCGACAGAGTCGCGTCGGATCGCGGCGTCGCGACTCGGACAGAGTCCTAAAAACGCAGAAAAGCGAAACTTAGACTTATCCTAAGACATCTAGACTAGCACTAGGACTCCTAAACCTTTCCTAGACTTATCCTAACTCCTAGTTGCGGGATTAGAGTGGGTTTCTAACTCCCTAAGGCTTATAAATAAAGGGTTTGGACTGCTAATCCCGCAACTAAATTCCTGGCATCCTCTGCTCTCCAGGTTCTTCATCCTTCTTCAATTCTACAGCCATGAAGAGGAAGCTTTCAGAGTTTGCAGAAGCTATCCCTCCCTACTCCGGCCCAAAGGCAGCTAGGGAGTCCTACACCGACCTCCAGCACCTCTCAGCCATCCCAAGACACATCTATTCCCGCCCGGATCTTCAAGTAAGTGGCTTCTCTCCCTGAGTTTGTGCACTTTCTGCATTACTCTGCTTTTTCTTCTGTTTTGCTCTGTTTTTCTTCTCCTTCTCATCTCCTCCTCCTCCTTTCTTCAGATCCTCCCTGGTCATAGGCGGTTTTCTAAGCTTCCATGGCTGCTTCCCATGCTTGATATGCTGCCGCCTGCCTCAATTTCCCTCCTAAAAGAGTGGGGATTGTCTACGGTGCTAGTACTCGCCAAGAAGTACAACAAAATCGTTCACATGTGGGATAGCATCACTGCACTTGCCGAGCTGTGGCACACTCAAACACATTCTTTTGTCTTTTCCGACTTTGAAGCCACCGTACTTCTGGAAGAATTGGAGGTTATGCTCGGTCTTCCGCGCTACCACCGAGGCGAGGAGATAAAATTATCGTACACCGTGGAGCAGATCAACTCGTGGAGTATTCTGGCCAAGTTGACCTTCATGAAGAACGACCTACGCTCCATGACCAGTGGCATGCACGTCCACCTACTCCCCATCGCACAGTGGGTCGTCTCGCAATGCAAGCGGAAAACCGGGAGGCATGGCGCCATTGCCAAGGCGGCGGCCATCTGCATCTGCGGGGTCATACTCTTTCCATCTGAAGACGGGACCATCTCCTTCGCCAACCTGAGCATCATTGATTCTATCTCAGAAGGTCTGACGATCGGCCAAGCAGTCTTGAGTTATCTATATGCCGGTCTGTCTTCTGCAGCACTTGGAGGGCCCTTTTACGGATCGGTGATTGCCCTCGAACTATGGATGGGGATGCACATCCAATTTCGGGCGGAGGAGGGCTTGACCGTGGAGTGCAAGACGATGCTGAACCATCCGTTGGCACACGTGGGCGGACCACTCCACATGAGCACCCGGGCTTGGTGCAAGACGGCACAAATAAAGGGCATCCAAGCGTGGCGCGGGTACCTCCGAAGTCTGACCGTGGCGGACTTCGACGCGCGTCCCCGGTTCATGCACGGCAAGATGATCCATCTCTCTCAGTGCACCGGTCTTGCCTTGAGGTTGCTGGGCAACGAGGCGCTTGTTTCTTACAACCCGGACCGATGCTACCTCCAGTGTGGTGCGGCCCGGACAGTGGTTCCAATCCTCTCACACTTCCCGCCTATCCAAGAGAGGAAGAGGGGTGA
Source organism: Colocasia esculenta (assembly GCA_014218235.1). Lineage (NCBI taxonomy): Eukaryota > Viridiplantae > Streptophyta > Magnoliopsida > Alismatales > Araceae > Colocasia > Colocasia esculenta. Next base: position 103,238,050 of record CM024755.1, on the reverse strand, counting down.
CGCGCAGGACGAACGTGACATGCGCAGCGCCATCGTCCATTGGGAGGGATGTGCTATGAGCCTGATCCTAGCAGAGGTGGAGGAAGATGATGAAACGGTCAAAGAGTATGTTGAAGCTTTGAAGACGCTCCAACCTGCAGGAGGAGATGCTCGATTTATTTGATTTGATTTGTAGGCCAGATGGTAATTAGGAAGGTACTTAAGAGCATTTCTAGGTTGTTTTAGGATGGATTAGGGAGTGTAAAGATTTTGAATAAGAATGGATTTTCTGCGCAATGCAAGTGCTCTGTTGATGACGCGACGATCAGGACCGTCGCCTTTATGTCGCGGCCTAGCGGTGCGTCGCGACTATGTCGCGACGTCCCTTCTTGACGCGACATGAAGCCGACAGCGCGCTGCGTCGCGTCACGAACCGATCGATTCAAAAGCAAATGGCCCCCCTTTCCTTCTTCTTTCCGGTTTTCAAAAAAACTCGAACCTCGAACCTTCAAACCTTTGATTCCTTCCCCAAGCTTCCCTTCGTCCAGACCTCCTTGCTAGCCCGAAACACCAACTAAGCGACCTACATTGCAATGGACGGCGGAAAAGAGAGCGGCGAGGGCTCATCGCAGGGGAAACGCCACGCGGAGCGACGATACTCGCGATGACGGGTGGAGAGGCCCTCTGCCGAGGAGGAGGTGCCCGAGGCCGTCACGGGAGCGGAAGAGGAGGAAATGACTCCGATCATGAACGTGGAAGAGGAGAGGAAGAAACGGGCCAAAGCGATGAAGTCGATAAGTATCCTCGACCCTAAACCTTGAATGATAGTAGTAGAGAGATCCACGGAGCCCCTGGAGGGCGCATGTAGGGCGAGAGGCCCATGAAAACAAGGATCAAACAAAGAAGGCTCCGGTCGGTTTGAATCTGAAAACGCGTCAGCCCGACCCGTCGCGACATGGTGTCGCGACGGGGCGGGCGTCGCGACAGTGTCGCGGCGCCTAGGGCAGTCGCGACCTTATCGCGACCTATGAAGGCGACGCGATAAGGTCGCGGCGGCCCGCACCGTCGCGACAGGGTCGCGGCTATAGGAGCTGTCGCGACTCTGACCGAACACACAAATAAAACCAGAATTTGAACTTGAATGAATTTTTGCAGGGTGAAATGAGGGCTCGAGTGTCATGGACCCTGGTACTGGCTGCCTTCCTGGCCCTTCCCCCCTTTCAGCGAGAGAGAGTAGATGAGATGGGGTTCGGGCAGATATTTAGGATTGAGAGGATGAGGGTGGACCCGGCCCTCACCCAGGCCCTGCGTAGCAGGTGGGACACAGAGGCGAGTGCCTTCGCGTTCCCTTGGGGGCATATGATCCCCAGCCTAGAGGATGTGAACCGGATCACAGGGCTCAGAGTGTACGGGTGGGCAGTGAGCGGGTATACCTACCCTTGCTACCATGACCTAGCCGAGCGTCTCTTAGACCTTCCCGTGGAGCGTAGGTCTTCCCTAGTGCCTAGAGTAGCCTTGCAGGAGAGTCTAGGTCTATTTGAGGCAGGGAAGAACGCAGGGGAGACTGAGGATGAGTATCTGGAGCGGTTGGCTAGAGTCAGTAGGAGGGAGTTAGCGAGTGAGCCTGGGCCGCAGGCGGACTTGGACTTGCGCCGCTTCCTCGTCCTCTTTCTTGGTAGACTTTTGTTTGCCACGAGGGGCGACGCAGTCCACTGCCGCTTCCTGCCCTTGCTGGCGGACTTAGGTGAGGTAGGGGGGTATGCTTGGGGGGCAGCCTTCTTAGCGCACCAGTTTGACGGCTTGAGCGCCTCCGAGCGGCAGACGTCCACGAGTGGTTTCTACCCCTTCCTTCAGGTACACTTTCTCTCCTAACTTTCTTAGATTCAAACTTCAGATTTTGCTTGAACTGCCAACTAATTTGCCTTTATTTTGCAGGTTTGGGCCTATCTACACCTCCCAGCCCTGAGGAGAGGGGAGCTCACACGGCCGGGCCTCGTGCCCATTGCACGCCGTTGGGACTCTCGCCGAGAAACTCGCCACCTGGCCGACCAGTTGGAGCACCTCCAGGAGGCACTCGACAGCTACCCTTATCTGGATGTAAGTACCCTTAATCCCTCACTCTTTGGAATTATTTGTTTGAAATGACTGATTACTTCTCTTTCTTGCAGGTGGTTTGGCAGCCATACCTGGGGGAGGGTGATGAGGGACAGCCTTGGTTGGTGCAGGCCCGCCCCTACTTCGGTAGGTCGGTGTGGTTGCATGCACTCAACCTCGTGCTACCTCTGAACCTATTTTTGACCCAGCGCTCCTTGGGCTTCAGGCAGAGTGTCGTGGAGTTCCCCGTCCGGGACCGGTTCCGCCGGCCGGGTCGGAGCTTCCGGGGGCTTCACGACACGACAGACTGGAGGGAGCGGGCTCGCGAGCAAGTAGAAAACTGGGAGCGGAAAGGTAAGGGGGTCAGATCAGACGCGACCACCGATGATGCCTACCTCCAGGCGTACGCCTTGAAGTACGGAGGAAAGGTGTATAAGAGCGCCCGACACCAGGTAGAACCTTCTAACCCACAACTCAAGAATTGGGATTTAATGATTAAAACTGACGATTTGCAATTCCTTGCAGGTGGACGTGACGGTGAGATCGCATCGCTCCGAGCCTTGCTCCAGTCGGCGGTGCAGGATCGGGAGGCAGCCCAGAGGCAGGTGACAGAGCTGGTAAGTACTGTGTTCACCTTTCAGCCCCTTTAGTTTAAGCAAGATTTTGAAACTGACCTGCCTTTTACGTGCAGCGGAGTGAGCTGGAGAGAGTGAGGGGTGCCGGAGCAGGCGGTGCTTCCTCCTCTCGGAGCGCAGGGGGGTCTCCATCACTCATGGAGGCTCGCCTGGCAGGAGCTGTGCTGAGAGCTGAGGAGGCTCAAAGGCACTTGGAGGAGCGGGTAAGTTCATCTAAAGGCTTTGAGTTGATTATTTCCAAATGATGCTGAATAACTACTTGTTGTGCAGGAGAGAGACTTGGAGCTGACCCATGAGCATGCCCTGACGCTGCAGAGCGAGAGAGACCAGCAGCGCGCCCGGGCGGAGGCAGCTGAGGCACGAGTGGCGGAGATGACCCAGGAGCTGGCGACGCTGCGGGTACAGAGGCCACCCGGAGATCAGGAGGAGGTCACTCGACTGTGCGCAGAGTTGCTAGCGCAGCAGACGCTGGCGCGGAGCCTCCAGCAGATTGTGACGAACATCGGCCGTTCACGCAGCCGGAGCCGGAGCGGCGTGAGCGTCAGCAGGGCAACGGGTGCCTCCGTTGGGCAGTACCTAGCGGGTTCCTCCAGTAGGCGGAGGAACGAGGAGGAGGAGAGGCGCCGGCCGGGCGAGGGTAGTGCTCTTGAGGGTAGAGGGGGTGGCGAGATGTTGCCACCTCCAGATAGGAGAGAGGGATCCGGGGAGAGTGGTGGCGGTCAGTGAGGAGTCTTGTGAGCCACCTCCCCTTTTATCGATGTACATCTTGTTCATACCTTAGTGCAGTTTTATTTTTATGCCAATGTTTATGATGAATGGATGGTTTGTGATTGACACGAGCGAGAGGCGAGATTCAAACAAGCGAGAGAGAGAGATTTGAGCGCGACGCCACACTCGGCTTTCTTTAAAATTCCTGTTCCTGCACACACTTAGAAGAACAAGTCAGATCTGTTCTTAGGTTCGGCCCCTTGCACAGAACATGATAAAAGCTAACTCCGCAATTTGTCAAGGGGCCGAGCCTTATTAAATAGGCGAAAAGACTATGAAAATAATGCATGCTAAAGAAAAGGAATATGTACATGCCCTTAAAAAAACTATATATATTTTTGTGATTTTGAGGATTTTTTGATTTTTTTGGATTTTTGGAATTTTTGATTTTTCTTGGTTTTGGGGATCTTCTGATTTTTTGGATTTTGGGGATCTTTCGATTTTTTTTGGATTTTGGGGATCTTTCGATTTTTTTGGATTTTGGGGACCTTTTGATTTTTTTTTTTTTTTGATTTTGGGGATCTTTTGATAACAACACCTCTTAATGTTGAGTGATCAACCGTGGGCCTTACCTCTACCTCACTTTGGCGAGTAAGATTTATGTGCAACGCATATTCATATTAGGTTTGCCAAGTTTTCTTGTCCCTGTGACAACAATGTTCCAACACAGACCAAGCGCATGGATTCTTTGGTCATTTTAGGAGGGATAGGAAGAATGTAAATGAGATAAGACTTAATCTTGGGGTCGGGGTTGCCGACTTGTAAGACTTGCAACGAATAAGTTACATGTGCTATTCATCTGTTGTCCAAGGACTTTAGGGCCACAATATTTTCTCTTTTGTCTGGGGCATGCGTGCGACCGGGCTCAAGGGCGTCCTGTGGGGAACTGTACTGCCACTCTTTAACATGCCCCTTTACTTTGTCATTTTGTCACTTTATTATTTTTTTTTTTTTGTCGTCGCTATATGCTTTTCTTAGAACTACCCGTCCCTTTTTGAGACTTCAAACGCATGGTTTATACTGTTGCAGGTTTACAAGTTAGCTTTCCCCTTGCCCCTAGACCTTGTCCGAATAGGGAGAGAATTGACCTCTTGTTTCTCTGAGCAAGGGCTAAGTGAGAGCATTGTATATGGAGGAACAACGACCTTAGGCTTACCGTGTTGAGTACGTGGTTGCACATAAATATTATTTCGTCAATATGAGAAGGAGCGAGACACTTGGCAAATGGCTACTTATTAATTGGTGTTGTTATCCAAAGACTTTTGATCAGGGGTAGAATCTTTTAAGATATAACCCATTCCAAGGATGAGAGAGTTCATCACCATCGGCGTTAACTAACCTATACGCGTTTCCCGGGTACACTTCTTTGATGACGTACGGCCCTTCCCAGTTTGCAGACAATTTTGACCTTGGACCTCCAGGTTTTATGAAAATTCGCTTCAAAACCATGTCTCCTTCTTGAAATTTACGCTCAATCACTTTCTTTTGAAAAGACCTTGAGAGTCTATTTTGGTACGAAAGCACGTGATCGGCTGCAGCTAGACGCCGTTCGTCTAAGAGTTCAGTTGCGTAAGTAACGCCTCCCGATGTTCATCGGGATTAAGTTCTTTATCCAACTGAATTCTTAGCGAAGGGATGAGGATTTCGTGTGGACATACCGCTTCCATTCCATATGTGAGTGAGAAAGGGGTTTGCCCCGTAGGTGTGCGGATGGAGGTGCGGTAAGCCCACAGAGCCTCAATTAGCTTTTCTGGCCAATCAGCGAATTTATTAGACTCACAAGTTTTCTTTAAGATTTTCAAAAGCGTCTTGTTCGTGGCTTCGGCCTGGCCGTTGCCCTGGATAATAAGGAGACGAATGATGCAAAGAAATATTAAACTTCTTACAGAGGTCTTGAAGGTCTTGTGATATGAACTGGGGTCCATTGTCGGTGACGATGCTGCCAGGTACTCCAAACCGCGCAATGATGTTCTTCATGATGAATCTGCACACGGTCGAACCTTTGATTTCTGCAAACGCTTCTGCTTCGGCCCATTTGGTGAAATACTCAGTAGCAGTGAGGATGAAGGATTTTTGTTTTATCTGAGCATTAGGATCACCGAGAGGCCCAATGATATCAAAGGCCCACATGGAGAAAGGCCAAGGAGAAGATAGTGGATGTAAAGAGGAAGACGGAGCATGAATTTTATCGGCATGGATTTGGCATCTGACACACCTACGGACGTAGGCGGCACAGTCTTCTTCTAAGGTTGGCCAGTAGTAGCCCTGCCTAAGGATCTTTTTGGCTAACATCTGACCATTCACATGCCCTCCGCATTCGCCGGAGTGAGATCCTTCTACTATCTTCCAAGCCTCTTCATCGGTCACACATCTGAGGAGCATTCCATTTAGAGCGCGTCTGTAGAGAACTTCACCCACGAGGGTGTACTTTAAGGCTGCTCTACGGATAGCTCGCCTATCTTCTGCTTCGGCTTCTTCCGGGAAGGTACCGTCTTTGCAAAATTGCTCAATCTCACGATACCACGGGCTTTCTTCTTCCATCAACTCTCCCAATTCAACAAGCAACAACTCCTTTGCTTCTTTCTTCTCTGCCTTCAACACTAGGGAGCTCCTAAGGTTCGAGAACCAAGGATCCTGAGTTGAGGGAGCTTCTAATCTCTGAACGGTGATAGTCTCAGCGCTACGGCTGAGAGGGAAGGAGAGAGATGAAGCTAACGATGCCAGAGCATCGGCCAGAATGTTCTGAGAGTGAGGAGTATGAATGTAGATGAGTTGGCGGAATTGCTTGGCGAGGAGCGTGACCAGATCTTGATACGGCTTGAGCTTGGGGTCACGAGTGCGATAGGTAGAGAGAACTTGCCGAAGGACGAGCTGAGAGTCTCCTATGATCTTAAGGTGACACGCGCCTAAAAGGTAGGCGAGCTTAAGACCGGCCAAGAGAGCCTCATACTCGGAGATGTTGTTGGTGGCATAGAACTGAAGTTGATAAGCTAAAGGAATGGTGATCCCTTCTGGGGTGAGCAAGACTGCACCTATGCCCCGTCCCCTAGAATTGAGAGCTCCATCGAAATGGAGTGACCAGAAGGGATCATGAGAGACAAGTGATAGGTTTTCATCGGGGAAATCCTCTTGAACCGTATCACTATGAGGAAGAGGAAGGTGAGCAAGGTGCTCAGCAATGGCATACCCTTTTATGGCTTTCTGAACAATAAAGGAGATATCGAACTGAGAGAGGAAACTTTTCCAGCGAGCCAATCTGTCGGCGAGGACTGGCTTCTCAAGGAGATACCTAATAGGGTCCATTCTAGAAATCAAACTCACCTTATGAGCTAGGAAGTAGTGCTTCAATTTCTGCACTACCCAAACTAGTGCTGCACAAGTTTTCTCCATTGTGGTGAGTTTGAGCTCGGACGGATTGAATAGCCTAGATAGGTAGTAGACTGCCCTTTCTTTGCCGGATTCATCAAGCTGAGCAAGGACAGCTCCTAGGGAGTCCTCAATAGTTGACAGATATAGGATTAGGGGTTTCCCAGGGATGGGTGCCTGAAGCACGGGCGGATTCATAAGGTAACTTTTGAGCTCATCGAAGGCCTCTTGGCATTTATCATTCCATTCAAAACTGACTCCTCCTCTCAACAGTTCATAGAAAGGACGACATCTTTGAGAGTGCTGAGATATGAATCTCCTTATGAACTGCAGCCGACCAATCAAACCTCGAAGCTCAGATATGTTCTTAGGAGGAGGCATCTCATTGATTGCCTTGGCCTTGTGCGGATCTATTTGAATCCCCCGCTTACTAACTATGAAGCCTAATAATTTTCCCGAGGAAACTCCAAACACGCACTTCTTGGATTCATCTTCAATTGATACTCTTGTGCGCGACGGAAAACTTTGGCTAGTACGGAGGAATGCTCTCTTTGGGTTCTCGACTTCACCACGATATCGTCCACGTAAACCTCAACATCAATATGTATCATGTCGTGGAAGATAGCTAACATTGCTCTTTGATAAGTGGCGCCGGCATTCTTTAGTCCAAACGGCATGACCACATAGCAGTATGTTCCCCATGGGGTGGTGAAGGAGGTCTTCTCCTGATCCTCCGGGGCTAGACGAATTTGATTATAGCCGGAATACCCATCCATGAATGATAGAGTTTCGAACCCTGCTGTATTATCGATCAAAACATCCAAATGAGGTAGTGGGAAATCGTCCTTAGGACATGCCTTAATCAAATCCCGGAAATCTATGCAGATGCGCACTCTTCCGTCTTTCTTCATCACCGGGACGATGTTGGCCACCCACAAAGGATAGAGGACTACACGGATAAATTTGGCTTTGTGTAGCTTATCAATCTCCTCTTTCATCTTTAAAGCGATGTGGGGGAGGAACCTCCTTAGCTTTTGTTTAACGGCAACTGCCCCTGGCTTCAAAATTAACCTATGCTCCACCAAATCGGGGTCAATGCCAGGCATGTCATCATAGGACCAGGCGAAAGAATCCTTGAACTCCCTTAAAACCTCTATGAGCACTTCTTCTTCTTCGGGAGGGAGACCAGATGCTATGGTCAAGAGCCTGGGGTCCCCTTGCGTTCCCACATTCACCTCCTTAGTAGGTTCGTCGACTGCTGAGGTAGGCTCATCGAATCTCCTCATACCACTAGCATACGCCTCAGCAGCATCCTCTATCTCAACACCATTTTCATCTGATGGGTCTTCTTCGGCTACGATTTCATATATCCCAAAGCCGTCGTCTAGCCCTTCCTCTATCGGCATCTCCTCTAAGTTCAGAACTACCGCTTCTTTGACGAACTCTTCGACAGCTAGAAGAGCGCCACATCTATGGACTAGGTCTAAGAGGTATCTACGGGGCACGCCACTACCCTTCTTCTTCCTAAACGGGGACGGGGACTCACTAGAGACTACCCTTGAACTTGAGTTAGATTTGGTATTTACAGGGGGTTCTGGAGAATCGTCCAGAAATTTAGTGGAAGGGAAACAGACGGGTGCGGCGGGGCCGCGAAGATCCTCCGATGGAGCTGGAGGAGGGAGCAGGCCACCCGAGCTCAGGGTGCCGGCAACAGCATCGGGGTGCAGGGGAGCAGAAGGCCCCTCACCCGAATTGCCCGGAATGGCCATGGCTGACCACCAGGCGAGCGAAAAGGACGACGATGGCTATTGGGGAGCAGATGCGATGGGGAACGCCGTCGAGAGTGGGAGCACGAGGGAGGTGACGGGGATCGCCGTCGAGATCAGGAGCTGGAAGTGGGTGACGGGGATCGCCGTCGAGATCGGGAGCGCGAGGGAGGTGACGGGGATCGCCGTCGAGATCGGGAGCGCGAGGGAGGTGACGGGGATCGCCGTCGAGATCGGGAGTAGGAGAGGGTGACGGGGATCGCCGTCGGAAGCAGGAGCAGGAGGGGTGACGGGGATCGCCGTCGGAAGCAGGAGCAAGAGGGGGTGACGGGGATCGCCGTCGGAGACAGGAGCAGGAGGGGGTGACGGGGATCGCCGTCGGAGACAGGAGTAGGAGGGGGTGACGGGGATCGCCGTCGGAGACAGGAGCACACATTTTTTTGTTATTTTGAATTTCCTCATTTTTTTAAGTAAATAAATAAAAAAAAATCACATTAGACTAAATGGTTTGGGGAAAAGGAAAGGACCGAACCATTAAAAAGAATGATGGAGCGGGGTGAAGGACGAGCGAATGCCTCAATGGCGTCGGGCGAGATTTGGACGATGAAGGGGAGAGGCAAGGGAATGAAGCTAACATTAAACTCAAGTACGGATGTGATAAAATGAGTAGGAGGCCGGGAGAGCCCTGGCCAGAACTCCTGCATAAAGAGGGGCAAATGAACTGACTGATCTTCCTCACCAAACCCAGGCAACTGTCGCCTGGCGGTGGTTGTTGGTACTGATAAAACTGCTACTTGCGGTTCGTCTTCTCCACTGAATAATCCATTGACCGCAGAAACAGGGTCTTCTGATTCCAGCTCTTCTTCCTCAGCTTCTGACCTTTCGAACAACAGACTGACTGATGAGACGATATCATCTTGATCTGGATCTTCAGTATCTTCCTCAGCTTTCTTCTTCTTGTTGGGTCGCTGCTCCTCTAAAGCTTGATAGTCCGATCTTGGTGCTTCCATGATGGTGTTATATCCGGGCTGAATGGGCCCTCGGACAAAATGCTCGTATAAGGACCAAGTGAGCGATCCCTGGTCTGAATGTGGAGGAGATGAGAAAGCAGCCCATTCTGAATATCCAAGGCCATGCTTCGTGAATTTCTTAGCGGTGGCGACAGTCTTTGTTTGCCCCTGGAGGTGGGCACCTAGGCCTTTTCCTGACTGATAACCCAGTCTGAACATGATATCCCACCCCTTTGTATTCTTGCTCACATCCTTCCTGACTGCCATCATAGGAGGAGACCCAATTGGGCGACTTGAAGAGAAAGTATAGGCCCAAGTGTAGTTAACATCAAGCACTGAGATTATGGGCTTATTGGACGGCCATACTGATGGCAGCACTCTCTCAACGGCTTCGACTGTATGCGTTGTGGTCACACTCTTGACCTGACTATCCTTCCTTGAAAAGGGAACTTTAGGCACTGATGCGCTGTAGAGGGTACCGCCCCTAATGATTCGATCCACGGGCGCCCTAGAATGGCTTTGTAGGTGTGATCAATGTTCAGCACATAAAACTCTACAGACATGACGAGAGGGCCTAATTCAGCTTGCAAAGTGATGACCCCGTGACAAGCACGTCGTGAATTGTCATATGCAGCAATAGTGGTAGGCGTGGGCTGCAATTGACGTTCCGATATATTGCAAGCTCTAAGAGTGCTTAGTGGACACACATTAATGGAAGCTCCTGTGTCCACCAGAGCCGCATCGACCGCCACTTTATTTATGGTGAGTGTCACACACAGGGGCATTTTCCTGGCCTCGGGGGCAGCCAACTCGCCATCAGAAAATGTAATGGTGGGTCCTCTGTTCACTATGGATAGCACTGAGGGCAAGTTGTCTGGATTCACGTCCTCGCTGACCATGACCCTCTGTAAGAAAGTTCTGAGAGCGTCTTGATGAGTCTGTGACCTCTTAATGAGCTCCAATATGGAGATCTTGGAGGGAGTTTGATCAAGGTGCTTTAAGATGTCGTATTGGGTTCCCGGTGCCGGATCAATCTCTTCTGCATCTTGTTGCTGCTGACTGTTGGTTTGTTGACCTGGCATTGGCATGGATGTGTTAGGATACATTCGATGAAACATTCGCCCGCTCCGGAGGGCAAGGTTATGGTGGAGTGGAGAGGCTGTGGTGTCGAGGATAGAGGGGTTGGCTAGTAGAGGCGCTGGCATAGGGGAGAAGGGGGTGTTGTTTGGTGGAGGAATGATGGGTGAGGTGACGGGGAAATAGGATGGTGAGGTGATGGTGGCAACATGGGGTGTAAGGGAAGGAGGCGTGGTGGATGCAGGTGTGGGAATAGTGGGCGTGACGTGAGAAATGGCCAGGAGTTGGCCTACCTCATGATCGTCATCGAAGACCCACTGGGCTTCTGGTGGTGCATGGTGGACAACGGGGTTAACATGCGCAGGCGGAGGAGGCGGCGGAATTGGTTGAGGGTTCGGAGCGGGTTGATGTTGTGGCATGGGATTACGGACTATGCCTAGGTCATTCGCCGGCTGCTGCGCTGCTGCTGTTGCTGGTGTTGCTGGTATTGCTGCTGGAAGGGCTGGTATTGTTGTTGCTGTTGCTGTTGTTGTTGCTACTGCGGCTGCTGTCGCCTCTGTTGCTGCTGCTGTTGCCTCTGGCCTTGCTGGTCCCTCAGAGTTTGGATCAACCTTTTCATCTCTGCCCAATCAATCTGATTCTGCTCATGGAGATCGTATATCATGTCCCGGAATTGGAAGCAATCGGACACATTGTGGCCCGGATGACGATGATAGACGCAATACTTTGTTTGATCGGCCGCCATATTCCAGTTTGCCTTCTCAGGAGGGAGTCTTAAAGCGTTTAGGGACATAAGGGCTGCAAAGACATCAGCTAGAGATTCAGGCAATGGAGGGTATTGGGTTCTCTTGGGCCCATTGGGTTTCCTGGGTGCATAGCCATTTTGTGGTGGGGGGACTTGGGAGTATTGGCGCTGGTCTTGAGGAGGATTTTGTCCTTGGGGAGGCGGCTGCCTATTGTTGTTGTTGTTCCAAGGCTGTTGGGCTTGTTGGGTATAGGGGGACCTACCTACTGAGCCTTGTGGGTTGCTAACGGCACCTACTTGTTCATTGGTCTGGATCCCCTCGGTGACTGGGCCTTGCGGCTTCTTGGCATAACGGGCCTTGGGGGTCTGAAACATGGAATGTATGGGCGAGTCCTTAAGTTGGGTTTGGATGAAACGGGCTCGACTATACAATTGGTGCATGGTAGAGATGTCGTTCATGGCCAAAATGGCTCGGTAGGTGGGTGTGGCATTAGAGATCAACAGCTTTATTTTCTCCTCCTCAGGCATTGGGCAACGGACCTTGGCGGCCAATGAGCGCCACCGGTCGGCATAGGTGGAGAAATCTTCTTCTGGCTTCATCTTCTCGGCCACTAAATCCACAAAAGAGTATTCGGGTCCCACCCGATCCTGAAACTGCTGCAGAAACCTTTCTTGGACGATTTGGAAGTCCTCGGCTTCCTCGGGAGGCAAAGAATAGAACCATTCCAAGGCCGGACCATCTAATGATTTTCTGAACAGATATGCCATGAGATGGCGGTCATACTTGTGCGGCGCCGATTCATAGACAAAGTCCTTCAGGTGAACATAGGGGTCCCCTACCCCAGAGTATCGACGATATACAGGGAGTTCGGACTAGGGAGGCACCCGGAGGTATTGGAAGGATGGGAGGGCAATGTCGGCTACCTTCCGAGGATCAATTTGCCTCCGGAGGTCATGAAGCTCCTTCTTCATACTTGTCCACTCCGCCAGGAAACCGGAAGGGGATTGGATCTGATGCGCGGGGACAAGGGAGCGTGGTTGCTCAAAGGAATGAGACCTCTCGCGAGGGAGCGGAGCTGGCTCGGCCGTATAATATGTAGTGGGAGGAGACCGAGGCCGAACCTCTCATGGGGGGAGGTAGCTTGGTTCTGAAAAGTGAATGGCTCGAGGGCGGAGAGGCATAGGGTCTGCCCCAGACGAAGAAAGGTGGGGGGCTAAAGCGACGCGGACGGAGGACTCCGCCGGTCGGGTTGGGTTCTGACCCCGGGGAGATAAAGGTTGTTTCCCCTTGGCAGCAGCTATGAACTCTCGGACCTGGTCCGGAGTGAGGTGAGGAAGGAGCTGGCTGAATTGGGAGTGAGGGTCATCATCCCTGGGAGGGGAAGGAGGACGGGATTGGATCCCAGAAATAGAGGGAGGCTGGATATGCCCCGGGAGAGTGGCCATGGAAGGTTGGGCCACTTCCTCGAGCAAACCAAGGGGTAGGGCATCATCGGCAAGGACACGAAATTGGTCCATGTCGAAGAGGGGATTATGATACAGCACGAGGGTTGGAGGGGACTGACTCGGTCTCCCTAAACAATGACGCATACACCCTCCAACTAATTTGGGGGGGGACACCTAAACTCTAGCACAACAAGAAAGACAGAGAGGAGAAGGGGGATCAAAGCACTCAAGTTATCATGCTTACAACGCAAATTTCTTAAGATTCGAACTTGACCTTTTAAGTGAATTGATTAAGGAGATGTCACTCGGTCATGCGGTCCCTGATAGGAATGGACTCAAGTGCTTCGGTGCGACTAAGGGTGGTACACACTCACGCGGGGGTGGCTTAAACTAAGGATACAATGGGTACAACCAGCCCGGCGAACCGCAACGTGCGTACGGCCACGGGGACTTACGGAGGTCCTCGGAAGGCGGGCCTGAGTCAGCCTACGAGTGCTCGTAGGTGAGAGGACTCACTCAACCAAGGGGGAATCTAACCAAATGGGATGAACAGCGTATGCACGGGACTAAATGTATGCAAGCATGGAGATGAGGAGCAAACAGGGTGACAATAGAAGTCCTCGGGCAGAGTCGCGACGGCCAGATACGTCGCGACCCTATCGCGACAGAGAGGGCTGCCGCGATAAAGATAGAGGCCCGAAAATGCACTGAGCCACCAACCCAATTCAAACAGACTATCCTACCAAACTAAGGAACATCAAGAGAAACTATAATGATACAACATGGAGCAGACAGAAACTGATACCTGGATGAAAGCAATAACACACAAAGCAAACCTGTTAACGCGTCGTCTGTCCCAACCGCGACCTTGTCGCGTCCGCTTCACCGATCGCGACAGGAACTGAAAACTTACAGATGAAACTAAACGGAAAATCCGAGCCCTAACAGGATGCTATCAGACAGAAACGCGAGCAAACATGATCTAGGCACTATAAGAAAGGCGCATGGTCTCATGGGCATCGAACAAAGAGGGCATAGGGAATAGGAAGCACCAACCTGATGACGCGTCCCTGTCCTGCGACGCGACACTGTCGCGACACCGCGATCGGTCGCGATAATGACAGAGCAGAAAAAAGGCAGGGAATAAAGAACAAAACCCTAACAAGACACTATAACGATACACAAACAAGGAAACATGGCAAGCAATCAATCAAAATCTACGAGGGTGGCAATGAAGGTCCCACCGTGATCGCCAAAAGGTGTAATCACAGGGATTGTGCTTCCCCTCGACACGGACATGGATATCAAATATAATGGCATGGAAAATAGGAAAGTGATCGCCACCTAGGTAAGTTGCCTAATGATGTGAAAGACGACGGCTAACTTAAACTAGGAAAAAGGAAGAGAACAGGGAGACTGACCTGGTGTCACGGTCGTCATGGCCGCCGCGTCTTCTCGTATCGCGTCAGTGGAAACCGACACGTCTATGTCACGTCACCCCAGGCCGTCGCGTTCTCTAAATGCGGGAGATTTGTTGTAGTGACCTTCTTCTAGTTCTCCAGCCGGCCAGAGCACCAGAGCTTCTCGTAGACCTTGTTTGCTTGCCTGCCAATCAAAAGAAAAACACAAAGAAAAGACCCTATTAGAACATGTAAAGTGTAGTATCTATTCCAAAAATGAAATAAGACGGAGGATCATGGTGGGGACGCACCTGGGGTGGTTTTAAACCCCTGTGGGTGTGGGAAAACGTGGGTGGATGATAGATGTGCTCTTATTTAAAAAGAACATAAAAATGCATGTAGAAATAGAGAAAAGGGAGAGAAGAGATGATGAGCCCCATTAGGGCGACTTCCTGGCGTGGATGCAGCTCCAATGATGTGCCAAAAGGTCCAGGAGATTGCTGAAGTCGCCCTCTTCACGTTCCTTGCTCCATTAATGGTGAAATGAGTGAGTTGTGAGGAGTGAAAAGTGAAGGGAAATGAGTGGAATGAATGGCTGCGTGGCTAAGTCTTGTTCAGAGGAAATTTTGGCAGCCCTTTGGGGTGATCATGAGGCTCCCCCTGTCCATGAATAGGGGTCATGCTTATATAGAGCTTGGAGTGAGAAAATTGGGTATTATCTCCTCAAAAAGATGTGGAAATTAAAATGGGGGATAAAGCTCTATCAAAAATCGGATGTAGAGTCCTTAGGGGGGCTTGGGAGAGTCCCTAGGGCCGAAAAAGTGCTCAAGGGGTCGGAATAAACCTCTTGGACCAAGTCAAAGTGCATGGGAGGATAAATAGGATGTGGTTATGGAGGCCAGAGATCTCGGTCCTTGTCGCGTCGGATCGCGGGGTCGCGACTAGAGTCGCGACGGTGCGGGGGGTCGCGACAGCACTGCCCACGTGCATGGATAATGCATGGGCTGTCGCGGCGGCCTAACCCGTCGCGACTAGAGTCGCGGCGCCACGATGCGTCGCGACAAGGAATCCGAATTATTTTGGATTATTCTCTTTAACCACATGCTAAAATAGGAGTCAAATCCTCTAAGGACTCTCTCAAGTGATTGATTTCGGGATTTCAAGGCATTTTTAGTGGATTAATGGGCTCAAATCAAGGCAAATGATGGGCTCAAGGTGAGTGACCAATTAGGGGCCCACTAAGATAGCAAGAAATGTGGTTCAACCTATTAGCCATAATCGGGTGTCTACAGCGACGTTACAAACGGTTTCTAATATCAAGGTACAGTCTGATCTACTCACTAAAATCAAAGATATGCAAGAAGCAGATCCCTTCTTAGTTGATATTAAGGGGAAGCTAGAGCAAAGACCGGATTTTTCTCTAACACATGATGGAATAATGTTATTCCAAGGTAGAACATGTGTACCTGATCATGAGAAACTCAAGAAGAAGCTGCTACATGAAGCCCATCAGTCAAAGTACACAATTCATCCTGGATCGACAAAAATGTACCAAGACTTATAAAGGTCTTATTGGTGGCTGAATATGAAGAGGGATGTGGCCGATTATGTGGCTCATTGTTTAACATGCCATAAAGTCAAGGTTGAGCATTTCAGACTTGTTGGTGGATTACTACCACTAGAAATCCCAGAATGGAAGTGGGATAGTATTGGTATAGATTTTATCATGGGACTACCCAGGTCTAGAGGAGGTTTAGACGCAATATGGGTGATAGCAGACAGATTGACTAAGTCAGCTCATTTATTACCAATTAAAAGCACGTGGACAGTAGATGTGTTGGTTGCACTCTATGTCAAAGAAGTGGTTAGATTGCATGGGGTTCCATCCACTATAATATCTAATCGGGATCCTAGATTCACCTCACACTTCTGGAAAAGGATACAAGTAGCAAAGGGTACCAAATTAAACTATAACACTGCCTTTCACCCATAGATGGATGGACAAACTGAAAGAACCAATCAGATAGTCGAAGACATGCTCCGGACAGGTAGCTTATAGACTAGAATTACCTCCACACTAGAAAATGTACACAACGTCTTCCACCTATCCATGTTAAGGAGGTATGTGTTCGATGCTGACCATGTGATTCACCATAAAGACTTGGAGATTCAAGAGGAGTTAACTTATGAGGAGAAATCGATCAAGATATTGGATCGGAAACTACAACAGAGGAATCGTACAATATCTATGGTTAAGGTCCAGTGGAGTCGGGAAGCAGTTAGAAATTGTAACATCTCGGGCTTTCCGGCTTTCCGTTGTGTGAGGGATGACTAGCCTTGTTGCGATGGAGGTACCCGTCGCGACAGTCATCCCTTGTTGTGACCGCCTTTGCCATCGCATTCTAGTCGCGTCCGGTCAACGGGTCGCAACTGCTTTCCACTTTTCGGTCATCTGACACCTGTCAGGATGGCAGGAATGGCAGACTTACCTGTTAGGTTGTCACGGCGCCCTAGATGGGTGCGTTCTGGTCGTAGTAGGGGCACCCATCGTGTTAAGGTGTGTAACGAGACGCCCCGCCCTGTCGCGTTCTGGGCCAGAGGCTAAAAGCCTTGGTCGGTTTCCCCCTTTTCCTCTTTCTCTCCTTTCTCCCTTTTCCTCTCTTCTTCGAGGGGAGAGGTCTCCCTCTCGTCTTCCTCCGGTGGTGGAGCTTGGTGGAGCGGCCAGCGCCTCGTGCAGAGCGAGAGCGGTGCCGTGGGAGTGAGGAGGAGGTGGCGAGATCGTCGTGAAGGCCCCTTTGTGGATCACTTCCCCGTGGTCGCCACCAAGACCCTGCCATAAAGGGAGTGCCAAACTAGACATCTGACATCTCACAGGGCATACAACAATGGCGCAGAGCACACAAGCAAATGTCGACAACTCCACAGGCGCGGCGCGCACCAAGCCGACCAGAAACATTAAAAACGCCAGTCGGAAACCACACGACTAAACCCTTAACAGACCATGCAGTTGAGAACAACAGGTCAGTAACTCCCTCTGTCACCAGCGACTAGACAGAGGTCCCAGCTACTGACGGTAACTGAGGAAAATGCCAAGAGGTCAACCGTAAGACTCTGTTGAATGGCTCCGCACAACTAGCAACAGCTAGCACCTATAGCAAGGCCAAACGAGAGTTTCTTAATGGTGACCCAAAACCAATTGAAAAACATGCATGTGGAGAACCCACGGTGAGCAAGACAGTGTCCGATGGCATCACTAGATCTCACCCAGATCATCCTCGTGGTCCGACCAGGACACCCAATGACTGTGGAGCCACAGAAAGCTGAACCACACTCTCCACAGACACACGTGCAGAGGCAAAACCAAGGAAGACGTCTGATGTTGGCAAGGCCAAGCAACTCAAGACGTCGGCAAACTGCGCAGAAAATGAAACAACTACAAAGGTCGAAGGCAACTCGTCGACCTCAAAGAAATCCAAACCAAAACAGGGTACCCCAACTGAACACACTCGCTCCCCAAAGCGAGAGGGGAAACTGTTGGGTTGAGTGTGAACTTTATACTTTTTCCCTTATAATTTTGATGATGACAAGTTGTGATTTTAATGCATAAATAAGTGGAACATGTTAAATACATCACACATGTAATAACAATATTCAAAAAGCATGTTTCCAAACACATTTATCATTTATATTAATGATAATACAATGGACTAATGATTTATGTGTTTATTTCTCAGGGACATACAATTCTTTCAAGGGTAGTGTCGACACATCCCCTACTAGTGTCGACACAATGCTTCAAACCCAAGGCAAAAAGATGAAGAAATGGTCAAGTGGTGTCGACACAGGATCAAGTAGTGTCGACACTAGATCCAGTTCCCAGAAGGCCTGTTTGCCAATTCTGGACAGTGTGTCGACATAGCCTGAAGTAGTGTCGACACTAGAGACCCTTCCCAGAGAACCTTTTGTGCCAGTTTGGGATAGTGTGTCGACACACCCCATGGGCAGGTCGACACACTCCGGAAACTTTTTCACCATAAGTCACATCTGGACACGTGGCACTCTAGGGATCATGTGGATCGGCCTTGGATCATGTGCCCACGACCCCCAAGGGTACTTTTGGACACAATGGGCTATAAATACCCTCCAATTGGCCATCCAACCAACAAGAGAACCTCCAAGAGCCTTCCAAAAATTAGTTTGGCGGCAAGAAGTGTTCTCCCTGATCTTGCTCCCCTTATGCTTCTTCAACCCAATTCCCACTTCTCCAAGCACAAGAAGTGATGATTGATCCAAGATGAAGCAGTGAGATCACTTCCAAGGGTATAGATCAAGTAGAAGTAGCCGATTGTGAAGATTTCAGGGAAGATCCCAAAGCACAAGTTGCAGAGCATCGGCCAGGGACTTCAAGGGATCAAGCTTCTTCACAATTCAGCCTCTACAAGGGAGTATACTTGAAGAACAAGGATCTTACACACAATTCCTCAATTACCCTTGTTTCTTCTAAGTCATTCTTGAGATTGTGCATGAACTGTTGCATCAATCTTCTTGAATGAACTTTTATAGATCAGATCATTGCTAGAGGATCTGGATCTTTGTGTTTTTGTTCTAGCAAGTTGTTTGTGAGCCTGTGTGCTCAGTGTTGAGTCATTGTACTCAGTTGTGGTTGAGCAGTTGTGCTCAGGTGTCTAGAGTAGTCTTGCTCTAGAGGTTGTGTGAGTTGTAGAACTCAGTGTGTTGGAGTTGTCAGGCTCTAGTGTGTGGTGTATCCAAGTTGTGTAGTGGATCCTCACAGTGTGAGGGGTGGATGTAGGAATCACGTGGTGTGATTTTCGAACCACCTAAAAATCTCTGTGCAGTGGTTTGTTTGTGATTCAAATTCACTTTGCGCTAGATGTATGCATAGGGCTTTTCGAATTCACTTCTAATCAACTTGACTTCACACTCTAATCATATAATTCATACAATCACTCATCAGATCTGTAAAATACTCTTTCAAATTGCCTCTGATTCAAAGCATTGATTTAAATTGGCTAAGCTTCCGCAGTTTTTGGCTTAGATCTATTCACCCCCCCCCCCTCTAGATCTGATCCAACCTATTTTCAATCCTACAATTAGTATCAGAGCGGGTTTATATCTGATCTGATCTGAGTGCTTTCTGTTTGTTCTGTGTGTTTTACTTGCTTGCTTGCTAAGTGTTTCCTTCATTGGACCATCAATTTAATTTAATGGATTCCAGAGGGTTCATAGCTGAGGGTCATTCCATTAATAGGCCACCCTTCTTCAATGGGACTGACTACTCCTATTGGAAGAATAGAATGCAAGTCTTCCTTAGAGCTCAAAACTATGAAATCTGGAAAGTAGTCGAGGTAGGTCCCTATGAGAACCAAGGAGAGGAAGAAACCTGGACCAGGGAACAGATTAGAAGGGATACCCTGAACTATAGTGCCATGAATATGATCCAATGAGCAGTCCACCCTAAGGAGTACTCAAGAATCTCCATGGGCAAATCTGCTAAGGAGATGTGGGATAAGCTTGAGCTACTCTATGAGGGAACATCCCAAGTAAAAGAAACCAAAGCTAACATTCTTGTTTCTGAGTATGAACTGTTTATGATGAAATCTGATGAGACAATTTCTGAAATGTTTGCTAGGTTTATGATCATTGTGAATGGACTGGAGGCTTTAGGTAAGGATTATACAGATGCTGATTTGGTAAGGAAAATCTTGCGCTCTCTCTCTTCAATTTGGCACACTAAGGCTACAGTCATTGAAGATTCTAAAGATTTGTCCAAAATCTCTTTGGATGAATTGATAGGATCCTTAATGACTTATGAAATAAACCTGAAAAGAAATGAAGAGCACATAATAAAAACCAAACAAGTAGCCCTCAAAGCTTCATCTAGTAGCAAAGACAAGAATCAGGAGAAAACAAGTTCTGATGAGTCTGAGTCCAATGAGGATGAGCTTGCCCTCATGACCAGGGAATTCAGAAAATTCTTAAAATATAGAAAAGGAAAACTCTCTGTGAAAAAGAAATTCCCATCAGGAAAAAGAAACACTTCCTTTTCTAATGCCAATTCAAGTAGAAATCAGAAATCTGATGAAGTTGTCATTTGTTACAGGTGCAACAAACCAGGACATATGAAGGGAGAATGTCCTGAGAACAAGAAGGAGAAATACAAGAAGATTCACAAATTCAAGAAGCCAAAAGCAATGGTTGCCATTTGGTCTGATGAAGACTCACGTGAGAAAGAAGAAGAAAAGTCCTCAAGCTCAGAAAGTGAGGAAATTTGCTTTATGGCAAATGGCTCAGATGGAAAGGTAAGTGCATCTTTTGAAGATTATTCAATTGATGATTGGCAAGATGCATATGCTGAACTTATTGAAAATTATTCTGAAATAAGAAAAGAAAACAAACATCTAAAGAAGAAAATTGAAAACATTCTGCATAACCAATCAATAAACAAAAGAATTTGTGAATTGGAAAATGAAGTAGCTGAGCTCCATGAGGAAAAAGAAAATCTTCTGAATGTGATTGATGAGCTCAAGCTTGCATCTCAAAAGGCCACTCATGAGTTTAAAGAATTGTCTGAAAAGCTGGAATTGGAACAAAAAGAAAAACAACAAAATGCTGATGGAATCAAAACCTTAGAAAACCAGCTAAAAGAAATAGAACAAGTCATTGAAACCTTCACAAAAGGTAAAGACAATTTGGAGGCCTTGCTAGGAGCCAGAATGAGATCTGAATCACATGGACTAGGATTCAACAAACAAAAATCAAAGAAAGACAAATCTGGTGAGATAAGGGAAAAAGCACCCTTGATAAATTTTGTCAAAGGTCCTAGTCTTGAAGACACAAAAAACAAGCAAGTGTCAAGCAACACAACAAAGACTTCAAAAATCCAGAACAAAAAGAAACCAAACAGGTTGACACAATCACCTGACAGGTCGACACCAGTCCACAAAAAAATGAAATCTGCGACTGCTGTGTCGACACCAGTCAAGAACAGGTTGACCTGCTCAACCTCAATAAACACAAACCAGTCAACCAAGAATTCAAATAAAAATCTAAAAAATAAGAAAAATTCAAAAGAAGCCATTCATAACAAACCTTGGACTTCCAAGACAGCATATCAAGCTGATTGGAGTAATTCTTGGAACCAATGGTATCACAATCCATTTTGGTACCACCCTCAATTCTTCTATCCAAATTTTTCAATGTACCAACAAAACCCTTGGTTTGTACCTCCACAACTGAACACTCATGTCCAAATGCAAAACTCTCCTCCTAAAGAGAAAAAGAACACTGGTGTTTTTATTCCAAAAGGGATGAACGAATTGAAAAGGGCAAAAAACATCACTGAAACAAAACAAAGATAAAAAATAAATCAGATTTGGATTAGAAAAGATTTGATGTCAATGTTCAAACATTCTAAAGGTCCCAACAATGTTTGGGTACCAAAATCTTCTCTTCACTGATTGATTTTGCAGGAAGGTCGTGCACCCAACTCAAATGTGTGGTTCCTTGATAGTGGGTGTTCACGACACATGACTGGAGACAAAGCTAAATTTTCATTCCTGATTGAGAAGGAGGGAGGTTCTGTTACATTTGGAGGTAAAAATAAAGGAAAAATTATTGGATCTGGAAAGGTTGGTCAATCTTCTTCAAACTCAGTTGATAATGTTTTGTTAGTTGATGGTTTAAATTACAATTTACTGAGCATTAGCCAACTATGTGACAAAGGTCACAAAGTTGTGTTTGAATCTGATTTTTATAAGATAATTGACTCATCAACTGATAAAATAAAGTTCTTTGGAAAGAGGGAAAACAATGTCTACATGATCAACCTTGATAAAAACTTTTCTAAAAATATTTGTCTTGTTGCAAATAAGAATGAAATTGCATGGACTTGGCACAAAAGACTTGGCCATGCAAGCTTCAGAACAATAAATAAACTGTTAAGGCTGAATTTGGTTAAAGGTCTTCCTGAATCCTTTTCTAATGTAGAAAATCAAGTTTGTGGGATTTGTGCCTAAGGAAAACAAACCAAAAAATCTTTTAAAACCTTCAATGAGGTACTCACATCTAAGCCACTAGAATTACTTCACATGGACCTCTTTGGCCCAACAAGAATTCTAAGTCTTAGTGGCAAAAGATATGGGTTTGTCATTATTGATGATTTTACTAGATTTACATGGGTTATCTTTCTGTCCCACAAAAGTGATGCTTGCCTTGAGTTCAGGAATTTCTGTACCACTACCTTAACAAGTTTTCCATATAAAATCAAAAATATTTTGACTGATCATGGGGGTGAGTTTGAAAACAAATCATTTTCTAATTTATGTGCTGAACTTCATATATTTCACAAGTTTTCTTCACCAAGAACTCCAGAACAAAATGGAGTTGTGGAAAGAAAGAATAAAACTCTTGTGAAAATTGCAAGATCCATGCTCTTGGAAAGCAAATTGCCCAAATCCTTCTGGGCTGAAGCTGTAAACACAGCAAATCACATTCTTAATAGAGCTTTGATCAGACCAAAAAGCAGAAAACCCCCTATAAATTGTTGAAAAACAAAAAGCCAACAGTGTCTTATTTCAAAATCTTTGGGTGTAGATGCTTTGTTCATAACAACAATAAGGAAAATCTTGACAAGTTTGATGCTAAAGGTCAGGAAGTCATTTTTCTTGGTTATTCTGAAGTGTCAAGAGCTTTTAGAGTTTACTCTCTCAAGAACAAAATTGTTGAAGAGTCTCCACATGTTATTTTTGATGAAAATTCCTTTTCAACTCATGGTTCTAAATCTTGCAGGGACAGTCAAGATAATGAAGAGGATGATTTCATTGTGGATTCTTCACCAACTGTTGAGGAAAATGAAGACATTGGTGAGAATTTGAACATTCATTCACCTACTCCAAGTGGATAAGGTAATGTTGTTCCAAATTTAAGTACACCTCAACAGGTAACTTCTGAACATAGATTTTTGAGAGATCACCCATTAGAAAATGTTGTTGGCAATGTGCATGATAGGGTAAGGACTAGATCATCATTCCTGAATGCAATTCATGAAGACCCACTAGCACTAATTTCCCAAGTTGAACCAAAATCAATTGATGAAGCTCTAATGAGTTCTGATCGGATCAATGCAATGCATGATGAACTTCATCAATTTGAAAGAAATCAAGTATGGGAATTAGTACCTAGACCTAGTGACCAATCAGTCATTGGCACTAGATGGGTTTTCAGAAATAAATTGAATGAAAATGGTCAAGTCATAAGGAATAAAGCTAGGCTAGTTGCAAAGGGGTACAACCAAGAATTTGGAATTGATTTTGAAGAGTCATATGCCCCTGTAGCTAGACTAGAAGCTGTAAGAATCTTTCTTGCTTTTGCATCTTCACTGAAATTTAAAGTCTATCAAATGGATGCCAAAAGTGCATTTCTGAATGGTTATATAAAAGAAAATGTTTTTGTTGAAAAACCTCTGGGCTTTGAAAATGAAAAATATCCTAATCATGTTTTTAAGCTTCATAAGGCTCTTTATGGTCTTAAACAAGCTCCAAGAGCTTGGTATGACCGTTTGAGTTCTTTTCTGCTTGAAAAAGGATACTCCAGAGGTAACGTTGATCAAACTTTGTTCACAAAAACTGTAAAAAATCAAATAATTGCAGTCTAAATTTATGTTGATGGCATAATATTTGGATCAACCAATAAGAGCCTGTGCTCTGAATTTGCAAATCAAATGAAAAATGAATTTGAAATGAGCTTGATGGGAGACTTACAATTTTTCTTGGGATTGCAGGTTAACAAAACCAGTGAGGGGATCTTCATAAGCCAAACCAAATATGTCAAGGAACTTCTGAAAAGGTTTGACTTCCAGAACCTCAAGCATTCGAGCACACCCATTGCAATTAATGCTAAACTAGAAGAAGACTCACTTGGTAAGTCAGTAGACCCAAAGACATACAGAGGTATGATTGGTTCTCTACTCTATCTCACCACTTCTAGACCTGACATTCAGTTCAGTGTGTGCTTGTGTACTAGATTTCAAGCTAATCCAAAAGAAAGTCACATGTTAGCTGTTAAAAGAATTTTTAAATATCTTGTTGGAACATGTGATCTTGGAATTTGGTATCCTGCTGGTTGTAAATTAGATTTGATTGCCTATTGATGTTGATTATGCTGGGTGTAAACTTGATAGAAAAAGCACAAGTGGCTTGTGTTTGTACTTAGGTGGGTGCCTAATCTCTTGGGCTTCCAAAAAGCAACACTCAATTGCTCTATCAACTGAAGAGGCTGAGTATGTTGCAGCTGGTCGATGTGGCACTCAAATTCTTTGGGTGAAACATCAACTTCTTGATTACAACCAAGAGTTAGGTTGTGTTCCCATTCTTTGTGACAACACAAGTGCCATAAATCTATCTAAAAACTCAATTCAGCATTCTAGAACAAAACACATTGAAATTAGGCATCATTTCTTGAGGGATGAGGTGGCAAAGAAATCTTTTGAACTCCTCTTTATTGAAACTGAAAAATAAATTGCTGACATCTTCACTAAACCTCTTCCTGACAGTAGATTTTCATCTTTGAGGAGAGAGCTTGGTCTTTGTAAATGTCCATCTTCTTGATCTCTCTCATTTGGATTGAGTGTTTAGTCATATTCTGAGGGGGAGTCATTGTTTCATCATTCTTCTTTGCTTCCTTGATTCATATTGTTCACATCTCTCTCAATTCAACTTCTATTTCTTTTTGACGATAAACTCTTCAACTCACATTGTATTGAACTTCTTGGTATATCAAATGGTGACTTGAAGAAGGACAAGTTTTGCTTGTCTGGACACTTTCACTATGCGAGAGTATATGTCTCCGCCAAGTACCAAGAAATGAATATGCAATTGTTGAGGGGGAGCTTTTGTTGTTTAAAGAGAATCATTTCTATTTTCAAAATACTTGCACATCTTTATGTTGATGAAAAATTGTTGGAATCATCATCTCAGGTGGAGCTAGAGAATTCACAAGTCATTCTTTTTGCAAAATTCAAAACTCTTCTTGAATTACAACAACTTCCTTGCATGATGTACTCATTGAGTTGTCGAGAACCTCAAAATGATTTTTTGAGTGATCTACTACATCTTTTTACAGTCTAACTCTCAACTATACTTTTCAAGACTACAGAAATTCAAATCTCTTTCAAAGACTGAAGGATAATGTGTGCCTTGAATTTAAACTTTTTTTTTTTGCAACTGATGTGGGATATAAATGCTTTCATTTTATAAAATTCTCCTTACAATTACCATTCAACAGAGCAATGGCACAAATGCTGAGAAACTACAAACCTTCACAATGAATGAAGTGCCATGTATGTCATGAGGTATTATTGCTATCTCTGTTCAAAAGGGTTCAAAAATCAAACAATAAAAACAAAAATGCTCTATACATTTTGATGATGACTGAGTAATTGGAAATATTGGCGTCCGATAAATGTATATTTTCATGTCAAAAGGTTATCATTTATCCCTTGAAACTTGATAATGGGTAAATCTCTAGTATCCAGGGACTATGGTGTGTAAAAAGCATTAGTTCTTGAGTGAACAAGATTTACTACATTTGATAGTTTGATTAAAAATATATATATGTTTGTTCAAGGAGAATTGCTTAAAATAAACATCCATGTCTTTCATCAGTTTGTCTTAAAGGTGTTTACCTTCATCACACTTGATCTCAGTCTAAAAGACATTTTTATTTCTTTGGATTTGGAGAATATGGTCATTTGTCATTGATTGTTGAATGTATTATATCCCTCAAACCATCATTTTAATGGCTCAAGTCATTTAATGAACATATCCTGTAAGTTATTGTGTAAAACTTGAAATTTGCTGAATTTTTCTAACAATTTGATAAATGAATTCTTTGGTGTCTTAAAAATCCTTGAAAAGTTAATTCCATTCATATTTCATTGTATTAAAGATGTCCCAAAATTCACAAATTTTTCCCATGCTCGAATTTACAAAATTCTTCAGGCCAGGTAGGGCTGTCAAAGCACCGATCCGGGTCGGATCCACTGTGATCCGAATTCGAATCCGAAATCAGCAGATTCGGATCCGACCCGGATCCGGATCTAATCAACATTTCGAATCTTATTTGGATCATGATCCGAAATTATATTTTCGGATCCGGATCTGAATTCGGATCCTATTTGTGATAAAAAATCTAAAAATACAATAAAAAATTCTTTTAAAAATTCAGGTACATTCAACACAACTTTTTGAATTCGGATCTGGATCTAGACCCTAATTTTTTGGATCCCAATCTGGATCTGGATCTGAAATTTCTAAAAATATATAATAAAAAATCCTAAAATTTTCTTTAAAAATATTGCATATTTGATACTTTATACTTTGTTTAAAATATTGTAAAAATCTGAAAAATTAAAAAAAAATACTCAAACTGCGCTGGACCACTGGTTATTAGCAAGAATATACAAAAAAAATCGGATTAAACATACATAAAATTGTTAAAAAATCTATAAAAAAAAATCTGTGCTGATCACAGTAAGAACATTCATAAAATCTAGTTAACTACATAAAAAAATCTGAAAAATTTGAAAAAATACAAAATCACCCAAATCTATGTTGGGTTATAACAACTTACAAGAACATCACAAAATCTAGTTAAACATACATAAAAAATCTGAATAAATAAATAAATCACCTAAATCTATGCTGAGTTATAGCAAGAACATTCATAAAATCTGGAAAAATAAAAAAAAATACTCAAACTGCGCTGGACCACTGGTTATTAGCAAGAACATACAAAAAAATTTCTGATTAAACATACATAAAAATGTTGAAAAATCTGAAAAAAAAAAACAAATCTGTGCTGATCACAGTAAGAACATTCATAAAAATTTAGTTAAATACACAAAAAATTTGTGCTGATCACAGTAATGGTGAGCATCCTGCAAAAAGTGGATCTGTTCTTCTACAGGTTCTCTTTGGTGGCTTTCACTAGGTACTAGCTATTCCATCTCCTGATGTGCCTGTAAGAGATGAATGAATAATTTAAAAAAAAATTGACTTGCCAAAAAAAACATCTTCCATCTTCTAAATAACTTGAAAAATTGACAGATAAGAACAAGATATAACTGTATTCTTGTTTCTACATTTTAGGGACCAACTGAAAGCATCACAGTATCTATGATAAAATTAACGCAACACGGCCATCCTCTTCAAAGTGACTCCAATAAATTCAATGGAAAAACATCAAATAGCTTCTGCAGAAGGTCAGAAAAACATGTGTAGAATAGTCTACATATTAAAATGGATTTAGTGCAGAATAGAAGAAGGAAATGAAGATAAGATGTGTTTATGTGAAATTTGAAATTCTGCATACTTAGTCATGCCATTGTTGATTTCCTAAATGTTGATGTGGAATGATGTAGCTAGACTATTCCACTCAATGGTGAGCAACTGAAAGGTCTCTGAAAGCTCATTGTGGTGGTGGGGGGGGGGGGGGGGGGCTCTTAAATTCATACTAAAACTCTCTAGTCTCAGATTCTGAATTCCCATACCCCAGCTGCTCCATGCACAAGCTGATCAAGAATGGGCCACACCCTAACATGAATGGGTCACACTTTTCACATTACTATTCAATCTCTCTCTGTATAAGACCCTACCTTGAACAAAATTCACATTCCTGCCCAACTCATATGGTTGGATAATGCAAACAATTGTTTTTATTGTCCCTATAAAATGCAAAAATGCATGTTTTTTTTCTCCTTTTCTGGGAAATCTGATTTCCCAGAAATCTCCACTTTCATGAAGAATATTTCCCATGATCCTTCATTGCCAGAGGATATCCTAGAATTGTAAGCCTTCCCTTAACAATCCCCTAAATTTCAGGAGGAGTCTAGATGAAGATGGGATGAAGAAAATTCAATATCGGAATTCACTCTGTTCTACAGAAACCATCAACCAGAAAGCGAATTGACCACAACTCTCAATGTTCTCAAAAAGAAGGCATGTCAAATCTATCACATAAGACTACTCTTGCATTAATCCTTGCGTGCAGCCGTGAATTCTTGTTGTAAGTCATAGTCCTGCTCACAATATGCATAGGTAATATCCTAAACTGTGCCCATATCGAGGAAAGAAACAAAAGGAGGTTTGACGCCATTAAGAAAGGTTCCCCAATGATATGAAAAATGTTGAGAACAAAAATTCCATATCAGCAATAAGAAGAACCAGATACATCCACGGTTCCCATCTGAATCCCGAACACCGCGAAACCTCTCGACCCAGAAGAGAAAACAATGGATCCCACATCAAGGGAGTTCCGAGATGGATCCACTGAGGAAACCGATGAAAAGATGGTACCTTTCCTGGCCGGCGGTGTCTCAAATCTGGGCCTTGACGACCTTGTCGTCGATGAGGGAAAGAAGGGAGGAAATTCAGGTTGAGCATGGGCGCCAACCCTCTGCACAACAGATAGGGCACAGCTGCTCCGATCCGGGTTTGGGTTTCTTTCCTTCTGTAACGTTCGTTTTCTTGCTACGGACAACAGAGAAAGGGAGGAAGAAATTACCCATCGAGGTTCAGAGAGAGAGAGGGGGGGAAGGAGGAAGGTATGATGGGCGAACCCTAACGTTGAAATGTGGATGGCGAAAGAGGTAGAAATCAGACCTTGGGGATTTCTCCACCGCCTCGCCCAGTGTATGGCCGCCCACACGAAGAGTGGTGGGAGAACAGAGATCTCCCCGCCAACTGGTCCTCGATCTCGACCAGGCCGCCCACGAACTGCACCCCACCGGCGACTCGTTGATCTTCGTCCCCCCGTCCCTGATGACGTCGACGAAGGGGTTGCAGCAGGAAGCTGGTGCAGGTGGAGGTGCAGATGGGAGATGGAAGCTGGTGTAGGGGGAGGGATCGACGTTGCGGCCCTGCGGAGGTGCAGATGGGAGATGGGAGAAACCCTAGAACGAAAAGGAGATCGGGATTTGGGAAGGACCGAAGGAGACCCTTTCTCTTCGGGTTTCGGCGCCCCGAATTGGGAAATCGAAATAAGAGATTTCGGATCAGGAATTCTCGCCCCGGATGCGCTCCGATTATGACATTTCGGGTTAAAACATTTGATCCGAATCCGATTTTTATTTCGGATCCGGATCGGGTTTCGGATCTTGTGGATCCATTGACAGGGCTAAGGCCAGGTCGACACTACCTTCATCTAGTGTCGACGCAGTCTAAGCCCGTATCGACACACTCCCTGTCTAGTGTCGACACACAAGCCTTTCTGGGCGATTCCAGCCATTGGCGCTGGTTTGGGGTTTCTTTTTCCTGCGGTGTATCATACCCTAAAACCCTTTATACCCCAGGTCGACCCCATGGCCGCCATCTCTCTTTGAAAACGACAAGAGCCTTCATCTCCTTCCCTCCTCCCACCCATCTCTGTCTCCATTCTCTTTTCCCCACCCATTCCATCCCCTGTTCTTCCTCATTCTTCTGCACCCATGGCCCCCAAGTAGGTGCCCCGCCGTGGTGCTAGGTCTAGGGCAAACGCCAGACCTATTGCCGTGGAAGAACAACCACCAGTTGAAAGGAGAAGCAAGCGTCGGCATGACCCTGCTCCGACGCCCGGAGGATCATCAACATCTCCTACAACATCGAAGAGAGGTAGGGCATCCTCTTCCAGTAGAGGCCCTTCCCAAAGAAGATCTGCTCACCCTAGACGAAAAATCCTGGCATCTTCTCCTGAGCCCTCTGAGGAATCCTCCTCCACTTCATCTGGGTCTTCCAAGCCTTCTGAAGCCACTCCATCCAAGCTTGCTAGCAAAGGGAAGTCTATCCTCAAACCTAGGGCTGTTGACCTAGCGGATAATGACCTAGCAGCTGTATTCCCTGAAGTCCTTCAATTATTCCACTTTCAGACTTGGTTGCCGTTCATTTCTGAGTTCAGAACTTTTTACCCCCGTTTAGTTCAAGAGTTCTATCTGAACCTAGAATGCACAGATGAAGGTTACAAGTCAGAGGTCAAAGGTGTTTTGATTGACTTGCCTACTGATTTGGCTGCCACTATGTTCAAAGTCCCAGATGAAGGTGAAAGTTATCATGAGTTTGAGTTTGATCTACATGAGGCCTATTCTATGATG
This sequence comes from Colocasia esculenta, assembly GCA_014218235.1. NCBI lineage: Eukaryota > Viridiplantae > Streptophyta > Magnoliopsida > Alismatales > Araceae > Colocasia > Colocasia esculenta. Next base: position 103,207,623 of record CM024755.1, on the reverse strand, counting down.
ACTGGACTCCCTGCTGATGAGTCAGAGCCCAAACAGACCTATGTCACCAAGTTTAACACCAATACCTTCCCCCTACATTGAAATTGGTGCATCACATCCTTACCACAATCATCACACCCCAAGGTGGTGGCAGGGATAGACTCACAGACATATAGAGATTTGTTATTTACTGCATGAAGAAAGAGATCAAAATTAATTTGCATGTTATCATGTACCAAATCATGTCAGAAACCACAAGGACGGATCTCCACAGATCTCTCCCATATGCTGCTCATCTCACACCAGTCTTTGCACATTTTGGAGTGTCATTTGAGAATGAGCAAGCCCAATCCATTCCCAAGGCAAATATCTACAATTTGAAGCACATTCAGAAGTTTATGGGATTTAGACTGGAAGGTGATCAAGTGCGAAGAGGACCAGCTGTAGTTGAGGCCCCAGTGGCTCCTGAGGTAGTGGCACAACCTCCTGAGGTACCAGCCTATGAGGATCAGCCTCCTGTTGAGGAAGAATCACAAATACCCCAGGATGTACCTCTCACACCTCCCTTTCAGACCTCTTCACCACTTCATCCTGTTGTGGATATTCCTTCATTCACTCCACAAGCTCATGCTCAAACCTCCACTTCCTTTGGTGGACCTTCTGTTCCACCAGAGTTATATTCCTTTCTCAATGACAAGTTTGATGCATTTACTTCTACCATCCAACAAATGTCCGAGAGCTTTGACCTGAAGATACAGAGGTTGGAAATTCAATGAATGCTCAGTTCATCAAGCAGAAAGAAGCATCAGATCATGCAACTCAAAGGTTCAACAGACTCATTGGAACTTTGGCTGATGCATCCCTTGAATTGAAAGAACATCAAGAAACACTGGAAAAGGTCCTTCAAGGGATTTTAGCAAATTCTCAAACCAACCTTTTCAACAGTCAAGAAGCAGTATCTCAGATATCTAAGACTAGGCTGTCATTTGCTCATATGGTTGATGACTTGGAAAGCATGAAAAATCTCTCATCACATATAGACAGTGAGATGTCTACTCTCAAGAAGGAGCTCCGAAACATCAACAAGCATGGAATTGCCAGCTCTTCTTCTTCTGGTGCACAACCAATTTCAGCTGACCTGTCAGTATTTGAGTCAAATATGTATGAAAACAGTCAAAGGTTGGAAGAGTTGCTACACACTAGACTCTCCACAATGAAATCTCAGCTCAAGTCCAACCTTCATGCTATGGAATCAAGATTAAAGTCGATTGAATCAATCATCAATCCCATTCCTCCTCCTCCTAATGTTTAATGTACTTTTTCTTTTGATGATGTCAAAGGGGGAGAAGAAAGAAAGAAAAGAAAGAAAAACTTTTGGAATGTATTTGAATGCTTTTAATGAACATCTTTGTTAATGAAAAGTGATACTTGTTTTGCTGAATGGAAAGAAACACACATGTCTTGAATGTGATTGAAAATCTTTGGAATGAATGTTAATGAATGTCAATGAATGAATGATTGTCAAGCTGCTTGGCCATTAATGAAAACACTTCATCATTAGTAACTTTGTGCCTCTTGAATGTGCAAAATGTCAAATGTTGCTAAAGTGTGTTCAATGGCCTTCGATAATTATGAATAAAAGTGATTGAAACATGGTTCATTGTCATTCAGTGTGTTTGAAGTTGAATGTTGAGTAAACAAATGGCTTAAAATCACATTTCATTGAAATTTCAAATTTTCATGTGGACTTAATGTTGCCATCATCAAAAAGGGGGAGATTGTTGCGTTGAGTGTGAACCTTATACTTTTTCCCTTATACTTTTGATGATGACAAGTTGTGATTTTAATGCACAAATAAGTGGAACATGTTAAATACATCACACATGTAATAACAATATTCAAAAAGCATGTTTCCAAACACATTTATCATTTATATTAATGATAATACAATGGACTAATGATTTATGTGTTTATTTCTCAGGGACATACAATTCTTGCAAGGGTAGTGTCGACACATCCCCTACTGGTGTCGACCCAATGCTTCAAACCCAAGGCAAAAAGATGAAGAAATGGTCAAGTGGTGTCGACACAGGATCAAGTAGTGTCGACACTAGATCCAGTTCCCAGAAGACCTGTTTGCCAATTCTGGACAGTGTGTCGACATAGCCTGAAGTAGTGTCGACACTAGAGACCCTTCCCAGAGAACCTTTTGTGCCAGTTTGGGATAGTGTGTCGACACACCCCATGGGCAGGTCGACACACTCCGGAAACTTTTTCACCATAAGTCACATCTGGACACGTGGCACTCTAGGGATCATGTGGATCGGCCTTAGATCATGTGCCCACGACCCCCAAGGGTACTTTTGGACACATTGGGCTATAAATACCCTCCAATTGGCCATCCAACCAACAAGAGAACCTCCAAGAGCCTTCTAGAAATCGGTTTGGCGGCAAGAAGTGTTCTCCTCCCTGATCTTGCTCCCCTTGTGCTTCTTCAACCCAATTCCCACTTCTCCAAGCACAAGAAGTGAAGATTGATCCAAGATGAAGCAGTGAGATCACTTCCAAGGGTATAGATCAAGTAGGAGCAGTTGATTGTAAAGATTTCAGGGAAGATCCCAAAGCACAAGTTGCAGAGCATCGGCCAGGGACTTCAAGGGATCAAGCTTCTTCACAATTCAGCCTCTACAAGGGAGTATACTTGAAGAACAAGATCTTACACACAATTCCTCAATTCCCCTTGTTTCTTCTAAGTCATTCTTGAGATTGTGCATGAACTGTTGCATCAATCTTCTTGAATGAATTTTATAGATCAGATCATTGCTAGAGGATCAGGATTTTTGTGTTTTTGTTCTAGCAAGTTGTTTGTGAGCCTGTGTGCTCAGTGTTGAGTCGTTGTACTCAGTTATGGTTAAGCAGTTGTGCTCAGGTGTCTAGAGTAGTCTTGCTCTAGAGGTTGTGTGAGTTGTAGAACTCAGTGTGTTGGAGTTGTCAGGCTCCAGTGTGTGGTGTATCCAAGTTGTGTAGTGGATCCTCACAGTGTGAGGGGTGGATGTAGGAATCACGTGGTGTGATTTCCGAACCACCTAAAAATCTCTGTGCAGTGGTTTGTTTGTGATTCAAATTCACTTTGCACAAGATGTATGCATAGGGCTTTTCGAATTCACTTCTAATCAACTTGACTTCACACTCTAATCATATAATTCAACAATCACTCATCAGATCTGTAAAATACTCTTTCAAATTGCCTCTGATTCAAAGCATTGATTTAAATTGGCTAAGCTTCCACAGTTTTTGGCTTAGATCTATTCAACCTCCCCCCCCCCTTCTAGATCTGATCCAACCTATTTTCAATCCTACAGAAACCTGGACACAGGCCACGACCAAAGCTTGGCATACCACCGATAGGGCTACCTAGACAAGGCAAAGCAGCCACCCCACCGGCGATAATGGTACAGCCATAAGGCACGGCCAGCACAAAGTGTCCTAGAGGCTGAAAGGTCAACGCCTCGAACACCGAGCAAACTCGCGAAGCGACGCACGAAGCTTACGATCAAGACACACACATGGCACAACACACGGTGCCAACACAAGCACCAGAAGCCACCCAGGGTGCAACACAATGCACCAAGGCTCCAGACGGCACGAAAACAAACCACTTGAGCACGAGCAGAGGGTGCCACCACAAGCACCAAAAACAAGCAAGATGCAGCACAGTTGCACCAGCGGCCGAAACAACACAGGCTAACAGGTAAGACTCTCCACAAGAGACCTGCCAAAAGCCATCCACAAGAAGCCGCAAGCCAAAAAGGGCAGAACAGGCCACACCGGCCACGAACCCTCTAGGCACAAGGACATGAAGCATCAAAAAGAAACACGCTCAAGGTGCAGTATCCAACTGCACCAACGGCCTGAAACGACTCATGGCCAACCGGAAGGGACTCTCCACCAGAGACCTGCAAGAGAAACGTGCGAAAAACTAACAGCTTCAATAGCGCAACAACCCTATTGGCTCTTAGAAGTGTGCAAACACAGGGCACCACTCCTACCACCATAGGTGAGGAGGGCCACACACCAAACAGTGACAAGTGCCTCCCGAGCACAGCCGAGGCACAAGCAAAACACGCACCGAACAATGCCTACACTAGCAAGCCAAACAAAAGACAACCCGGTGCCGTCTCACACTGAACATAGGGCACACTGCCCTACATCATCCAGTCAGGTGATAATAAACCAGTACAGTAAGAGACGGGACAATATGTCACCACAACCTATCGCACCACAAGGAAACCACGCGTACGAGGGGAGCAACTAGCTCAACCTCAAAACAGCATAAGGGGAGGGACCTTCACCACAAAGGTCGCCACGGTGCGCGACATGGCACCAAATGTCATGTGAAAGCAGCAGCACCCTGAGCAACCTACGGAAAGCAGAGGAAGAGGGCACACAACAGGCCTCCTCCTCATACGAAAGAGGGAACAACCACGCAAAGCTAGCACTCCCACAGGAGGCATAGCCAGCCGAACACCCATGGCACTCACCAGACTACCATCTGGAAGAGCACACAAGGCGCAAGAAATGAAGCAAACCTCCCGACCCTAGGGACACACGAAGTCCCACCAGCGCAGTTGAGAAACCCAAAAAATGAACAAGAAGACAACTTGGCCAGTACCACGGCCAGACACACGGTCAAAGGCACCACCCTTGACCGATGGCACCCAAGCAGACTGTAACACGGACAGTCCAACCAGCAACAGCGACAACTCATCTCCATAGAGAGAGAGCAGCGACGACCAAAACAAACACAGATCAACTTGGGGAGGACCTCCACCCAAGGCAACAAGAACTGTTTTGGGAGAACATCACCAGAACACAACCCAAACAAACGGCCAACAGAGAAAACATAGAAGCCAGCAGAAGCAACACAAACTGGTTCTGGGAGCACCTCCACCAGAACCACCAAGGCGTCATTCTGGGAAAATCCACCAGAACGCAATGGCGAGCACAACAGCTGCATACCTCAACCTTGAGGTAGCACAGCAACTGGCAGAAACAAGCCAGAACAGTCGTAAGAGTGAACCTCACCAAGACAACAACCAACAGTTCTGGGAAACCGCATCAGAATACAGGGCAACCAAGCGATGCACCTCAACCTCGAGGGCAACGCAACAGTGACAAACCAAACAACAGAGACCTCAACCAAGGAGGTAACACAGTGGAAGACTTTAACGAGCAGAGAAACAGTCCCAGAGGGAGAGGAACCCTCACTAAGACAACAACAAACAGTTTTGGGAAACACTGCCAAAACACAGCAACCAAACGATGCACCTCAACCCAGAGGGCAACGCTGCAACAACCAGAAATGAGCACAACACAGTTCTGGGGAAAACCTCACCTCCACTAGAACCAACAGAGAAGAACTCCGGGAGCACCTCACCAGAGTTCGCAACTAGCCAGCCCAAAGCCGGCAGCAACCACAGATAGCTGTCGCAGTGCTTAACCAGAGGTGCAACACGGCACACAAGCATCTGCTTAGCTCGAACAACGCCGTCGACTGAGCAGAGCACAGTGCCCAACAGCGCACAAGCACGCAAGGCCAAACACAACACACCTCAACAACAAGGGGGACATCCAATAAGGACACACCACAACAACGAGGAGGACATCCAACAAGGACTCACCCCAACAATGAGGAGGACATCCAACAAGGACTCACCCCAACAACAAGGGGACAGCCAACAAGGCAAGGACACCTTCTATCGGTTTCACAGACCACAACCCTGCACCAATGAAGGCCACACCACACGTCGGCTCTCTCAGCCTTCGCGACACACCCACACGGATGCGCAGGCTGACGACGAACCCAAATGCAGCACGAGCGAACCAGTAACCACGCTCGAAGCATGCGCACTCAGCAACAGCAACAACACACTCCTGCAGCTCACACTCAGACCCTGCTGGAAAGCTAGCCACCTGCAACAAAGAGCCAAATGCTCACCTAACAGCACTATACACGGACGGGCCAGCAGCGCACGAGTACCTTTCTTTGGGATAACCATAGTTATTAACTCATTACAAATCTCATTGGACCCCTGAGCTTTGATACCACTGTAACGACCCGACCTCCCGGACCCCCTCCAGGGACCACCGAAGGTCGCGCTGCCACCCACAGATCCAAAGACCCGGAAGGGTTAGAATTTAGTCCAGTGAGATAAGCAATGAATTCAAATAACTATAACAGGAAAGTTTGTACATTGATAAAGAAATTATGTACAACATGTCCTAAATAAAAGTACAGGTACAGAAAGAAAGGTGTAGTCCTTAAGGGGCATACCCCGAGGACTTGCAACAAGGCCACTCTCAACTCACGGTACAAAGAGTACTCATGCTCACAACTCACAATGCTGGCAACGCACGGCGAACAAGCCGCCACCACGACCGTCCGGCAACAAACTCCTGTGACAGCGAGTACCTACCTGAAGAGAGTAGGTGGGTGAGCCTCATGAACAAGGCTCAGTAGGGATAACCAGTCCCTTACCAGCCATAGCAGTAGGAACTCCAACAAGCGGAAGCAAAACTACTCTATAAAGTAGTAAAGCAAGAAACGCCTACCACAAAGTACTACAAAGCAGCAGAACAGAGAAACTCCACGACCTCATGGAACATCTCGGGCTTTCCGGCTTTCTGTTGTGTGAGGGATGCTCGCAACGGAGGTGTTCGTCGCGACAGTCATCCCTTGTTGTGACCGCCTTTGCCGTCGCATTATGGTCGCGCCCAGTCAACGGATCACGACTACTTTTCACTTTTCTATCATCTGACGCCTGTCAGGATGGCAAGCGTGGCAGACTGACCTGTCGGGTTGTCACGGCGCCCTGGATGGGCGCATTCTAGTCGCGGTGGGGATGGCCGTCGTGTTAAGGTGTGTAACGCGATGCCCCGCCTCGTCGCGTTCTGGGGGCCGAAGGCTAAAGGCCTTGGCCGGTTCCCCCCTTTTCCTCTTTCTCTCCTTTCTCCCTTTTTCTCTCTTCTCCGAGGGGAGAGGTCTCCCTCTCGTCTTCCTCCGGCAGTGGATCTTGGTGGAGCAACCGAAGGCTCGTGCGGAGCGGGAGCAGCGCCGTGGGAGCGAGGAGGAGGTGGCGAGATCATCATGAAGGCCCCTTTGTGGGTTGGTTCTTTGTTCTCCTGTAGGGATTCTTTTGCCCTTTCATGTTAGTGTGGATTGGAGGTCCTTTTGGTGTGATTGCATGTTTTACTACTTTTACCATGCTCCCCTCCCCATGGTTGTAGTGTTTTTAGCATGTGGGGAACCCCGGGATGTAGCATCCCGGCAGTCGGCCTTCCAGTTGATGTCGTGACCACCGAGTGCATCGCAACCTCAGAGAAGGTGTCGCCCCAGTCCGATGCGACCTTATCGTGGCGTGATTGGCCATCGCGATAAGGGTCATGTCGCGATTCGGTTGCCCGTCGCGATGTCGCGACGCGCAGCCCTGTTGCGACAAGCTTGTCCCGACTCTTTGCCTTTGTCGTGACAACCTGGTTGTCGCGACGCACTTCCCCGACACGACCCGCTTGTCGTGGTTGCCCTACCCGTCGCGATGAGATCGCGATGGGCTAGGAGGGCGCGACAAGATCTGGTTTGCCTCGGGTGTTTCCGTGGTCTCAGTTGGTGTGTCGACATGTGCCCCAGGGCATGGTTGCCCTTAGGACCTTCTGGTGGGAACGCGGCCGGTTGCCTCCTTGCGTTCAATGACCGAAGGTGACACCTTCGTGGCCGTGTCCTAGTGGCTGTGCTAGGAGGCTTGCGTCTGTCTAATAATCGATTGTCTTTCTGTCAATCGATTATTAGAAAAGCGGTGGTTTCTGCTCTGTCTGTGGTGTTCCAGTTTCTCGGGCCGTGCCATGTGTGCTGGCATTGGCCGACGGCCCTTCTGGGGGTTTCCGGAAGGGGTGTCGTGCATTCCTGTGCCTGCTGGGCTTGTCATGGTTACAAGCTAGCTGTGCTATTTCTGTTGGTGGTTGTCACGCTAGTTCTCTTTCGCATGATGCTCGACACTTGAGGGCTTATCCGTGAGACAGGTTGTTACCGTTTCCTGGGACCCCTAGCCCCGCGCGCCTGTGTTAGAGGGTGTTGCTCGGGGCGGTGGGCGTGCTCAAGTCATGGACTTGGAGTAGAAGGGGAAAATGGTGGGGACAGCAACGTGAGTCATTTGTAGAGCTCTCTTAGCTAGTCTGGGTCTCTGAGGTGGTTCAGGAGCTCATCCGGTGTGGACCAGCTAGTCCGTCTTACTGCCTTGCTCTGTGTTGGTTCCGGAGTCACGTAGGGAGGTCAAGCATGCGGCCGCAGTTCGGCCGGACTGCAGTGTTTGTGGTTGTGTTCTTGGCTGTGACTCGCTAGCCTCACTCTACCGGGGAGGTTGTAGGCGGGAGTCAACGGCCGGCGTGCGAGAGGGTTGGACTGTGTGTCCCTCTCTTAGCTGCCTGTGGCAGTGGCTTGGTTGTTCTTGTTGTGATGGTGTTTCTCAGGCTGTTTCCAAGCTTGTGTTCTCGTTGCCCTAGTTTACACGGTGGTTGTAGCCTAGCCGTGTCTCGCTTCCTTGGGTTTGGTTGGTTTGACCTTGTGGGCCGTGTTTAGTGGTTTTCGCTCTGTGGGTTCTCTCGGGGTGCCTGGTGCAGACACCTGATTGCTGTTTCGGTACCCCTTGTCCTTCGTGCTGTCCGTGGTGGCACCGGAGTGTGTAGTTCCCTGACCTCGTGGAGTGTTCAAGGTGTAGGGTGGTTCTTCTTGTGGGCCCTCAACCTGGTGGAGGTCTGAGGTGGCCGTGCCTGTGGTGAGACGGTGCTTCTCACGTGGTTGCTCGGTGCCTCTCGTGGTGACACCTAGTTGTTCCTTCCCGACCTCGTGGAGGTCCAGGATGTTGGTGCTTGCATCGTGAGACTCTGGTCTCACGTGGTTGCTCCGGTGTTCCGTGAGCTCCTTTGTCTCAGCGGGTATGTGCTGAGGTGTTTGCTTCCTCATTGTGTTTGACTCCGCTGGTTCTGCGGGAGTCGTCTTTGGCCAGACCCGGGTTGTGGTCGAGGCGTTTCTCTGTTCCGCTGCTTTGTAGTACTTTGTGGTAGGCGTTTCTCGCTTTACAGCTTTGTAGAGTAGTTTTACTTCCACTTTTTGGAGTTCCTACTGCTCTGGCTGGTAAGGGACTGGTTATCCCTACTGAGCCTTGTTCATGAGGCTCACCCCCCTACTCTCTTCAGGTAGGGACTCGCTGTCGCAGAAGTTCGTTGCAGGACGGTCGTGGTGGTGGCTTGTTCGCCATGCATTGCCAGTAGTGTGAGTTGTGAGCGTGAGTGCTCTTTGTACTGTGAGTTGAGAGTGGCCTTTTTGCAAGTCCTCGGGGTATGCCTCTTAAGGACTGCACCTTTCATTCTGTACCTGTACTTTTATTTAGGACGTGTACATAATTTCTTTATTAATGTACGAACTTTCTTATTATAGTTATTTGAATTCATTGCTTATCTCACTAGACTAAATTCTAACCCTTCTGGGTCTTCGGATCCATGGGTGGCGACGCGACCTTCGGGGGTCCCTAGCGGGGGTCCGAGAGGTCAGGTCGTTACAGAAATGCTACAACAACTGAGGAATCGTACAATACACTTGTAACACCCCGAAAAATTAATTGATTAGAAATTAAAGAAAATGGTGAATGAATTAAAATGTTCAAATAAAAATAAAATGGAATCATATTTAGACTCCCAAGAAGTGGAATCAACTAGTTAAATTATTTGGGCCAAACAACTCTTATTGGGCCCAAAGAATAAAACCCAATGGCATTAAATCCCCAAATTCGTAGGTATAATTGAGCCTACATTGGAAAGGGCAATTAGGGCAAAAATCTAAAGTAATTAGACTCCTATGTTAACCCAAATTTGTACCCAGCCATGTTAGGATGTTTCCTAATGGCATTACTACTCCAAGTGGGAGGAGAATCCTTAAATCATGGAAGGTATCAAGCTAAAACCGCAACCCTTGTGTCCTAGTTGTAATAGGACTACTAAACAACCCTAAACACTTAAATACTCTTCCTAAGACACTTGGGGACGAGTTTACCATTAGTTGGGGTTGTGAGGAGGACTGCTGGAGCACTAGAGGTGGAGGAGATCGCCCCTAACCAGAGCCATCTTCCCCTACCTGCATTCTGCAACATTCTACAGAAGACCCTTCTTAGATCAAACCAAAGGTAGGTGTTCTTGGGCTTAAACTAAACATAGCACATACCAATGGAAAGATTGTTGAGTCTATTTTCTTATGCATTTATTTTTCCCAATTTTCATGAAACATGTTAGTCATATTAAGCATTTTTCGAGTCACGCATAAATAGGGCTTTTGGTGTTCTTACTATGTTTCACGCAAACCTAGGTCAAATTGAGTCAAATAAAAACCATAGTTCTATTCTACTCATTGTCCTTGACACTTTTTATGTTCAAAGTTTTGTCCAAAGACCTCTGTATTTCGAGTTATAGGTCAATCATGAAGGACTGCATAGTTTATACTGTTTCGAGCAAGATCCAAGAACGCGACCACTCCAAACGTCGCGTTTCTCATTGCATGAACGTGACGTACATCCCCATCGCGTTTAACTTAAAGGCGACCAAACACCCTGTCGCATTTCTCTATTTGACCAGTCAACCCTGACACATGAAACTATGTGCCACATGGGTTTCAATACCCGTCTTGAATGCGGCACCACCCGCTGTCGCGATTTGACTTGTTTCCCACCCTTGGTTTCCCTACATGTTTTTATATTCGGATTTTGAAACCATCTTTTGAATGTGGCATATCGAGCCGTCACGATTCATAGTCATGGTGACCTGTATATTGTCGCATTATGAAAGCGACATAAAGGGCCATCGCGTTTTGAATGTCGTAGCGACATATCGGCTTGTCATGATATGAAGGCGACAGACTAGACCATCGTGATTTAGAATTTTTGCACGGAGTCATGTTTTTCCTGTGTACGGTTGTAATATGCTGGATGTTCAGATCGTAGTTTACTGGGTTTGTAGGCCAGTGTGTGGCCCATTAGCTATGTTGGTATGTTTATACATGTTTTTATAGGTTTGTGTAGTAGGGTGTGAGGATGGAGGGTTGGAAATTCCAGCCCAAACAGACCTCTATCAGGTAACATGACGAACACAATCGTTGTGATTCTTAGTTGAATGCGACCACCTGCATCGTCATGATTTGAATCGCTTTTACGTGAGCGCCGCTGCATGCGCGCCATGTGCCGCATGCAGGGTCGTTGGGGTTTAATCGCGAAGGCTGGGTACGTCGCATTTCTAAACGTGACGGCCCGGTACGTCGCGATTTAAACTCAATGCATTTTGGGCTTTTGCTCTTGGCCGAATAGTGCAGTTGCACTGTTCAGCTGAAGGGGGTTCTACTGGAGAATTATGGGGCAATTTCTGCTGTTTTGTTGTCCATTCGGCACAGTTCTGGCGCGAGGAGGTGCTTTGGAGCACGGGGAATATCCGGACGGTGTTGGACTTGCGTTTCCTCTGTTGGTATGGTAACTCTTCACTGTTTTCTCTTGTATGGACTATATAGGATAGGGTTTGTGGATTTTGACTTGGAAATCACATGAACATGATAGAGAGCATGCTTAGGGTTTCATATGAACAGTTATATCGTGCTTTATCAACATCTACAATGGCTTGGTGTGATTTCCGGAATGGGAATTGAAGGTAGGTTTCTTCTGTTTGAAAGGGGATGAAACAAGTCATCGCGTTTTGTGAACGCGACGACCTGGCCCATCGCGATTCAGGCATTAAGGCGACAGGTTGGTCCATCGCGATTCAAGTACAGATTGGCAACCACTGTGTTGATCGCAATTTAGAATGTGGCCACCCGAGCTCTGGGGTTCTGTGGCCAATCTATCTGGTTTCTATTGTACATTACTTGGGCTATGTTGGCTATGGAATGTAGGGCCTGTATGGGTGGAGTCAGCTTATACCGTGGTCGATAATGATGGGTTTTTGTATGAAATGTGTGCATAGCAAGTTGGGTTGTAACGCCTACCATGGTTACCTCTCTAGTCGATTACCCAAGCACCGGGTGCTCAGGCTTGTCCCGGTACAGTGAGTACCATCAAGGTTTGTGTCGTCTTCCTGGACACCCCCACTCTTGAGTTTGAGTTGTACGTCCGGCTGAGGGGAAGATGATAGGGGGCAGCGACTCGTGTTTGTGGGTGTGCGGTCACTTGTAGCACGCTCGTGGTTGGGAGACGGACACTAGTAGATGTACTGGTCCTCAGCTAGTCCTATATCCAGTGCCTCACTTTAGGGTGCTCGGGCCGGAGTCCCTATAGGTGTCATGCTTGGGCCTACAGTTGTGTGGTCTGCAGGAGTGGTGTTGGTCTGTCTCCACAGTTTTTGACCTTGTTGAGGTGGAGCGGCAGCTAGACCTTTCGTCCTAGCTGCGAGGCTGAGAGGTAGACTTATGTTGTTGTCCGGGTCTATGGCTGGTGTCGCGAACCAGTTCTCATGACTCATGTTCGGCGTGCCCTTCTTTAGCTTGTACATGTGTGCGTGGTTTGCCATTTATTTACCACAGCTATAGTATCATGCATAGGCAGTTATATATTTTAATTGCTTATCAACTTTGCAATTTTACTTGTTGTTCATTGTTCTCTCGGCTACTGGGGAGTTGCCCTACTGAGCCAGTGACTTCTGAGGCTCACCCCTTCTTCTTCCAGGTGAAGGAGAGCAGGAGGGTTCTCGTCTCTCTTCTAGTTTTGGTCAGCACCGTAGTGGAGTAGGGCCTTCGCCACCAGCAGAGTAATACTTCTACTTGTTGTGCCTTGGGGGTTTGTCCCAGGCCGTTGTACTTTGTACTATGACTTTGGTATGGAATTGAATATGTACATTTCATGTGGATATGTTTGAGAAATGGAAACTTATATGTGTTCAGTGTGTTCTTTTATATTTCCACGGACATGTTGTGTTGATATCCCTTGCAAGGCTATGGCTCGTTTGCGGGAGGCAGAGTCGTGCCGAGCACGTTATTGGGTTAACGGGCCTGAACGGCGAGGATCGTCACAATGGTCCTTTGAAATGCGACGTTTGAACCCGTTGCGATTTTAAGGCCAACCCGAAACTGTTTTCTTTAGTTGTACGGTCAACCATGTGCATGTCTTACTATTATATCATGTTATTTAGTTGTTAAATGCCCTAAAAGTCATCAACCCACATGAAAGCTATAAGAATATGAATCTTTATTCTAAGTGCTCTTAATAATACTTGATCCCATCTACCATGTGAACATTATGTACTTTGTCCATACCCTATCTTGATATTAATTGAAAGAACTACAAGTTAAAAATACAGAAATCATGTGATAGTTTTAAATGTTTATACCATGTCAAGTCTTCTTATTAATGGCTTTCCGCCATGTTTCAAACCGATGGATTGTGATATTAAGACACGCTCTACACAACACATTGCACTTATAGGCAACACTCTCTTGGGGATTGGAAACTCTCTGTCGGTCATTCTGTATCGGCAGAAGAGTGACCTTTCCATTAAGACCTCTGTAAATGTCCGTACTCCGTGGATTCCCTCATGGAGACCGAGTTGGTTGTACCATTGAAGTTCTCAAAAGATAGAAAGCACCTCTGTTCTTATCTACTTCTCGTGAGAGTGATTTTATTACATTAAAACCAAGCCACTAAGTGTAAAGATTGAACTAATGAAATTAAGTTGTTATGCTGCCGAAATTTACTCCAAATCATGTCCACTTGCCGTGTTCCTTATAATCATTGACATGATCTTTAGTTCATAATTGTCCATTGCTTGAAAATTATGTTGGCCATAAATGAATGAATGGAATTACTAGAAATTATTGGAACCCCGGTTCATAACTATGCCTGTGCAAATAAGGGCCTAGTCTGGTCCTGGGAGGAGCACCCGAAATACTTATAATCGCGAGAGTGTATGATCCATTGAGGTGTCTGGCAATCACCTTTTTTTTTCATCAAAAATAGTCCTCAGGGCCTCGAACTAGGAGAGTGTACCCTCCCCCAGAAGGGAAGAGTAATCCCACTCCACCAGTGAGAGCGCCTGAGCCAAAGATATAAAAAAGGAATAACCATACAACTTCTTGGGGGCATACCCCCGTCAAACCTATCTAACATGCATAAGACCAGTTTTATCCAAGACAACAGACCCCTTACAAAAATGTGGTAAGCTATTAAGGCCCCCAAAAGACTTCATTTTGCTTAGAGCAAATAGCATGGTTCGCAAGCAGATTCTCAACTTGGATGGTTTCTCGGAAGACATGGCAAAGCAGCAATGAGTCCCTTTGAATACCATTCCTAGCGTCCCACCACCATCTATTAAGACTCTAGGATAAGCTCCTATCCTGCTGGAAAGAGTTTACTAGACCATGAGAATTTGAATAAGCAATAGAGAGACAAAAGCCAAGAGAGGCCGCCAAGCGAATGCCATCACAGAGAGCACGAGTTTCAGCAATCATGCTATTGCCAAAACAATGGAAATGAGCAAAGGCCACATGGACGTTACTCTGCCTGTCATGGATACAACCTCCACCTCCACAAACCCCTGGATTTCCTTTACAATCCCCATTAATATTCAAACAAAAATCCGAAACTGAAGGGATCCATCTGATAAGCTTCAACTACTTGCTAGGAGTATGAGGAGCAGAGCCAAAAGCATGAGGATCTGTAACTCAGTGGTAGTAGGGGCAACCTTAAAACGAACTTTAGTAAGGGAAAAAGAGATCTTGTACTTGATGTTATTGATGATTTCCCCAGTGGAAAGAATCTTAGAATCAAACCTAGCCGAGCACCTTCCTTTCCAAAGTTTCCACAACATGAGGACCAGGCCATAAAGAGAAACAAAACCAAAGGGAGATCGAGTGTTGGAGTACAGAATAAAATTCCATACTCTAGCAGAAATTTGACTGTGCAAGTAGACCTTGGAGCTGATGAGCGGCTGGAACCAACGCTAAAGAATAATAGCAGCATCACTAGAGATAAAAACATGATTAGGATCTTCAAACTGAGGAGACCTACAACAGGAGCACCGAGAAGCAATAGGGATACCACTGTCCATAATTTTGCTATCTACAGGAACCACTCTGTTCAAGAGTTTCCAACAAAACAAAGACTCTCTATGGTAAAAAAAATTGATGCCAAATCTTTAAGAGTGTAGGTCTCCGAACCCCAACATCTCTGACCAAGTTGTAGGCAGAACTAAAAGTGAAGGAACCATTATGGGAGGCCACCCACACACACTTATCCTCATCTTCTGACAACACCAAGCCTTGTAAAAGAGCACTGGGAAGGAGGGATCTTATAGGGTGAGAGCCATCTAAGACCACCTCCTGCAAAGAGACACCATTACCCTCATAAGGCCCCTGAAGCATACATGAAAGAGGTTTATCTCCAATCCATATATCCTTCAAAATATCAAAGCTATTTCCCTTCCCGTGGATCCATCTGGTATTATCTTGAATAATCCTCCCAGCTTCCATGCGAACTTGCTTAGTCATCCCAGGAAGTTTTGAGTTTCTTCCTGAATGGTAGTGCCTTCTGGCATAAGCAACCCATATAGAAGACCCATGGCGAATGTTCCAAAGTTGCTTGACAGCAAGGGAAACCTGAAAATGCCATAGAGTGCGGACACCCATACCACCTTCAGCTTTGGGATGTTGGATAACATGCCAAAGCACCCAATGGCGACGACAAGATCCGTCCGAGCCATTCCAGAAAAAAGCAGCAGAAGATTTTTCAATGTAAGCAATAATGGATTTCTGAATGGAAGAAGTAGCGGCCAAATAAACAGGAAGGGAAGAGATCACTGAATTTATCAACGTAACCTGGCCTGATTGAGATATTAACTTCGACTTCCAACTAGCCAGTTTGCCATTCACTTTATCAATAAGAGATTTATAGTCTATAGCAAGGACCCTACTTGATCTCAAAGGAACGCCTAGGTAAGTGAGAGGACCTTGTTGTCTAGAGTAACCAGTAACCTCCATAATTCGGTTGATGATTTGAGGAGGAGTCTTGTCAGGTATCATAAAGGAACTCTTAGTAGGATTAATATGCTGACCTGAGGACTGGGCATACTTCTTCAAGAACTGCATCAATCTTCTAACATTATGTATTCCTCCATTCATAAAGATACGGGTATCATTCGCATACAAGAGATGGGATGGGGGCGCCTCTTGGACCTGCATAAGGCTAAAGATGACTAGTAGTGTAACATCTTGGGCTTTCCGGTTTCCCCTGTTGTGTGTTTTGGATGACTGGCCGCTAACACGTCCTATTTGGCCGATGCGTTAGTGTCACGTCGGAGCTGCCCGTCGTGATAGTCATCCAGGTCGCGACCACTCAGTGTGTCGCGTTCCTGTTGTGCCCAGTCAACGGGTCGCAACAAGGTTCTACTTTTGGTCATCTGGCACCTGTCAGAAGGGCAGGCGTGTCAGAGCGGGCTGTCTGGTTGTCATGGCACCCCTGATGAGCGCATTCTGGTCGCAGTGGGGGCGGCGGTCGTGTTAAGGTGTGTAACGCGACGCCCCGCCCCGTCGCGTTCTGGGGGCCGGAGGCTAAAAGCCTTGGCCGGTTTCCCCTTTTCCCTTTCTTTCCTTCCCTCCTTTCCCTTCTCTCCGAGGAGGGGGAAGTCTTCCCCTTTCTTCTTCGGCGTTGGAGCTTGGTGGCGCCGGCGGCGGCTCATGGCGGAGCGGGAGCGGCGCCGTGGGAGCGAGGAGGAGGTGGCGAGCTCGTCCTAAACGCCCCTTGGAGGTTCGGTTCTTCCAAACCGGTAGGGATTCTTGTGCCCTTTCCAATCCGAGTGATTGGAAGCCCCTTTGTGTGTTTGCATGCTTTAAATACTTTCCCCATGCTCCCCTCCCCATGGTTGTAGTGTTTGTAGCATGTGGGGGACCCTGAGATGTAGCATTCTGGCGGTCTGCCTTCCAGCTGATGTCGCGACCACCGAGCACGTCGCGACATCAGAGAAGGCGTTGCCCCGATCGGACACGACCTTATCGCGGCGCAAGTGGCCGTCACAATAAGGGTTGTGTCGCAACCTGGTTCCCCGTCGCGACAAGGTTCTTGTCGCGACGTGCCTTCCCATCGCGACATAGCACTTGTCGCAGTGGCCCTACCCGTCGCGTTATTAACACGACGGCCGTGTAGGTCGTGACAGCATCTGTGTCGTCGTGGGTGTTTCCGTGGCCCGTTTGGCATGTCAGCTTGTGCTCCAGGGAAGGGTTGCCCTTCGGACCTTCTGGTAGGGAACGCGGCAGGTTGGCTCGATGCGTTCAGTGACCGAAGGTGGCCCCTTCATGGCCGTGTCCTAGCATTGTTGCTAGGAGGCTCGTGTCTGTCTAATAATCGATACTCTAGCTACCAATCGATTATTAGAAGAGCGTTGGTTTCTATGCTGCGTGTGGTGTTCCGGTTTCTCGGGCCGTGCCGTGTGTGCCGGTGTTAGTCGACGGCCCTTCTGGGGTTTCCGGAAGGGGTGCCATGCGTGCCTGTGCCTGCTAGGCTTGCCTTGGTTACAAGCCAGCTGTGTCATGTTCTATGGTGGTTGCCCCGCCAGTTCTCTTTCGCCTGGTGCTCGGCAGTTGAGGGCTTGTCCATAAGACAGGTTGTTACCGTTACCTGGGACCCCCAGCCCCGCGCGCCTGTGTCAGAGAGGGTTGCTCCAGGCGGCGGGTGTGCCCAAGTCATGAACTTGGAGCAGAAGGGGAAAACGGTGGGGACAGCGGCGTGAGTCATTTGTAGAGCTCTCTTAGCTGGTCTGGGTCTCCGAGGTGGTTTAGGCGCTCTTCCGATGCGGACCAGCTAGTCTTTCTCACTGCCTCGCTCTGCGTTGGTTCCGGAGCCGCGTAGGGAGGTCAGGCGTGGGGCTGCAGCTCGACCGGGCTGTGGTGGTTTGTGGTTGTGTTCTTTACTGTGACTCGCTAGCCTCACTCTACCTAGGGAGGTCGTAGGCAGGAGTCAGCGGCTGGCGAGCGAGAGGGGTGGATTGTGTGTCCCTCTCTTAGTCGCCTGTGGCAGTGGCTTGGTTGTTCTTGTTGTGATGGAGTTTCTCACGTTGTTTCTAAGTGAGTCTCGTCACCCTAGCCTACACGAGGGTTGTAGTCTAGCCGTGTTTAGCTTCCGTGGGCTCTATTGTTTGGCCTTGTGGGCCATGTTTAGTGGTTTCCGTTATGCGGGTTCTCTCTAGGTGCTGTGTGCAGGCACGCGACTGCTGTTTCTGTAACCCTTTCCTTGGTGCCGTTCGTGGTGGCACTGATGAGTTGTTCCCTGACCTCGTGGAGTGTCTGAGGTGTGGGATGGTTCTGCTTGTGGGCCCTCGACCTTGAGGAGGTCTGAGGTGGCCGTGCCTGCAGTGAGATAGTGCTTCTCACGTGCTTGCTCGGTGTCTCTTGTGGTGGCACCTGGTTGTTCCTTCCCGACCTCATGGAGGTCCGGGATGTTGGGTGCTTGTGTCGTGAGACTCTGGTCTCACGTGGTTGCTCCGGTGTTCCGTGAGCTTCTTGGTCTCAGTGGGTGTGTGCCGAGGTGTTGCTTCCGCATTGTGTTTGACTCTGCTAGTTCTGTGGGAGTCGTCTTTGGCCTGACCCAGGTTGTGGTCGAGGCATGTTCTCTATGCCGCTGCTTTGTAGCTCTCTGTAGTAGGTGTTTTCTTCTTTACTACTTTGTAGAGTAGTTTTGCTTCCACTTTGTTGGAGTTCCTACTGCTCTGGCTGGTAAGGGACGGGTTATCCCTACTGAGCTTTGTTCGCGAGGCTTACCCCCCTACTCTCTTCAGGAAGGGACTCACTGTCGTAGGAGTTCATTGTCGGACGGTCGTGGTGGCAGCTTGTTCGCCGTGCGTTGCCAGCAGTGTGAGTTGTGAGCGTGAGTGCTTGTACTGTGAGTTGAGATTGGCCTTTTTGCAAGTCCTTAGGGTATGCCCCTTAAGGACTGCACCTTTCTTTCTGTACCTGTACTTTTATTTGGGACATGTTGTACATACTTTTTTTTATTAATGTACAAACTTTCTTGTTATAGTTATTTGAATTCATTGCTTATCTTACTGGACTAAATTCTAACCCTTCTGGGTCTTCAGATCCGTGGGTGGTGGCACGACCTTAATGGGTCCCTGGCGGGCATCTAGGAGGTCGGGTCGTTACAGTGGTATCAGAGCTCAGGGGTCCAACGAGATTTGTAATGAGTTAATAACTATGGGTGTCCTAAAGAAAGGTACTAGTACGTTGTTGGCCCGTCCGTGTAGAGTTGCTATTAGGTGAGCATTTGGTTCTTTGTTGCAGGTGGCTTGCTTTCCAGCAGGGTCCGAGTGTGAGCTGTAGGGGAGTGTTGCTACTGTTGCTGGGTGCGCGTGCTGCGAGCGTGGTTGCGGTTTTGCTCATGCTGTGGTTGGGTTCGTCGTCGGCGTGCGTATCCATGTGGATGTGTCGCAAAGGCTGAGAGAGCCTACGTGTGGTGTGGCCTTCACCGATGCAGGGTTGTGGTCTGCGGAACCGATAGAAGGTGTGCTTGCCTTGTTGGTTGTCCCCTTGTTGTTGGGGTGACTACTTGTTGGATGTCCCCTTGTTGTTTGGGTGTGTCCTTGTTGGATGTCCCCTTGTTGTTGGGGTGTGTGTTGTGTTGGTTGTGTGTTTGGCCTTGTGTGCCTGTGCGCCGCTGTGCGCTGTGCACTACTCAGTCGGCATCTTTACTCGAGCTAAGCAGATGCTTGTGTGCCATGTTGCACCACTGGTTTAGCGCTGCAACACCTGCCTATGGCTGTTGTTGGCCTAGTGCTGACTGGTTGTGAACTCTGGTGAGGTGCTCCCAAAGTTCTTCTCTGTTGGTTCTGGTGGAAGTGAGGTTTCCTTAGAACTGTGTTGTGCTCCTTTCTGGTTGTTGTGGTGTTGCCCTCTGAGTTGAGGTGCATCGCTTGGTTGCTGTGTTCTGGTGTTGGTTCCCAGAACTATTTTGTTGTTGTCCTAGTGAGGGTTGCTCTCCCTCTGGGACTGCTTTTGTGCTTGTTGAAGTCTTCCACTGTGTTACCTCCTTAGTTTGAGGTCTCTGTTGTCTGTTTGGCTGCCGTTGCGTTGCCCTCGAGGTTGAGGTGCATCGCTTGGTTGTCCTGTGTTCTGGTGCAGTTTCCCAGAACTGTTGGTTGTTGTCCTGGTGAGGTTCGCTCTTAGGACTGTTCCGAGCTTGTTCTGTTGGTTGTTGTGCTACCTCAGGGTTGAGGTATGTTGTTGCGCCTTGGTGGTTCTGGTGGAGGTTCTCCCAGAACCAGTTGTGTTGCTTCAGATGTCTATTGTGTTCTCTCTGTTGGCCATTTGTTTGGGCCACATTCTAGTGATGTTTTTCCAGAACGGCTCTTGGCGCTTTGGGTGGAGGTCCTCCCCAAGCTGCCTTGTGTTTGTTTTGTTTATCGCTGCTCTCTCTCTGTAGAGATGAGCTGTCGATGTTGCCAGTGGGACTGTCCATGTTATAGTCTGCCTGCGTGTTGTCGGTCAAGGTGTGGTGCCTTTAACCATGTGTCTAGCCGTGGTGCTGGCTAGATTGTCTTCCTGATCATTTTTCAGGTTTCCCAGCTGCGCTGGTGGGACTTCGTGTGTCCCCAGGGTCGGGAGGTTGGCTTCGTTTCTCACGCCCTATGGACTCTACCAGATGGTAGTCTAGTGAGTGCCATGGGTGTTTGGCTAGTTGTGCCTCCTGTGGGAGTGCTAGCCTTGCGTTGTTGTTTTCCTCTTTCGTGTGAGGAGGAGGCATGTTGTGTGCCTTCTTCCTCTACTTTCCATGGGTTGCTCGGGGTGGTGGTGCTGGCATGGCAGTTGGTGCCGTGTTTCGCACTATGGCGACCTTTGTGGCGAAGGTCCCTCCCCTTGTGCTGTCTTGAGGTTGAGCTGGTTGCTTCCCTCGTGCGCTTGGTTTCCTTGGGGTGCGATAGGTTGTGATGACCTATTGTCCTGTCTCTTGCTGTGCTGGTTTCTTGTCACTTGACTGGATGATGTAGGACAGCGTGCCCTGTGTTCAGTGTGAGGCGGCACCCGGTTTTCTTTCGTTTGGCTTGCTTGTGCAAGCATTGTTCAGTGTGTGTTTCGCTTGTGCCTTAGCTATGCTTGGAGGTACTTGTTGTCGTTGGGCATGTGGCCTCCCCACCTGTGCTGGTAGGAGCGGTGCCTCGTGTTGTGCGCTTCTAAGAGCCAATATGGTGGTTGTGCTCTTGAAGCTGTTGGTTCTCCGCGTGTTTTGCTTGTGTGGGTCTCTGGTGGAGAGTCCCTTTTCGGTTGGCCTTGGGTCGTTTCAGGCCGTTGGTGCAATTGGGTACTGCACCTTGAGCATGTTTCTTTTCGATGCTTCATGTCCTTGTGCCTAGAGGGTTCGTGGCCGGTGTGGCTTGTTCTACCCTTTTTGGCTTGCGGCTTCTTGCGGGTGGCTTTTGGTAGGTCTCTTGTGGAGAGTCCTTCCTGTTAGCCGTGTTGTTTCAGCCGTTGGTGCAACTGTGTTGCATCTTGCCTGGTTTTGGTGCTTGTGGTGGCACCATGTGCTCGTGCTCGAGTGGTTTGTTTTGTGCCGTCTGGGGCCTGGGTGCATTGTGTTGTACCTCGAGTGGCTCCTGGTGCTTGTGTTAGCACCGTGTGTTGTGCTATGTGCTCTGTTGTAAGCTTTGTGCGTTGTTTCGGGAGTTGCTCGGTGTTCGAGGCGTTGAGCTTTCTGCCTCTGGGACACTTTGTGCTGGCCGTGCCTTGTGGCTATACCGTTACCGCTGTGGGATGGCTACTTTGCCTTGTCTAGGTAGCCCTATCGGTGGTACGCCAGGCTTTGGTCGTGGCCTGTGTCCGGGTTTCCCTTCTCGCTTTGAGGAGTGAGTGTGTTCGGTTGGGGTACCCTATTTTGGTTTGGATTTCTTTGAGGTCGATGTGCTGTCTTTGACCTCTGCAGTTGTTTCGTTTTCCGTGCAAGTTGCCGACGTCTTGAGTTGTCTTGCGTTGCCAACCTCAGACGTCTTCCTTGGTTTTGTCTCTGTGCATGTGCCTGTGGAGCGTGTGGTTTAGCTTTCTGTGGCTCCACAGTCGTTGTGTGTCTTTGTCGGACCACGAGGATGATCTGGGTGGGATCTAGTGGTGCCGAAGGACACTGTCCTGTTTGCTGTGGTGTTCTCCACGTGCATGCTATCGCTAGGTTTTGGGTCATCATTAAGAAGCTCTAGTTTGGCCTTGCCGTAGGTGCTAGCTGTTGCTAGTTGTGCGGAGCCATTCAGCAGAGTCTTGTGGATGACCTCTTGGCGTTTTCTCGGTTGTTTTCTATCAGTAGTTGCGTCCTCTATCTAGCCTTTGGCAACAGAGTGAGTTACTGACCGGTTGGTCTCAACGGCATGGTCTGTTGAGGGTTCAGTCGCGCAGTTTCCCACTGGCAGTTTCAGTGTTTCTGGTCGGCTTGGTGCGTGCCACGCCTGTGGAGTTGTCGACATCTGCTTGTGTGCTCTGCACCATTGTTGTGCACCCTGGGAGCCATCGGATGTCTGGTTAGGCATTCCCTTTGTGACAGGGTCATGGTGGCGACCACCGGGAAGTCGCGGTGCAACTTAGTGGTCCCTTTGCACCTGTTCTTTTCTCCAACCGGGTTTCGCCCTTAATTTTGAGGACGAAATAATTTTTTGTTGGATGTATTGTAACATCTCGGACTTTCCTGTTTCCTCTGTTGGGTGTTTTGGATGACTGGCCGCTAACGCGTCTTGTTCGGCCGACGCGTTAGTGTCGCGTCGGAGCTACCCGTCGCGATAGTCATCCAGGTTGCGACCACTTAGTGCGTCGCGTTCCTATCGCGCCTGGTCAACGGGTCACGACAGGGTTCTGCTTTTGGTCGTCTGGCACCTGTCAGAAGGACAGGCATGTCAAAGCGGGCTGTCTGGTTGTCGCGGCACCCCTGATGGGCGCGTTCTGGTCATGGTGGGGGCGGTCGTTGTGTTAAGGTGTGTAACGCGACGCCCCACCCCGTCGCGTTCTGGGGACTGGAGGCTAAAAGCCTTGGCCGGTTTCCCCTTTTCCCATTCTTTCCTTCCCTCCTTTCCCTTCTCTCTGAGGAGGGGGAAAGTCTTCCCCTTTCTTCTCTGGCGTTCGAGCGTGGTGACGATGGCAGCAGCTCGTGGCGAGTGGGAGCGGCACCGTGGGAGCGAGGAGGAGGTGGCGAGCTCGTCGTAAAGGCCCCTTGGGGGTTCACTTCTTCCAAAATGGTAGGGATTCTTGTGCCCTTTCCAATCCGAGTGATTGGAAGTCCCTTTGTGTGTTTGCATGCTTTAAATACTTTCCCCATGCTCCCCTTCCCATGGTTGTAGTGTTTGTAGCGTGTGGGGGACCCTGGAATGTATCATTCTGGCGGTCTGCCTTCCAACTGATGTCGCGATCGCCGAGCACGTCGCAACATCAGAGAAGGCGTCGCCCCGTTCGGACGTGACCTTATTGCGGCGCTGGTGGCTGTCGCGATAAGGGTCGCGTCGCGACCCAGTTCCCCGTCGCGACAAGGTTCTTGTCGTGACGCGCCTTCTCGTCGCGACTTAGCGCTTGTCGCGGTGGCCCTGCCTGTCGCGTTCTTAACGCGACGGCCGTGTAGGTCGCGACAGCATTTATGTTGCCGTGGCTGTTTTCGTGGCCCGTTTGGCTTGTCGACTTGTGCCCCAGAGTAGGGTTGCCCTTCGAACCTTCTGTTAGGGAACACGGCAGGTTGGCTCGCTGCGTTCAGTGACCGAAGGTGGCACCTTCATGGTCGTGTCCTAGCGGTGTCGCTAGGAGGCTCGCGTCTGTCTAATAATCGATGGTCTGGCTACCAATCGATTATTAGAATAGCGTTGGTTTCTGTGCTGCGTGGTGGTGTTCCGGTTTCTCGAGCCGTGTCGTGTGTGCCGGCGTTGGCCGACGGCCCTTCTGGGGGTTTTCGGAAGGGGTGCCGTGTGTGCCTGTGTCTGCTGGGCTTGCCTTGGTTACAAGCTAGCTGTGCCATTTTCAGTGGTGGTTGCCCCGCCAGTTCTCTTTCGCCCGATGCTTGGCAGTTTAGGGATTGTCCACGAGACAGGTTGTTACCGTTACCTGAGACCCCCAACCCTGCGCGCTTGTGTCAGAGGGGGTTGCTCCAGGTGGCGGGTGTGCTCAAGTCATGGACTTAAAGCAGAAGGGGAAAACAGTGGGGACAGCAATGTGAGTTGTTTGTAGAGCTCTCTTAGCTGGTCTGGGTCTTCGAGGTGGTTTAGGCGCTCTTCCGGTGCGGACCAGCTAGTCCTTCTCACTGCCTCGCTCTGCGTTGGTTTCGGAGCCACGTAGGGAGGTCAGGCGTGGGGCCGCAGCTCGGCCGGGCTGCAGTGGTTTGTGGTTGTGTTCTTTGCTGTGACTCGCTAGCCTCACTCTACCTAGGGAGGCCATAGGCAAGAGTCAGCGGCTGGAGAGCGAGAGGGTGGACTATGTGTCCATCTCTTAGCTTCCTGTGGCGGTGGCTTGGTTGTTCTTGTTATGACAGAGTTTCTCACATTGTTTCTAAGTGAGTCTCGTCACCCTAGCCTGCACGGGGGTTGTAGCCTACCCTTGTTTAGCTTCCATGGGCTCTGTTGGTTTGGCCTTGTGGGCCGTGTTTAGTGGTTTCCGTTCTACGGGTTCTCTCCGAGTGCTGTGTGCAGGCACCCGACTGCTGTTTCTGTAACCTGTTCCTTGGTGCCATTCATGGTGGCACTAGTGAGTTGTTCCCTGACCTCGTGGAGTGTCCGAGGTGCGGGATGGTTCTGCTTGTGGGCCCTCGACCTTGTGGAGGTCTGAGGTGGCCGTGCCTGTAGTGAGACGGTGCTTCTCACGTGGTTGCTCGGTGTCTCTCGTAGTGACACCTGGTTGTTCCTTCCCGACCTCATGGAGGTCCAGGATGTTGGGTGCTTCTGTCATGAGACTCTGGTCTCACGTGGTTGCTCCGGTGTTCCATGAGCTTCTTAGTCTCGGTGGGTGTATGCCGAGGTGTTGCTTCCGCATTGTGTTTGACTCCGCTGGTTCTGAGGGAGTCATCTTTGGCCTGACCCGGGTTGTGGTCGAGGCATTTTCTCTATTCCGCTGCTTTGTAGCTCTCTGCAGTAGGTGTTTTCTGCTTTACTACTTTGTAGAGTAGTTTTGCTTCCGCTTTGTTGGAGTTCCTGCTGCTCTAGCTGGTAAGGGACTGGTTATCCCTACTGAGCCTTGTTCGCGAGGCTCACCCCCCTACTCTCTTCAGGAAGGGACTTGCTGTCGCAGGAATTCGTTGTCGGACGGTCGTGGTGGTGACTTGTTCGCCGTGCGTTGCCAGCAGTGTGAGTTGTGAGCATGAGTGCTTGTACCGTGAATTGAGAGTGGCCTTTTTGCAAGTCCTCGGGGTTTGCCCCTTAAGGATTGCACCTTTCATTCTGTACCTGTACTTTTATTTGGGACATGTTGTACATAATTTTCCTTATTAATGTATGAACTTTCTTGTTATAGTTATTTGAATTCATTGCTTATCTCACTGGACTAAATACTAACCCTTCCTAAGTCCTCTTCTGAGAGCTTCTTCCATAATTATGAATAGAGCAGGAGCAATAGGATCACCTTGCCTCAAGCCCCTAGAAGATTTAAAGAAGCCAACAGGGGAGCCATTAAGGAGAACCGAGAACTAGAAGTTAGAAACCATCATACCAATATAGGAAATGAACCTAGAAGAGAAGCCTAACTTCATGAGAACAGCAAATAAAAAATCCCATTCCATACTTTCATAAGCTTTGCTGATATCCAACTTAAAAATAGCATTATTCCCTCTGATTTTCTGGCCTATATCTCTGACAAGTTTTCTAGATAGAGAGACATTATCCAAGATGAACCTGCCTTTAACGAAAGCTCCTTGCTCCTTAGAGATAATACCAGGGAGAATACTCACCAGTCTATCACATAAAATCCTGGATACAATTTGTAGCAGAAGTTGCAATGGCTAACCGGTCTAAAATCATTGTAGGTCTTAGGATGAAGTTTCTTGGGAATGAGGGCGATCAGAGAAGAAGTAACCGCCCTGGGGAAAGGAAAGCCCTTGAAGAAACCAATAACCACAGCATATACATCTTGGTGAATAATATCCCAACAGAAGGTGAAGAATTCCCCAGTAAAACCATTCGGCCCTAGAGCACTATTGCCATTTAGGCTCCAAACCGCATTCTTAACTTCCTCCTTATTCAATATACCACAGAGAGAGAGGTTCTGTTCATTAGAAATAAGGGAGGGGATAACATGAAGAAGGGACTCATCAATGACATGATCCGTAGAGTGCAAAAGGTCCTCAAAGAAATGCACAGCCTCATTACAAAGAACCACTTGGTCCTCATTCCACCTCCCATTAATTTGAAGCCTTTGAATGTTATTCCATCTCCTGTTCCCTTGAACCACTGCATAATAAAAAGCAGTATTGTTATCTCCATTTTCCAACCATTCCAGGCTGGCCTTTTAAGCCCAGAACACTTCCACGCAGTGCATAGCCCTTTTGAGATTGGCATTAGTAGCCCCTAGAGCAGATCTATTATCTAGCATAGGGTTATTGTCAAAGGCAACTTGCATTGCCTTAACCTCTTCCTCCTATCTGAGCACATTCTCATTAATATTACCAAAAGTTTCTTTATTCCAGGAACAAAGAGCTCCCCTAACCGCCTTCAGCTTTAGATGAAGAGTGGTAAAAGGATTGGATTGCCAACCAACAGTCTCATCCCAAGCAGCTTTAACAGTGTTTTGAAAGGAAGGATGGGAGGTCCACATAGCCTAGAAAGTGAACCTAGTTGGAGCCCGAGGGGTGTTAGAGAAACCGGCCAGCATAGGAGCATGGTCTGACGGGCCTCTGGGGAGGTACCTCACACTGAACCCCGGAAACTTATTGACACTAATGTTGTTCATAAAAAAATGATCCTGCCTGGCCTTAACAGCCGCCTGCCCAGTTCTGTTATTAGACCAAGTATACTGAGAACCAATGAAACCACCATCTGATAGAGAAGTAGCATGAATAAAAGCATTAAACTCAACCATAGCTTGCAGATTCATTGGGCGCCCTCCCATCTTCTCAGACAACTGGGTAATATAGTTAAAATCACCTCCAACTATCCAAGGAACACCAACATTACTAGACATAGTAATAATATCCTCATAGAGTTGGCGTCTTCTGCTAGAGTCATAGCTGGCATATACCACAACTAACATAAGGTAGACGCTATCATCCTTCAAGGCAGCTAAAGTAATCTGTTGGTTAGAGCAGCTAACAGTGTGCATAGAGTGGTGACACCAGAAAACCTAGATTTTAGACTCCTCTTCCCCGTTTCCTATATAAGATTCCATATCAAGGTATCTGCAAAGAGTGGTCACCCGAGCGAGAGGGACCATGGGCTCAGCAATGGCAATAAGATCTATATTATTCTTCCTAACAATTCTACGAAGCAATCTCTTAGAGGCTGAGTTGGAGATGCCTCTAATATTCCAGTATAAAAGGGAACTATTCATGAGGAAGAGTATCCAGCAGAACCCCCAGCGGCCTTAGCCTTAGATCTCGTCCGGGCACCGACCTTCTTTGTGACAACCACCTCAATTTGAACAACAGAATAGGGCATGAATATATTTTCCTTAGTAGCAATATTAGAAACCATGTTAAGGGAAATATCAGGGGTTTTTGTATGGAAAGGCGAGAGACGAAAAGAATATGCTCCATCATACCTTCTTCCTCAACGAGAGCCATCACCGGAGTTCTCCTGTTTGTGACCCCATCAGCCACAGCAGCCTCTTCATGCACAAATATGCAGGCAGACTCAGGGACTTGCACCTCATGCACCGCAACTTCCCCATGCAGCCCATGCAATGTCAATAGAACCGGGGACGTAACCTGAACTTCCTAAACTTGAGATTCTTCACGTCAGTCCGGAAAAACCTCCTGGCCTGAGACCAAGGCCCTAGAAGTCGGAGCCTTACGACCCTCCTTGTCAGTCTGAACCTTCTGAAGTGAAGAGAATTTATTGCCCATTGTCTGACCAACCGGTTCCACCCAGGGCACCTTCTGTTGCCAAGCTCTTATTACATTGATATTATCTTCCTTATGCACCAGTTCTTGAGTAGCCAAGGTCTTCTGAGGGACCTCTTGCACATCAGTTTTTTTTTGCTTCTTGTTGCACTTCGATTCAGCATGGCCAAGTTTATGACAGAAACAGCAAACGTTCGAAATTCTGTAATAATTAATCTTTTGCCAGAACCCATCAAAACCACAGCCTATCCATATCCTCTCTGGCCTGGGCTTCACTATATCCAATTCTACACAGACAAAAAGCTTCATGAGTTTGCGTAAGCACCAGTGTCGGCTCATAGATCCTCAAGACTTGACCCAGATTACTAGCTATGGACTTCAAGAAATCCTCATAGTAGTAAGTAGCAAGAAGCATAGGAAAGCTAACCCAAATAGGAATAACAGTAGGATCAGCATTAAAATGAATTGGGCATCCCACATGAAGAAACGATATAACAAGCCTTTGATGTACAAATTTCTCCTCATAATAACTTTCAGGTAGTCTTCCTCAGCATCAAAACGCAGCAGCAAATGTCTATGGTTAAGAACATTAATGATGAAATCCCCCTTTAACAGAAGCCTTTGGGAAAGGCAGGACTTGAACTTCGGGATCGAACTCCGACCATAGGTGCATCTGACAATCAAGGCTAGTTTAAAAGTTTGAAGGGACATACCTACCTCTTCACGGGAGAAAAACACAGCCAGCTCTCCAGAATCATTGAAGCTTGGGGGTTTGACACCTATGTGGATAGGAGGAGGAGGCTTAGTAGCTGCAATGATCTGAGCATATGACCGCCTCCCTAGAGTAGCCACGCCATCAGTAGCATCGACCACCCCTGCCACAACAGGAACCGCCATGAAGGCTAGCGACCCCAGCACCGCCGCTAGCCTCTAGGGCCAACGGCTAGAGCCTAAGCCGAAGAGAGAAACCTAGAAAACCCAGAGCTTCTCTCTCTAGAAACTTAGAGAGAGAAACTGACAATCACCTAATTGAATGCAAGATTGATCTAGGTAATTTCCACATTGTTATTGATTGATTGATTGATTGATTGAACTGTTATATGTGAAATGGCCAAATCTATTGTACATGTCCTCGTTATTGAATCCAATATGTCACTGTCTATTGGAATTCTATGGAATTCAACTTGAGATATCCATTATACGTGCTATAGATTATTGAATCTCTTCTATTTGACAAATGATCATACTGTCATCCGTTCCATTGTTAAATGTTCCTTCTCACATGATAAATGTCACTATATTTGTTTCCTGAATCATTTTCGTACATGTTATATCTTGGAATTGTCCATATCATTATCATGATCGTCTTACCATAAGTACTGCATGCTACTATCTTGCCTAATAATATGTTAATTCATGTAAAGTATGCCTGCACCATGAGATATAAATCCTAACTAGGCGTTAGGGGGCTCACACCTACTATCCATAACATTTCAGGAGACGACTATGAGGATGTAGAGCATGATGGGGCTAGGGAAGAGTGATGAGCTTCTCAGATGTACCCGTCCATATAGCACGTCAGCCAATATGTTGAGAGTTAAAGGAGTCTGTAATAGTTAGGGTTACTTTCCTTGATGTCATATGTACTTTGAAATACAATAATGGGCCCTATGTTTGGCTCTGATTATTAAAGTTTGTAAGTTAGTATTGATGGAATTGAAATAAAGATTTATTTGGCTGGGAAGATTATTGACTCAAGTCTTTCGTTATACTTAGTTGTCACTCTGAATTACTTGATTGTGATATTCATACTTGTATCGTTCATGCTCTCGATATTTATTTCCGTTGTTAAATTTCGGGCCGTGACAACACTACCCCGCCACCCCCACACAGCAAGCCCCCCCCCCACACCGCCGAACCCCCCCTCCCCCACACCCCACACTGCCGCCCACCCCCACACAGCAAGCTTCCCCCCTCCAACCACCACACCCCCCCCCCCCCCCACACCCCTGAACCCCCCTGCCCACACCCCCACACTGCCCCCCCACACCCACACACCAAGCCCCCCACTCCCACCCTCACCCCCCCACACACCCACACAGCAAGCCCCCCACCCCCCACCCCACACTCCCCCCCTCCCCCACACTACCGAGACCCCCCTCTCCCTCCCTCACACTACCCCCCCACCCCACTGCCACCCCCCCCACCCTCACCCACTGTCACCCCCCACCCCCAACCTCTGGCAAAACACCACCCCCCAACCCCACCCACTGCCCACCCCACCCCACCCTTGGCCTCCCCCACACACCCCACCCCTGTCAGGTACCCCCTCTCCCAACAGCCTCCCCCCAACTATATCGCGACATAGAGAGAGAGAGAGAGAGAGTGCTTACCATCAGAGGCAGCGATGACAGGCACGATGACGACGGTAGCAGCTCCCATGAGCGCGACTCTGGAAAGAGAGCGAGAGAGAGACCGCGACTCTGGCGGTAGTAGCTCCCACGAGCCTACTCCGACGGCGAACAGGTGCACAAACGGCGGAGGGGACTCCTACGGGCGTGACAGCGATGGCGATCGGAGCGACGGCGGCAGCACACAGTCGGTCTGGAGAGAGAGCGAGAGAGAGAGAGAAGTGAAGAACCAGAGAGGGAGAGAAAGAGAAGAGAAGAAGAACAACGGGGAGAGGAGGAATCACGGAAATAGCGACCGAATAATTCAGTTGCTATTCAGTCTCAAAGATCGCAAACATTTGTGATCGAACTATTATCGGTCACAATTTGGTCTCCAATCTGTGACCGAATTGTGACCGAAAATGTTTGGTCGCAAACTCTATAAACCAAAGGCGCCAAACAGAATAACTTAGAGACTAATTAAAACCAGCCACTATTCGGACTCAAATTTGAGACCAAATAGTGACTAACAGTCAATGAAGCACTAACTGATGAATCTTAGATTCTAGTCATGCAAGATGAACTAAATCAATTCAAAAGAAACCAAGTCTGGTCCCTTATTCCTAGACTATCAGATCATCCTGTGATTGGCACCAAGTGGATGTTCAGGAAGAAGTTGGATGAAGCTGGTGTTATTACTAGAAATAAGGCTAGATTAGTCACTTAAGGCTATTCCTAAAAAGAAGACATAGATTTTGATGAAACATATGCATCAGTTGCTAGACATGAGGCTATTCACATTTTACTAGTATATGTATCTGCATTAGATTTAAAACTTTTTCAAATGGATGTAAAATCAACATTTTTGAATGGCTTTATAAAAGAGGAAGTCTATGTAGAACAACATCTTGGTTTCGATGATTTAGAATATCTGAATCATGTTTTTAAATTGCAGAAAGCATTATATAGTCTGAAACAAGCACTTAGAGCTTGGTATGAAAAATTTAGTACATTTCTGTTAATTCATAATTTCTATAGATGCAAAGTAGACAACACTCTATTTATTAAATCTTGTACTAAAGACATATAAATTGTACAAATTTATGTTGATGACATCATCTTTGGATCTACTGATGAATCTCTATGCAAGTACTTTGAAAAGTTGATGAAGGGAGAATTTGAAATGAGCATGATGGGGAAGCTCAACTGCTTTCTTAGACTACAAATCAAATAAGGCAAAGAAGGAACTCACATTAGTCAAATAAAATACACCAAAGAATTACTAAAGAAATTTGGATTTGACAATGCAAAGCTTTTATCCACTCCAATGAGCACATCAACAAGGTTGGATAGTAATCCAAAAGGTAAGAAGGTGGACCAAAAACTTTATAGAGGTATGATTGGTTCACTACTTTACTTTTTTTTTTAATTAAACTATCCAATGGGTCAGCGACCAGGAGAGTGCACCTCATCCCAAAGGGACGAGATGTTCTCACTCCACCAGACGATCAACCAATGGATAAAAATTTTATTGCTGAAAAACCAGTAAAAGGTATAAAACCCGACGCCAGAACACAACAACCTCTAGGAAGAAACTAAGTACACCCGAACTCCAACATGCAAAGCGAGAAGAACACCCCATGAAAAATCACGGCCTAAAGCTAGGTAATCTAGCTTTATCAACAAGCAAAGCCCCCTAGCCGGAAGAGGGAGATCAGTAAGGGAAAGAAAGACCGAGTTCCTCTCATGCACACAGGCGTGTGAAGCAAGGGAATCCGCCACCTAATTGCCCTCCCGGAATGTATAAACAATCTTAGGCTTAAGAATCTGCAACATATAGTATATACCTCGCCACCAAGGGAAGACAGCCCAGTGAGGTAACCACCCCAGAGTAATAGCCTTGACAAGAATAGCCGAATCAGAATACAAAAATAGAGACATTAAGATGACGTTCCAGAGCCAACCTAAGACCATCATGAATAGCTCTAGTCTCTGCCATTAGGCTGCTCCCAGTGCCATAGAAGAAGGCAAAACCACACACAAAATCTGTAACACCCCATATAAGAATATGTTAAATAGAGAAAATCAGCAGACTACTAACAACTCGGACTAGTCATTTTCAGAGCTCGAGTAGGAAAAGAACTCTGAAGTTAAGCGTGCTCAGTTGGGAGTAGTCCCAGGATGGGTGACCTTCTTGGGAAGTCTATCAACTAGTATGGTTGTTGGGCCAGTTTGTTGGGGGTCATCACAAATGGTATCAGAGCCTTACCCAGCTGGAAGTGTAGGAACTAAGTGCCACATAGGGCAAACTGCTACGCTATGGGAGCCACCTCTTGAGGCCATAATGGCGCAAAGTGCTACATAGTGAGAGCCACCTCTTGAGCCTATGGGGGCCACCTCTAGAATCCTGCTTGCCTGGGGTTTGATTGTGTGCTATGTGAGCAGCGACGAGGACCTCGCTTATATAAGAGGGGTAGATTGTAACACCCCATATAAGAATATGTTAAATAGAGTAAATCAGCAAACTACTAACAACTCGGACTAGTCATTTTCAAAGCTCGAGTAGGAAAAGAACTCTGAAGTTAAACGTACTCAGTTGGGAGTAGTCCCAAGATGGGTGACCTTCTTGGGAAGTCTACCAACTAGTATGGTTGTTGGGCCAGTTTGTGGGTTGGGTCATCACAACTGTAGCGACCCTCTTCATACCGATACGATTATATCAATCTCCATCGGTACAAAGAGCGCCATTACAGTGGGATAGTAATCCAACACTAAACGATAAGGTTGATATGTCCATGAATAATAAAAGAGTAGAACGGAATTAAAAGAAATATTATACTTCATTCCATCATCACCACACATTCCACGGTCTATATAGTAAAAGAAAATACTAGAGTCCACATTATTACAACTTGAAAAGAACTATATTGTCCATATGAATAAACTTTATTCAACTATGAAAGAGAAATATAACTATAACACAAACTCTACTGATTATTCCTTCTCGTATGCAGCGTCAACCTTCACTATGCTTCCCTTAGGCACGAAATCACCTCACCTGTACGCCGAAGCAAATATGAGCCTTACAAGACTCAACAAGTCATCTAAAATATCAAACTTACACATATCACATGCATAATAAGCCACTAACAATGAGGAAAAACACATACCATCACTCTAATCACAACATTACACAGAACATATGGTTCTTATGGTTAACTATACATAATTCATCCAATTACCTTCCTATCTAACACATGCTCATGTTAAAAAGATAACATACACCTACACATGTTTTCTACACATGATATATCTTAGGACGCATGGTTCAAATCTTCATCATATCATTATACAATTTTACCATTTTAAAACATGAGGCAATGTACAAGATATTAGACATTCCTAGCATGATATTGTCAATCTCTCATGCATTTATATCTTTTTATAACGCATTTAACTTGTTGTTTTAAGGTATAATTTATCGTACTCTCTTAACACCTCCGCATGCTTTCTAGTAATCTACACAATACGATACTAAGCATTCTAACATAATTTAGCATAATCATGTTGATACATACATGGTATGAACATACGCACTCTTAAACACCTAACATATAACATGATTTATTACTCTAAACATTTTTCTTATTGTGGAACAACTCTACCAATTAGATCATCAATTATACATAAAGTAGATAGCAATCTAACATGATCTCTATTTATATTTCACATGAACTTTTCCTTATTTATTTACACGTTTCACTTGCTGTTTTAATATGAATAATTCACCATGATATTACCTTTATTAAACATGAATGAAGATTTAAAATACATTCAAATCAGATGGCAATCATCTACAAATTGAACATGGAACTACATACTAAATGAATAACAATTTTATCATGGACTTAGGCATTATTTTATGTGTTTATCAAAATCATAATCTCATTTAGCTTTCTATTTTGCCATGAATCAAACTTAATTATGTGAAATTACACTTATTCTCATGCCATTTCATTCATTTGTCAATTCTACATACTCAATTTTCTACATTGTGTTTCTTTACATATTTGCATGCACATATTCATACACACTATCATATAGGTATTATTAAACTATATCACATGATATTAGCATAATTCTACAATTATGATGTTAATGCATGAACAACAAAATAAGTATGTACGTATTAATACATTGGTTTTCACATGTGATTACATTCTCATTATCTTTTACTCTTCCTTACTTATAAATTTACACTTCTTTCATTTCATTTACTAATGTGTTCACGTTTATCACTTATCACAACAATTGCACTTATCACGTGCCACATTCACTTATCACTTTGCACTTCTATTCACATTTAATCTCTTAAATTGCCGTGACACATAGTCCTAACTACCAAGTAGAGGAAAACACTCACTTTAGCACTTAATGCTTTTCACTTAGCACTTAACACTCACTTTCACATATTTGTCACCTAGGCAATGCGGTGGCAAATCTAGGTAACTGTGCAGAACCGGGAGAAGCCCTTTCCACCCTAACCAGCTGTACTTGTCCACCTCCAGGATTTTTCCTAATGCCCTTAGGATTTATCTCATAACGTTGAGCCTTCCATATGGACTTTTTTATGGTACAGCTCTCAGACCCCTATGGTAGCAGTGTTAAACATGGCTAAATATTATATTAATCACTTTATCATTCTCATCACATTTTACTCATGCTCATACACATATTTTCATCCCATTTCACACACACTTTATATAATATTCACTTTTCCATTTACACAAATTCACCTTACTGTTAAACAATGATAAATAACTTAAAATAAGATTTTAACATGCTGCTAACTTTTGATTTACATATAATTAACTCTATCATGCTTAACATGGCCATTTTTCTCATTTCAAAACATAACAGTACTTATTATCATCAGATCTTCATGAAATTTTTATCACAAGTTAAATACAGTAAACATAACACATTCTAAATTTTCTATATTTTTTTGAATGGGAAATATATTTATAACAATTAAATCAATTTACTGGTACATGTCTCACTAATTTCTCTAAAGTAGAAATTCTAGTAAAACAGTCTAATATAATAGTGTCAATGCGTATATACAATCAAGACATCATCACAAAAAAATTTTCCAAACCCTAACTCACATCTGACCTATTTACACAAATTAAACATGGTTATTCTATGCTCATAATTCAATTTCCAGAATTTTAATAATTAACACAAATCATGAAAATTCATGAAAACCTTATGACATGACCTACTGATCACCCTTGACCCCACATAAAAGTTACAACATGAACACATACCCAAAAATCATTTAAACATATTAAAGAAGATCAAATAGCATTTTTCAGAACACTGAAGAACTTAACTGCACAGTCCTGGCCGCCAACTGAGTTAACTGCGGCATCCCTTGCCGTCAACTCACGAACTTGATGGTAGGGGATGTTGCCGTCAACTTCCAGACAGCAATCAGCATAGACAACACTCACATGTATGGGGAAAATGTAGGGTCCAGGACTCGAGGAAAAATCCAGAAAAATTCTAGGACCTAGGGGACATGTCTAAGATTGATATACATAGGTTACTTGCCTCTAATAAAATCCTAGAAGATCAAATCTTGCCGTTGAAGCCCTCCTCGACCAAAGCAAGTGGGTGCTCAGAAATTCCTTTGATCTGGTTCTCCAGTCGTTGTAGGTCGTTCCTCGGGGTTGGGGATGCCTCCTTGATGGTTGGACTACGCTCCAGTCATTGTAGATCTCCCAGAAAATCCTCCCGTCGCCAGATCAGAGCTTTGGAACTTTAGCTTTTCTCACAAAAAGTGCTAGGGTTTCACAATGACCAAAAAGGCTTGGTGCGGCCAGAAGATGGGTCTTTATAAGGTTGGATGGGTTTCCTAAATCTAGAACCGTTACGCAGGAGGATATAGACGTCAACATCGGTTGCAGTCAACTGCACAGTTGACGTCAAGGGGTTGGCCGCCAACAGGGGGTTGGCGTCCAGGAGGTGGCCACCCACTGTCTCTTGGCGTCTAGGGATGTGGACACCAAGAAGGCCTGCAAGTTGGCGGCACAGTGTTTGCCGCCAACTGTGCCAGATAGCCCAAACATCTAATTTCATCAAATTTAAACATACATTTAGGCTCCAACAATATAGTATGAGCATAATTAAATATTTTTACATTTATTACATAAATTATATACATTACACATTATTTATAAGTATAATTTGCAATAATCTCAATTAAAGATAATATGCATGAAGTGACATACATATGTATACATATGCACCATAGTTGCATGTATTATGCACGAATATATATATATATATATATATATATATATAATACACACTCTATTATTTAGATATAATACATGTCATAATCAAGTCAATGGTTGTTGCAATCAGTAAATATCATATGTACGACATTAGATTTATACATCTATACACGTACAAAGTATAATTTAGTACAACATGCATGAATTTACATAAATATAGCTTGCTTATAATATTTTGATTTATTTTACATGCACCGTATTATTTAAGTACCATATACACTATAAACAATTTAGCATGCTAATAATAAACAAATATCATTTGCACAGGATGGACGTATAGATATATGTATACATGCGTATACTCATGAGTAATTATACTTATAACATACATAAGGTAAAACATATATGCATATACATACCTACATCATTTAGATACATACATGATTCACATTATTGTTCACACCTCATAACAATTTACCATGCTTAGAAATAGATATATAATTTGAATAAGATTAATATATATGTGCACATATATACACATCATAGCTACATATAATATGCATGGAACACAATATGCATCTCAACCATTAGATAATATATATACACGTTTAAATATAGTACGTGTACAGAAGTAAAATCATATATGCTTACAAGATGCATGATAGTACTTTACATTATATGTGTAACATTACTTTAATATATCATGCATAATATTTAAATAAATACCTTATATACAAAATTGGCTAATTGCTTATATTCACGAAAATAATATACAATTTGATAGTTTTAATATGCAAAATTTTAATACGTACACTAAATATATGACATGTAAATATCGCATGCTCAATATAAAATGATGGAAAAATTCGGGGTCTCACAAAATCACCATTGATATCCCTGAAGCAACCTCCACCACCACAAATACCCGGGTTGCCTTTACAAGCACCATCAACATTAATACAATAGTTGTTCACAGGAGGATTGCATTTGACAATTATAGGCGCCCTGACTTTAGTTTGTGCTTGAACATTAAAGTCCTTAAGAATAAGAGCTTGGCTGAAAGATAAGGGCCGATTAAACTTAAGAGAGTCCAAAACTTTCCTAGCAATCAGCAGAACCTTATTTTAATTTTGTCCAAAGATATAGCAGCCCCTTCCATGCGAGCAGTGCATCTGAATTTCCACACCTCCCATAACATAACAATTGTAAAAAATAAACCAGTGAAATGGAGCGCAGAATTCAGATTGGTATTAGTAATGACGCTCCAGCACCGAATGGTAACAAGATCAGAGAGATGAATCCTATTACTAAGAAGCGGTGCAATCCAGCTCCGCAGCTCAGTAGCGATATCACTAGAAATGAAAAGATGGTCCAAAGTTTCTTGTTTAGGAGACTTGCAACAGACACATTTGGACACCAAAGGAATCCCACAATCAACAACTCTGGAATCAACGTGCACTGCTCTATGAAGAAGCTTCCAAACAAACATGGTAGCACGAGGAGGGATAGCATGGTGCCAAACTTTCAACCAACTACTTTTACTTACTCTAGGATTAGAAACAAGGTAGTAGGCAGATTTAACAGTGAAGATACCATTAGCATTGCCATACCAGATAAACGTATCTAGGTTATCAGATAGAGAAGCCTGAACAGGATGGTGGGAAGCACCCATCCAGTTCCAAACCATGTGATTATCATCCAAAACCATATCTTTAACTGAAACATTAGGCCAAAGATGGTCATTAGGAAATATGTTCCTAAACTCCTGCATCAAGGTTTTACCACCAATCCAAACATCTTTGAAAAAATCAATCGAGGACCCATCACCCCCCATCCATCTGGTATTAGCAAAGACCAAGTCTTTCCCTTGGAGGAAGACTTTCTTTGAGACTCCAATGGGGAAAGGAGTACAAATTTCAGATAAATGTTGTTGCTTGAGAAACCGCTGCTTGGCATAACGAGACCAAAGCGAGTTGCCATGTAAAATATTCCATATTTGTTTCGCCTCCAAGGCCACCTGCAAAGTTTCCAAATTTCTGAAGCTCAGACCTCCCTCCACAAAAGGTTTCTACATTTTGTCCCAGGACACCCAGTGCCGCCTGAAGTTTCCATCCGCGCCCTGTCAAAAGAAGTTAGCACAAAGTCTGTCGATCTGCTTACAAATCCTTTTAGGAATATAGGTTGAACTAGCCAAGTATATAGGGAGACTTAAAAGAACTGATCTGATAAGGACCACCCCCCCAGCCTGGGACAACATTTTAGATCTCCATCCAGCAAGTTTGTTTGCTACACAATCCACCATAAACTTGAAGTCATTCACCTTGAGTCTTCCTGGTTTAATCGGAACACCCAAATATCTCATACTACCTTGGTGGTGCCTATACCCAATAAGGTGATTCAACCGGGACGTCAGAACAATTGGGGCCTTAGCTGAAATTTGGAAATAGCTTTTCCTTGCATTAACTTGCTGACCGGAACTCATTTCATATTGACGCAGAAAATTCAGGAAAAGTTTAACATTCATGATACCGGCATTCATGAAAACCAAAGTATCATTAGCATATAATAAGTGTGAAACCTGGAGACCTCCACGCGGGCTACTGAAGTGCTTGATACTCCCATTTGCAAACAGACTCCCCAAACTTCTACTAAGAACTTCAGAGGCAATGATGAAAGGGATAGGTGCCAGGGGATCACCTTGACGGATACCCCTGGAGGATTTAAAAAAGACATTAACTGACCCATTGAAGTTGATAGAAGACCAGCAATTGGATAACATCATACCGACATAAGAAGTAAACCTGCTGCAAAAACCAAACTTCTTCATCACCTGCCAAATGAAATCCCATTCCATCCTGTCGTAAGCCTTGGCCATGTCTAATTTAAACATGACGTTGGAACCTCTGACTTTCCGATCAATGTCTCTATGCAAATGGCGGGACAAGGAGACATTATCAAGAATATAGCGCCCCTTCACAAAGGCACTTTGCTCATCGGAGATAATAGTAGGGAGGATCAAGGTAAGATGCTCACAAAATAAATGAGAGATAACTTTATAAATAAAGTTGCAGACACTTATGGGTCTGAAATCACCAAAAGTGGTAGGCTCCGCTACTTTCAGAATGAGAGTAATAAGGGATGAAGAAATCCCTCTAGGCAAACCATGGCCCGCAAAAAACCCCTACACCATAGCAACCATGTCATGGCTGATAATACTCCAGCAATGAGTGAAGAAAAGACCCGAGAAGCCATCCGGGCCAGGAGCACTTGAGCTGTCCATAGAGAAGATCACATATTTAACTTCTTCTTCAAGGGGAACTTTACAAAGCATATCATTCTGGTCAGAGGTAATCAGTGTTGGAATACAACCCAAAATCTTAGGATCAACAACATGATCCTCCGAATTGAGGAGGTTTTGGAAAAAAATAACCGCTTCCTTCCTAAGCACTTCCTAGTCAGAGCACCAGTCACCACTACCATTAATTTTCAATCTATGAATATAAGACTGCCTCTTGTTGCATTTCACTGTGGCATGATAAAAAGCAGTGTTTCTGTCACCATTCATGAGCCAATCAACTCTAGATTTCTGCTTCCAGAAAACTTCTTCCCTGTTCAAAGCAATATAAAGTTTGGCATTCGCAGCAAACAGGGCCACACGATTATCATCAGAAGGAGTTCCATCAAAAACGTGCTGGAGACGCTCAACCTCCTCAGAGGCCAGCCTAACCATTTGGGAAACATGACCAAAAACCTCTTTATTCCACAGTTTAAGCATCGTTTTCACCTCCTTTAGCTTCACCTGAAGTCTAAGAAGCGGGTTGACAAAAGTATCTGTGTTAGCATTCCAAGCCTCAGAGACAACCCCCATGAAAGTATCATGCAAAATCCACATCTCCTGAAACACAAGACGGCTAAGGCCGCTGCCAGAATCAACATAAGATAAAGCAAGAGGGCAATGATCAGAAGGACCTCTCCTGAGCTGTTTGACACCAAATTCAGGAAGAGTCGCCTGCCATTTTGCATTAAAGAACACACGATCAAGATGGGCACTGATATTAGTGCTACAATCCGGTTATTCATCCAAGTATAAGTAGAGCCAATATAACCAGCATCAAATAAACCAATTGCCGCAATGAAAGCATTAAATTCTGTCATCCCATTGAGACTACTTAAAGACCCTCCCTTTTTTTCTGATGGCTGAGCAATACAGTTAAAATCACCTCCCACCAACCATGGAATATCCATAGAAGAAGCAAAGTTTATCAGATCAGAAAAAAGGATGTGCCTTAAACCATAATCACAAGACGCATAAACACAGGTGATATAGCAAGAATAAGAAGAGCTATTCATGAGACCCAAGGTAATATATTGATCAGATTTCTCCACCACATGCAAACAGATAGAGGAATCCCAGAAAACCCATATTTTAGAATTTTGATCCAAGTTACCAGCAAAGTTCTTCAACTTAATGAACCTCGATAACTTGGAAGCTCTCTCTAACGGTTGCTTAGGTTCCATAATAGCCAAAAAAGACGGATGTAGCTGAGTTACCAACTTCTTGAGACTCCTGCGGGAATTAGCATTCCCTACACCATGGATATTCCATAAGATAGCAGAATTCATTAACACACAGTGTCCTTCCCCCTGTCAACTGATCGAGCACGAGCTCTAGTAATCACCCGAACTTTGCAATCTATGTGCCCTTCCTCAACCACTACAGGGTTCGAAGGCATAATAAAATTATCCATCAAAGCCAACTGAGAAGTATCCAACTCCCTGTCCGAACCCCGGTCTCTGAACCGAACATAGCCGTCTCTGGATGGCCGTACGTCACTGGCTTCACCTGCAATAACTTCTTGGCATGCAACGTGACCATTATCATGATACCCCAGAGGCTTATTATCTTTTCTTGTAGTATCAACCCTGATATGCTTACCACGATCACCAATCGTAATATCAAATGTAACCACTCCTCCATCCTCCTGAAGAGTAATGCAGTTCTCACGAACCATAACCCGATAGTTCTCATCATGCTCTTTATTATTATTCCCATGACCAAGAACATCATTCTTCTTAGAAAGTTCATCCGTAACAATTTTCTCCCCCAGAGAAGCAGTCGCCATAGGAATAACAGACGACTCAGGAGAGGTGTAACCCTCACCATTAAACCCTCCTGTTGGCATATCATCTGAACACGATGGGCCTGCTCCGTCCCCAGTACTAATAGGAACCCAAACTTTAGCAAGTTGAATAGCGGCCTTAGAGACAGTAGTATTACGCTTAGGAATCTGCACCCCCTCCTCTGAAGAGTGACAATTATCTTTAACATGGCCCAGTCTAAAGCAAGAGAAACAATAATCTGGCAAGTTTAGGTACACAACTTCCTGCCAAAGTCCTCTGAAGTTTGGTACAACAATAATCTGGATCTTTGAGACCACACCTGGATGAAAGGTGAGAATGGATTTCCGGAATAGCAGGCCTCCCATATGCTTTCTTCACCACCACTGTGAACATGAAAGGTTTCAACGAGGCCTCCATCTCCTCCTTTGAAAAGAAGACCACAAGTTCACCCTTGACTGTGAACGCTGGAGCATGCAACTCGGTATCCACCGGGGGAAGTTCTAAGGAGGCGGCCACCAACCTAGCGAAGGAAGGACCGGCTGCAGGCAGAGGCATCGCCCCTCCTACATCTTCAATGCCCGACCAGGTCCCAAGGGCCGGCGGCACCAAACTGGGAAGGAAACCACAGAGCTTCTCTCTCTAGAAACCCTAGATCACTACTACTTTACTTAACTGCGAGTAGACTTGATATTTTATTTAGTGCATGCATGTGTGCTAGGTATCAATCAGATCCCAAGGAATCTCACTTGGTTTCAGTAAAAAGTATTTTCAGATATTTAGCTCATACTCATAATCTATTTCTATGGTATCTTAAAACTTGTAAGATCAATTTAATTGGATGCTCATATGCTGACTATGCTGAATGCAAGGTGGATAGAAAAAGCATCAGTGGTTGTTGTCAATTTCTTGCAAGATGTTTGATCTCATGGTCACTCAGTATCCTTATCAACGGCTGAAGCTGAATATGTGGCTACTGGGAGCTATTGCACTCAACTTCTTTGGATCAAACAACAAATTGAAGATTATTATGATACGCCGAAATTTCATTCATTTTATATTATGCATGTGTTATCTACCTGTTTATGTATATAGTGTATGTATTAAAATGTGCGTATTTCAATTTCTAAATTTCTCATGTGCATATGTAAGAATATAAATACATTATTTTCTGTGAATGTAAGTAATTAACTAATCTTGTATGTGTAGTACTTATTTAGAAACCATACATAGTATATTAATTAATCTTGTGCATGCAAATATGTAAATTTTGTTATACATCTTACAGGTATATATGTGAGTTAATTTTGTATGCATGTGATGAGTATAAATGTACATATTGTATTTACTTATTTCATGTACAATATA
Organism: Colocasia esculenta; assembly: GCA_014218235.1. Classification (NCBI taxonomy): domain Eukaryota; kingdom Viridiplantae; phylum Streptophyta; class Magnoliopsida; order Alismatales; family Araceae; genus Colocasia; species Colocasia esculenta. Next base: position 103,164,414 of record CM024755.1, on the reverse strand, counting down.
TGTAACTGTGTTGTGTAGATGTGTGTATATATATATATATATATATATATATATATATATATGCATATATGTATATGTCAACTTAAGTGTGTGTATAAAAGTAATTATGGTTGTATAGATTATTCTTATTTAACTTTATGCATGTTGTATCTCAATAATACTATGCATGTACTATCTAACTAATGAAGTGCATATTATACTACTTATTCCATGGATATTGTGTGTAAGTATACATTGTACATATGTATATATGTATGTTCATCTTATGCATGTGATATCTATCTGATTCTATACACATTAAGTAGTTCATAGTATATATACGGTACTTGAATAATATTGTGCGTATGATAGGTAAGTATTGTCATTTACCTTGTAAGTACACGTGAGTTACTTTTCGTACATGTATATCTTTAAGTGTGCATGCATTATCTTACTATCGATGTATGTGTTATATTATTTAGAAACATGCATGTTGGATGTAATTACGTTGAGTACATGTATGTATGCATATGTTTAACTTGATACATATGATATCTTGTGTAACTATTTTGATGTATATGTTTGTTTGGGCCAAAGTGCACAGTTGGCGGTAGGATACTGTGCCGCTGACTGCCAGGCCAGGGTTGGCGTCCAGATCAATGGACGCCAACTACCCCTGCTGGCGGCACAAAAGGTGGACGCCAAGTTCCCCGTGTGTAGGCCGGTTCCAGATTTGGTAACACTCGCATTTGGTCTAGTTTCAGCTTAGGAAAGTCTTGTGTGACCGTAGGAAACCTACCCTAGTGCGTACCCAACTTGCCCAGCCTTATAAAACCACCCTTTTCTGGCCACGCCAAGTCTTTTTGGGTGATGGGAAAAGCTAGGGTTCTTGTGGAGAAAAGTTGAACTTTGAAGACTTCGATCCGGCGACTAAAGGAGTTTCCTGGAGGTCTACAATGATTGGAAGATAGTTCAACCATCAAGGAGGCATCCCCAACTCCGAGGATCAACCCACATCAACAGGGGAATCAGATTTGAAGAGTTTCTAAGCACCTTCTTGGCAGGGCCGAGGAGGGCTTCATCGATGAAGTTTGATCTTCTAGGATTTATTTAGAGGCTTGTAACCCATTGATGTCAACCCTATACATGTCCCCTTAAGTCCTAGCATTTTTCCAGATTTTTCCTCGTGTCTTGGAACCTCCAATTTCCCCTGGTTTTGATCTGTTGTGCGCATGGTATGCTGGAAGGAGCATGGCGGCCACATCTTGTGCCACCAAGATCCTGTGTAGGTGGCACCAGAGTGTGCCATTTGCAGTAGGCGGCCACATCCTGTGTAGTTAAGTTCTTCAGAGTTTTAAAAGTGCATTGTTTGATCTTTAAATTGTATTACTTGGACTTCTGAATGAGTATGCATGCTATAAATTTTATGGGTAGTCATATGCAGTCATTAGGTCACATCATGAGGTTATTGTGAATTTCTGTACATGGTGTTAATTATTTAAATTTTTGCATTTCTAAGAGAAGCATGATTTGTATATATTAAATCCTGAATAATTAGCTTTGTTGTGTATTAGGATTTGGAAATTTTATATAATCATATGATGACTGTTTCCCTATGTTCGAGGTATTAAGCATGACTGGTTGGTTGTAACTCATGTATTACTGAATTTCTTGATAAATAGGCCTGAAACTTTTCTTAATTAGTAAAATTATATTTACTATTCGGAAAAACTTGGAAAATTGAAAAGGTGATATGTTTACTAGTTAAATCCTGTGATAAAAAATTGGATCTATTCTGATGACAGCAAGTGCATTTATTAATTAAACCATGTAAATTAGTCATATTGAGCATGTGAAATGTAACCTTGTGTGATTCGGTAATTAACAGTATGACTAGGACTGTAATATGAGTTGTTTTATTACTGAAAACAGTAGTATCATGGTTAATTAAGGCATGTGCAATTGTTAAATAATGCATGTAAAGTGATTAAATAGTATATGTGAAATATGTGATTAATGTGAGAAAATGTGATAAAGTGAATGTGTAATAATTGGGCCAAAATTGACACATAGAAAAGTCCTATGGAAGGCTCAACGTTTTGAAAAGTATATCCTATAGGGCATTAGGATGAAAACCTGGAAGTGGACAAGTACCACTAGATAGGGTGGAGAGGGCTTCTCCCGATCTGCACAGTTACCAAGATTCGCCACTAGATTGCCCAAGTGGCAGGTATGTGTTATGAGATGTGATGTGATGTGCTATGAGATGAGCTATGTGCTATGAGATATGTGCTATGCGATATGGGTGCGTGCGTCCTCTAGTAGGTAGTTAGGAATATGTGTCACGACAATATAAGCGATAAAATATGAATAAAGTGTAAAGTAATATGTGAATGTGGCACGTGGTAAGTGCAAATGATATGATATGTGATAAATAAAAGTGTAAGAATAAACAATGTGAAGAATGTGTGAAAAGATATGTAAGGGAGAGTTATTGTTAATGAGAGCATGATTGCATGTGAAAACCAACGTAATAATGCATATATATATTCATATCATTTATGTGTTAATATCTTGATGAAAAATCATGTTTAACATCATGTTATATTGTTTATTAACTTCCATGTAATTATGTGTATGTAACCATGTAATTTATGCAACATGAAAGATGAGCATGTAGGAATGTTAAATGGATAAGATAACATGTGAACAAATGTAAATCCATGTAATTGAGTTTATTTCATGTCAAAACAGCAAGTAAAGTGTGATTATGTATGTGATAAATACATGGAAGGATGTTTAGGTTTCATGCTAGATGTAATGTTTACTTAGTAGAAAGTTCCATGCTTTAACTGCTTATTGTTGCCAACCAACTTGAATATATTTTAAATCTTCAATTCATGTTATAAAATGTGAAATCATATATAATGAGATTTATTTATATTAAAACAGCAAATGAAATGTGTAATTAAATGTGAATAGTGCATGTGAAACATGAATAGATATCATGCTAAGTTACTTTTTACTTTGTGCTTAAACTTATGCTCTAGTCGTAGAATTGTATCATAAAAGGGATAATGATTGTATTGATAAATCTTGTTACATGTGAGGGGTAGTAAGCATGTATAGGTGTTTGTTTATGTAAAGTATGATTGACACAAGTTACGGGTTGAATCATGAGTTAAATTAAGTGTCATGTATAGGAGGCATGCGTAGATATATGTCATTATGTCCATGTGCTAGTATAACTTTGGCTTAATAGAATTTCATGTTAGTACCCATGATCTAAAATGAGTACATGTTAATCTAAAGCATATATTTAAGTGGTCTAGATATGTGGATGGTTGTTTAAAGCATGTGTCATGTAATGCCTTTATTGTGAAAAGATAGTATGTCTTTTCTCAATTGTGTAATAGTTAACATGTGTGTGATATGTGTAAAGTTGAGTCTTTGGATTACTTGCTGAGTCTTTAGACTCATACTTGTTTCGGCATACAGGTGAGACAGGTATCCCGTACTAGAGGAAGGCATAGCGAGGAGCATTCCCGAGCGTGAGGAGTAGTTTGTGGAGCGCTTAGTAGTTGTACTTTTCCCTTTCTTAGTATGAATAATGTTAAATTGCATGGACAATATTATGAACAATGTAGTTCTTTTATCATGTAATAATGTGGACATTGTCATTTCTTTTCGCTATATAGACTGTGGAATGTGTGATGGTGATGAAATAAAGTTGAGTTATTTATTTTATTTCCACTGTACTCAATTGCTATCCACGTACATATCAACATATTGTTAAATGTTGGGTTATTATCCCACTATAATGACGCCCTTTGTACCAATGGGGATTGGTATAATCATACCGGTATAAAGAGGGTCATTACAGAGATGGTATCAGAGCACAAGGTTGAGATGGTACATGGATAGACCATCATCATCATTATATTGCAAAGTCTCTATAGAAAATTATCCATATATGTAGAAATTACTAATAATGAATGAAAGATAGTTAAGGAAAATAGTTAGGATTTAGTAACTTAGATTATAACTAGATTAATGGTTTTGCAGTCTATGGCTGGTCGTGGTAGACGTAGTGCTCAGTCTAGGAGGTATGAGCAGAATCACAAGGTAAAGAAGTTCATGAAGGGGCTCAAACCATCATTGAAAGCGAGACTTTTAGAGTTTGACCCCCGTACCTTGGAAGAGGTTCTCAGCGTAACAAACAGGCAAGAGAGTAGCGTGGAACCATACAAGGAAAAGAAGGAAGCTCAGAAGAAGGAAGTACCTGAACCATTCCAACGGCAAGATAGGAAGATGAAGAAACTCATGGAAGGTCAGCAATCAGGTACGGTACCAGGCAGCGTGAAGCCCGAGTGTGTACAATGTGGGAAGCGTCATGGCGGGAGCGTATGTTGGCGAAAGGAAGGAAGATGTCTTAAATGTGGCAGTAAGGATCATCGGCTTAGAGAGTGTCTGAACCTGAAGACGAAGTTCATTCCACAAGATGTTTCATCAATAGCAATAAAGGAGCAAGTGGCAGAGCAACAAGCACTAGCCAGGGAGTATGTGATGGCCGGAGATGACCTCGGCGACGTCACCACAGGTACTCAATTTGATCTTCGAGGACGAAGATCTTTTTCAAGGGGGAAGAGTGTGATACCCAGAAATTTCATTCATTTTATATTATGCATGTGTTATTTACCTATTTATGTGTATAGTGTATGTATTAAAATGTGCATATTTCAATTTCTAAATTTCTTATGTGCATATGTAAGTATATAAATACATTATTTTCTGTGAATGTAAGTAATTAACTAATCTTGTACGTGTAGTACTTATTTAGAAACCATACATAGTATATATAATTAATCTTGTGCATGCAAATATGTAAATTTTGCTATACATCTTATAGGTATATATGTGAGTTAATTTTGTATGCATGTGTTGAGTATAAATGTACATATTGTATTTACTTATTTCATGTACAATATATGTAACTGTGTTGTGTAGATGTGTATATATATATATGCATATATGTATTTGTCAACTTAAGTGTGTGTATGCAAGTAATTATGGTTGTATAGATTATTCTTATTTAACTTTATGCATGTTGTATCTCAATAATACTATGCATGTACTATCTAACTAATGAAGTGCATATTACACTACTTATTCCATGGATATTGTGTGTAAGTATACGTTGCACATATGTATATATGTATGTTCATCTTATGCATGTGATATCTTTCTAATTCTATACACATTTAGTTGTTCATAGTATATATATGGTACTGGAATAATATTATGCGTATGATAGGTAAGTATTGTCATTTACCTTGTAAGTACACGTGAGTTATTTTTCGTACATGTATATCTTTAAGTGTGCATGCATTATCTTACTATCGATGTACGTGTTATATTATTTAGAAACATGCATGTTGGATGTAATTACGTTGAGTACATGTATGTATGCATACGTTTAACTTGATACATATGATATCTACTTGTTTTGGTACCCATTAAATGGTGTATGATGTGATTGTGTAACTATTTTGATGTATATGTTTGTTTGGGCTAAAGTGCACAGTTGGCGGCAGGATACTGTGCGGCTGACTGCCAGGCCAGGGTTGGCGTCTAGATCGATGGACGCCAAGTACCCTTGTTGGCGGCACAAAAGGTGGACGCCAAGTTCCCTGTGTGCAGGCCGGTTCCAGATTTGGTAACACTCGCATTTGGTCCGGTTTCAGTTTAGAAAAGTCTTGTGTAACCGTAGGCAACCTACCCTAGTGCGTACCCAACCTACTCAGCTTTATAAAAACACCATTTTCTGGCCGCGCCAAGTCTTTTTGGGTGATGGGAAAAGCTAGGGTTCTTGTGGAGAAAAGTTGAACTTTGAAGACTTCGATCTGGTGACTAGAGGAGTTTCCTGGAGGTCTACAACGACTGGAAGATAGTTCAACCATCAAGGAGGCATCCCCAACTCCGAGGATCAACCCACATCAACAGGAGAATCGAATTTGAAGAGTTTCTAAGCACCTTATTGGCAGGGCCGAGGAGGGCTTCATCGACAATGTTTGATCTTCTAAGATTTATTTAGAGGCAAGTAACACATTGATGTCAACACTATACATGTCCCCTTAAGTCCTAGCATTTTTTCGGATTTTTCCTCGTGTCCTAGAACCTCCAATTTTCCCTGGTTTTGATCTGCTATGTGCATGGTCTACTGGCAGGAGCATGGCGGCCACATCTTGTGCCGCCAAGATCTTGTGTAGGCGGCACGAGAGTGTACCATTTACAGTAGGTGGCCACATTCTATGTAATTAAGTTCTTTAGAGTTTTAAAAGTGCATTGTTTGATCTTTAAACTGTATTACTTGGACTTTTGAATGAGTATGCATGCTGTAAATTTTATGGGTAGTCATATGCAGTCATTAGGTTACATCATGAGGTTATTGTGAATTTTTGTACATGGTGTTAATTATTTAAATTTCTGCATTTCTGAGAGAAGCATGATTTGTATATGTTAAATCCTGAATAATTAGCTTTACTGTGTATTAGGGTTTGGAAATTTTATATAATCATATGATGATTGGTTCCCTATGTTTGAGCTATTAAGCATGACTGGTTGGTTGTAACTCATGTATTACTGAATTTCTTGATAAATAGGCCTGAAACTTGTCTTAATTAGTAAAATTATATTTACTATTCGGAAAAACCTGGAAAATTGAAAAGGTGATATGTTTACTGGTTATATCATGTGATAAAAAATTGGATCTATTCTAATGACAGAAAGTGCATTTATTAATTAAACCATGTAAATTAGTCATATTGAGCATGTTAAATGTAACCTTGTGTGATTCAGTAATTAACAGTATGACTAGGACTGTAATATGAGTTGTTTTATTACTGAAAACAGTAGTATCATGTTAGGTTAATTGAGGCATGTGCAATTGTTAAATAATGCATGTAAAGTGATTAAATAGTATATGTGAAATATGTGATTAATGTGAGAAAATGTGATAAAGTGAATATGTAATAATTGGGCCAAAATTGACACTGCTACCATAGAGGTTCGAGAGCTGTACCATAGAAAAGTCCCTATGGAAGGCTCAACGTTGTGAAAAGTATATCCTAAAGGGCATTAGGATGAAAACCTGGAAGTGGACAAGTACTACTAGATAGGGTGGAGAGGGCTTCTCCCGGTCTGCGCAGTTACCAAGATCCGCCATTAGATTGCCCAAGTGGCGGGTATGTGTTATGAGATGCAATGTGATGTGCTATGAGATGAGCTATGTGCTATGAGATATGTGCTATGCGATATGGGTGCGTGCGTCCTCTAGTAGGCAGTTAGGACTATGTGTCACGGCAAATTAAGCGATAAAATATGAATAAAGTGTAAAGTAATATGTGAATGTGACACGTGGTAAGTGCAAATGATATGATATGTGATAAATGAAAGTGTAAGAATAAACAATGTGAAGAATGTGTGAAAAGATATGTAAGGGAGAGTTATTGTTAATGAGAGCATGATTGCATGTGAAAACCAACGTAATAATGCATATATATATTCATATCATTTATGTGTTAATATCTTGATGAAAAATCATGTTTAACATCATGTTATATTGTTTATTAACTTCCATGTAATTATGTGTATGTAACCATGTAATTTATGCAACATGAAAGATGAGCATGTAGGATTGTTAAATGGATAAGATAACATGTGAACAAATGTAAATCCATATAATTGAGTTTATTTCATGTCAAAACAGCAAGTAAAGTGTGATTATGAATGTGATAAATACATGAAAGGATGTTTAGGTTTCATGCTAGATGTAATGTTTACTTAGTAGAAAATTCCATGCTTTAACTACTTATTGTTACCAACCAACTTGAATATATTTTAATCTTCAATTCATGTTATAAAATGTGAAATCATGTGTAATTAGATTTATTTATATTAAAACAGAAAATGAAATGTGTAATTAAATGTGAATAGTGCATGTGAAACATGAATAGATATCATGCTAAGTTACTCTTTACTTTGTGCTTAAACCTATGCTCTAGTTGTAGAATTGTATCATAAAAGGGATAATGATTGGATTGATAAATCTTGTTACATGTGAGGGATAGTAAGCATGTATAGGTGTTTGTTTATGTAAAGTATGATTGACACAAGTTATGGGTTGAATCATGAGTTAAATTAAGTGTCATATATAGGAAGCATGCGTAGATATATGTTATTATGTCCATGTGCTAGTACAGCTTTGGCTTAATAGAATTTCATGTTAGTACCCATGATCTAGAATGAGTACATGTTAATCTAAAGCATATTTAAGTGGTCTAGATATGTAGATGGTTGTTTAAAGCATGTGTCATGTAATGCCTTTATTGTGAAAAGATAGTATGTGTTTTCTCAATTGTGTAATAGTTAACATGTGTGTGATATGTGTAAAGTTGAGTCTTTGGATTACTTGCTGAGTCTTTAGACTCATACTTGCTTCGGCGTATAGATGAGACAGGTATCCCGTACTAGAGGAAGGCATAGCGAGGAACATTCCCGAGCGTGAGGAGTAGTTTGTGGAGCGCTTAGTAGTTGTACTTTTCCCTTTCTCAGTATGAATAATGTTAAATTGCATGGACAATATTATGGACAATGTAGTTCTTTTATCATGTAATAATGTGGACATTGTCATTTCTTTTCGCTATATAGACTGTGGAATGTGTGATGGTGATGAAATAAAGATGAGTTATTTATTTTATTTCCGTTGTACTTAATTGCTATCCACATACATATCAACCTATTGTTAAATGCTGGGTTATTATCCCACTGTAATGACGCCCTTTGTACCGATGGGGATTGGTATAATCGTACCGGTATAAAGAGGGCCGTTACAATTATCTTCAGAGATTCTAGCGGCTCTGCCCTTCTGGCTTTTTCTCATTATTATGGACTTGGTTCTTGCTTGGTTGCTGAGGTTCGTTCTATGCATGATGGCATTTTGCTTGCTGTGGAGAAGGGATTAATGGTTAGCCATATCTGTTCGGATTCCATGACATTGGTTACTTCCCTCCAATCTAGCGTCTCACCATCTTGGGATTGCTATAGATGGTGGGGCGTTGTTCTTGATTTTGTCCAACTTCATAGTGTTCAAGTTTGTCATGTCTTTAGAGAAGGAAATCAAGTAGCTGATGCTTTAGCAAATCTTGCCTGTTCTCAGCGTTGTAATAAGGTTTTTCCTCGTCTAAGGAATTACCTCGTTCTTGCCTTCCTGCTTATATTGGGCACTAGTTGGGCCTTGGTACTTTTAGACATTTTTCATAGTTGTTCTTTTCAGGGGTATGCCCCGTAGTTCTTGTACTTATTTTTAAATCAATAAAATTCTGAGCAGGTTGCATTAAAAAAAAAAAAGAAGATTATGAACTACACATCAAGACTATTCCACTACTATGTGACAACACCAGTGCTATTAATCTCACCAAAAATCCTATGCAGCACTTGAGGACCAAACATATTGTGGTTAGGTATCATTTCTTTAGAGATCATGAAGCAAATGGTAATATTAGTATTTCTTTTATAGATACTTTAAATTAGTTAGCAGACATCTTTATAAAGGCCTTACCTGAAGAGAGATTCACATCTCTCAGACGAGAATTAGGCATGTGCAATGTGCAAAGGATTTATCTACATATAACTAGAATACATCAATTTATTTCAAAGTAAAAAAAATTGCTCTTCCCCTTTATAAAAATTGATTTTATTCTCTCCTACATTTTATTTGATATGCTTTCGTCGGCAATAGATATCGTCGATGTATGTGCCATTCCGAAAGTGATACACCCTATTTTTTGTCATTTTATGCCATTAATACTCCATATATTTTGAATATTTTTCTTATTTTATTTATTCTATTAAATCAATGAGCTAGATTCTCCATCGATTCTCTCTCCTCGCGCCCTTTCGACTCCAAGCTCTGAGAAACCTCCCTCCTTCTCTAAGAAATCCTTGATCCTTCTGGCTCAAATTTCTTGAGGGGTTTCACTCTCCTACCTTCTGTGAGCCTAAAAAATCTTTCCTTCTTGATTTCCATGGCCGCATCAGGAAGTTCCAGCAGCTTGGGCGGTTACAGTGCAGAGTCCTCATGGCAGAACAACTTCAAAGGTATCAGGCCGTCAAGATCAAGATTGGCAGCAATAAGGGTATTGATCTGACAGAATTTGGACAAGCATGGAATGGTCAGTGTTGTTGAAGCCCTTGAAAGGATGAAGTGCACAAGATTATGCACAGTTTCTGAACCCAGCTACCCTCATTTGGTGAAGGCGTTCTACAACTGCTTTCAATCTGAAGATGGAGGAACATTGGTATCTTCGTCAAAGGTAAGCACATTAGGATAACCTTTGACTTTTGGAGGAGGAGTTTGATTGTTCAAAAGTGGGTTTCAGTCTCAAAAATTTAGTAGATATTCATGTCAAGGGGCTCGGTATCATCGGAATAGAGTATAACCTAAAAGATGGGAAGATCAATACAAATCAGTTTTCTGTTTTCAATAGATTACTTCATTTTATTGTATGTCAAATTTTAGTACCCCGTAGTGCTAGTTTCTCTCAATGCACTAAAGGAGATGTAGATATCATGTTTTGGGCCATGCAAAATCTGAAGATAAATATGGCTCAAGTTATGTTTGAAAAGATGAAGTCAACAGTCGAACTCATCTGCGATGTGAAGAACAAGCTGGCGGTCCCTCTTCCCTATGCTCATCTACTAACAAGAATTTTCAACACTTTGAAGTAGACCTGGAAGGGGAGTTACTAGAAAGAATGGGCCAGCCTATCAAAACCAAAAATCTCAAGAAGAGTGGGTACACTTTATCTAGAAATGTATAGTCCAAGGACTCCATGGATGTTGGAGAAGCAATTATGGTAGACATTCATAGTGTAGAAGCCCCATCAACCCAAGAAGCAGAGCCAGAGGTTGTGTATGTACAGAGACAGTTGTACCTATTATTTTTTACACAAGAAGATAAGACATACCTCCATAGGACATAAAATCTGAAATGGAAACTCCTGTTGTACATGAGACATTTGTTGATACTTCTGAGGAAGAAGCTCCTGTTGAGGGGGAGCATCAAAAAAATTTTCCCAGATGATATGCAAATGGGAAATTTAGAGGAAGCTCCTGTTGAGGAAGTTCCTACTGAGGGGGAGCATCAAGAATCTCCTTTGGCACCAGTTCAGGGGGAGCCTGTAGAAAGTGATAATGAAGAGCTATTTGTGGAAGGGCTAGTCGAAGATGCATCTGATGATGTTGCCCCTATTCATCAACATCCAGATGGGATTCCCAATGATGGACTTATTGATGAGGAAGTTATGATTGAAGCACCAACTGTTGATGATGCTTTTAGGAAGAAGGTTGTACCTGACAGGGTACCTAGGCTCACCAGGAAAAGTCACAAGAAGAACAAGCAGCTGAAAGTTTGTGTTCACCTCGAGCCTATTATAGAAAGGCTCAATGCTCAAGGAGAATTATTATGTGCTCTAAAACAAGACCTTGAACTAGTTGTAGATTGCCAGAATGTTCAAGGAAGACTTCTATGTGAAGTGAAAGATGAGCTCAAAGGAATGAAGGTTGAATTGAGCAGTTTGAGGACTATGGTGACTGACCTCACTCAATTTGTGAGAACTCACCTAATCTCATCTACTGTTCTCAACAGACATGATGCTCAAGGGCCAACGGAGCAAGTACCTCATGTACCTATTGCAGAAGAAGTTGCAGGGCCCAGAATAGGAAGAGGATACTATTGAGCCATTTGAGCCATCAAGATTGGAAGAAGATATTGTTGGGTCATTATGGCCTTCAGAGTAGACAGATGCTAGGCCATCAGGGCCATCTGTACATGCAGCAGAAGTTGTCGGGCCATTAGGTCCTCCAGAGCAAGCAGAAGAAGATGTTGCGCCATTTGGGCCTTCTGAGCAATTAGAAGCCTCCGGGCCATCAGGACCTTTAGTTTCAGTTGATCCACCTGTAGATATGGAGCCTGGCACATCAACACATCATGCAGAGATTCAAACTGTGGCTCAGTGGGAATAGACACCTTCCCCTTCCTCCCCAGCAAATCCATCCACTGCTCCGTCTACTCCTGAGCCTTCTAAGAAGGGACCATCTTGGTTTGCCAAGGCGTGCTTCATCGGATAAATCTGTAGTTCTTTTGGTGTTTTAGAGGCAAGTACTTCAAGGAAAAGAAGGCTACCTCCAAGAGGCCAGCATCACCATTCCAAAGGCAGGACACGAAAAAGAAGGCAGTCTATGTACCTCAGTAGGTACTTGAATATGTGAAGAGGGCACCTCAGTAAGGAAGATTTCAGCAAGAAGACAAGCCTTTGTGTACTCATTGTGGCAGAAGGCATGGAGGGCTTGTATGTTGCTTGAGTGCAAGTAGATGCCTACGTTGTGGTTACAAGGCCCACAATATAAAGGATTACCCAAAGATGGCGCAGTGAACAACAGCAGCAGCGGTGCCAGCAGCAGCAAAACAAGCAGGAAGACCCCGAGCCCAAGCCCGAGTGTATGCATTGGCCAAAGAAGATGCAGAGCAGGTAGAGCACATGACTGAAGGTACAATTCCTATTATGGGTATTCATGCTAGAGTCCTTTTTGATACTGGTGCTACACATACATTTGTGTCTAAGAGGTTTGTGAAGTTGTTACTTAAGGAATCAGATGCAGAAGCTATTGATTTGGATATCCCCTTATCTGTGCATACACCAGCAGGAGCCATGATCACTAAGAAGTGTTTTCCCTCACTGTATGTGTGCATAGAAGAGCGGGATTTGGAAGGGTGCTTCTATCTGTTAAAGATGAAAGATTATGTTGCTATTCTAGGTTTAGATTGGCTGGAAGAACACTATGCTCTACTAGATTGTCAGAAGAAGAAAATCATTTTCTGTATTCTAGGAGAAGATGAGTTTTCGCATCCCTTTCCCAAGAACCTGGCTGGAAAGTTTGTGGTGTCAGCCTTAAAGGCAGCCAATATGCTAAACAAAGGCTGCAGTGCATACTTGGCTAGTGTGGTTGTGTCCAAGAACACTAAAACTCCACGTATTGAAGAGTTAGAGTTTGTTCGTGATTATGTGGACGTGTTCCCAGAGGATCTTTCTGGTTTACTACCGGAGAGAGAGATTGAGTTGGCTATTGAGTTGATGCCAGGTATAACTTTGATTTCCAAGGCACCATATCATATGGCACCAGCAGAACTGGCTGAGCTAAGAAGGTAGTTGCAAGACATATTGGACAAGGGTTTCATTCATCCAAGTTCTTCACCATGGGGCACTCCAGTTCTCTTTGTTAAGAAGAAAGATGGTTCGATAAGGCTATGCATTGATTACCGGAAGCTTAATCAAGTAACGATCAAGAATAGGTATCCTTTACCCCATATTGATGACCTATTTGATCAATTGCAGGGAGCTTCAGTATTTTCCAAGATAGATCTTCGCTCGGGCTATCATCAACTCCAGATAAAGGCCGATGATACGTCCAAAATGGCTTTTCAGACGTGATATGGTCATTACGAGTTTTTGGTGTTGCAATTGGCCTAACAAATGCCCCAACAACATTTATGGATTTGATGAATTGGATTTTTAGGCCTTATCTGGATAGTTTTGTGGTTGTCTTCATAGATGATGTATTGGTATATTCTCCTGATAAAGCATCTCACCGTGAGCATTTGAAGATTGTGCTAGAAGTGTTGCAAGAAAACAAATTATTTGCCAAGCTTAGTAAGTGTGACTTCTAGATGAAGAAAGTTCATTTCCTTGGTCATGTAATTTCTGGAGATGGTATAGTTGTGGATCCATCCAAGGTGAAGGCAGTGCTAGAATGGGAGACTCCTAGATCGCCATCTGAGATATGGAGTTTCTTGGGATTAGCTAGTTATTACCACCACTTTATAGAGTGCTTTGCATCCATTGCGGCACTGTTAACCAAGCTAACAAGGAAGGGAGTCAAGTTTGTATGATCCGAGGAATGTGAACAGAGTTTCTAAGAGTTGATGAGTAGATTGACGTCTACCCCCATGTTAATTCTACCTAACGGGGATAGGTGACATCACGATCTACACGGATGCTTCTCATATTGGTCTTGGTTGTGTGTTAATGCAAGATGGGAAAGTGGTTGCCTAGCTTCTCGACAATTAAAGGAGCATGAGCACAACAACCTGACACATGAATTGGAGCGGTGGTTCATGCCTTGAAAATCTGGCGACACTATCTTTATGGTGTCAAATTTGAGGTGTTTACTGATCATCAGATTCTCAAGTACTTGTTCTCACAAAAAGAGTTAAATCTAAGGTAGAAAAGATGGATTGAGTTCTTAAAAGATTATGATTTTGAGTTTCTATATCACCCAAGCAAGGCAAATGTTGTAGCCGATGCGCTGACTAGGAAAAGGACCACAATGCAGAAGAATTGGAAATTAATGGAAGACGTGGCTTGTGCTTTAGTAGAGGTTGAATCACAGTTGTGTCAAGCATTTGTGGCTCAATTGTCTATCAATTCTACTATTCTACACAGTGTGGTGGATGGTCAGAAGGATGATCCTAGACTGCAAGAGATGATTGGGAAGTCAGTCATTGCTCAAGATGAGGAAGGTGTTATCAGGTTCCAACATAGGGTGTGTGCGCTAGACATTGCTGAGGTGAGGAAGCAGATTGTGGAAGAAGCTCATACATCCAAGTTTACAATACATCCAGATAGTGGCAAGATGTATTATGATTTGAAGCGAACTTTCGGGTGGCAAGGCATAAAGAGGGATGTAGACTTTGTGGCTAGATGCTTGACATGCCAACAAATTAAGGTAGAACGCTAGAGGCCATTTGGGCTGATGCAGAAGATTGATATTCTGCTATGGAAATAGGAATCGATCACCATGGATTTTGTCACAGGCTTGCCCAGATCTTCTAGGGGCAATGACTCTATCTGGGTGATTGTGGACAGATTCTCCAAGATCACTCATTTCTTAGCTATGAAAAAGAAGCAGTATGTTGACAGTTTAGCCAAGCTTTACGTGGATAGCATTGTCAGCTTGCAAGAAGTTGCAAAATCTATCATTTCAGATAGAGATCCAAGGTTTACTTCAAGGCTATGGCAAGGTTTGTAGGATGCTCTAGGTTCACAATTGAAGCTTAGTTCGGCTTTTCACCTGCAGACAGATGGACAATCCGAAAGGACAATCCAGACACTTGAAGACATGTTGAGGGCATGTGCCCTGGATTGGAAGGGTGATTGGGAGCGACATTTACCTCTTGTAGAGTTTGCATATAATAACAGTGTTCACGCAAGTATAGGTATGGCCCCATTTGAGACTTTATACTGTAGGCCCTATAGATCTCCTTTATGTTGGGAGGAAGTTGGTGATAAACAAATGGTTGGACCTGAGATTGTGCAAGAAACAACTAGCAAAATTCAGCTAATCCAGCAAAGATTCAAGGCAACCCAAGACCGGCATAAAAGCTATGCAGATAATAGAAGGAAAGGTTTGGAGTTTGAGGTGGGAGAGCATGTTTTCCTCAAGGTCTCTCCTACAAAGGGAGTAATGAGATTTGGTCGACATGGGAAGTTGAATCTAAGCTTCATTAGAACATTTGAGATCCTAAAAAAGGTTGGAAATGTGGCTTACCAATTGGCATTACCACCATCCATGGCAAACATCCATCCTATGTTTCACATTTCTATGCTAAGGAAGTATGTATGGGACCCATCTCATGTTCTTAATTATGAGCCCGTAGATTTACAACAAGATTTATCCTTCGAAGAGCAACCCATAAAGAATTTAGACCGCAAGGTTCAACATTTGAGGTCCAAGAGAATTTCCCAAGTGAAAGTCTTATGGAGGAATTCTGCTCAAGAAGAAGCAAAATGGGAGCTTGAAGAAGGAATGAAGATGAAGTATCCACATCTCTTCGGTGAGTATTCTTAGATTCAATCTTTTAGGACGGAGATTATTTTAAGGGGGGGAGAATGTGATGTCCTGAATCTTATTCATAGATTTTAATTACAATTGTTATCTATTTTGCTGTGCATTCAAGAATTTCTGTGAATGTGTATGACTAGTTAAGTTTTCCCATTGCATTTGTTCACCTATTCACGGGCCGGTCGATGGCTGTGTCGACCTATGTTGTTAACGGCAACATCGATTGCCGCCAACAGTAGGTTGACGGCTACATCGATTGCTGCCAACAGTAGGTAGACAGCATCATCGATTGACGTCAACAGTGGGTAGACAACAATCACCTTTGCTATCAACTTCCTACAGTGCAGACCACAGAATTTTTGCAACCCAACTCTGGTTGGGATATGGTAAGGGGGCGAAATCTTCAATAACATATGGAGACATGACTCCTACCCTCTCTAGACTGATTAAGGGAAGGCAAATCCTTTTAAAAAGGGGTGTTTAGCCTCCTTATTCCTGTTTTGGAGTCACTCCAAGTCCCAAGGGGATAGAAAAAGAGAGATCCAAAGATTTGATTTTCTTGGAGACCAAGATCAAGCGTCTACAAGTTAGGAGGCCGTGTCATTAAAGGCTGAAGGCATCTCCATCATGCTTCTAGCGTAGGAGGACATCTGGTTGCGGATTGAACCTCAGAGAAGGGACCGTCTTGGTTTGCCAACACGGGCTTCATCGGCTAAATCTATAGTTCTTTTGATGTTTTAGAAGCAAGTAACCTAGGGATTTGATTCCCAACCCTAGTTTCTACCTTTTTATAAATTTTCCATAATTTTAGAAATTAAAACAGTGGTCGGATTTGGGCATTGTATGGTTTCCAGAGGGTTTTATCTTCTATCAAGTTAACGTCCACCTTGACTGCCTTCAAAGATGAACTTAATGTCAACCCCTTTGCCATCAGATTGAACTTAACGACAACCATATTGCCGCCAAGCTCTTTTGTTTACCATTTTCCCCTATTTTTACTTCTAGATTTATATCTTTCTGTTCAAACTTCAAATGGATTTTATGTGAGATGTGTAGGGTTAAATAGGTTAACTTCTTACCATACTACAATTTGGGTCATTTTTTGTAATCACCATGATATTAGGGTAATTTCTGAATTCTATGAATTAGAATAGATTTAAGAAGAAATTTTGTATGTAAAGCATGTTTGTGATTAAAAGTTTGATTTCTATGTAGAAATACATGCCAAGGTTATGTTCACACTGTGATGGATCTATAACCAGATATTGACTATTTTCTATAATTTTCATGACTGAAATGCTAAAATTAGTAATTCTGTTTTAATTTTATAAATAATTTATGAAGTCCTAAAATCTTGATATTTTAACCAGTGCATGGTATTTGTATGTTATACTCTCATTAAAAATATTGAACTTGTTTGACTGTTGGTTTCAGCATGGTGAATAATTCTTTATTTATACCAGTACTTAGATAAATATGGAAATTGGTGTGAATGTCAGAAAAAAGTGAAAAACTTCAGTTTTAGTCCATAACCATAAGGGCACGTTCTGCCAAAATTTGGTGAATTTATGACATCTGTAACTATTTTAATTCGGTTATCATCATGTGAAATGTGTTGTATTAAATGGATATTGAGGCAAATTCCTATAAATTACAGCATGTGATCAATCTGAAATATGTCTCTATTATGATCTGATTATATGTATTTTTGGAAGATTGCTATGTTCAATTTGAAACCATAAATTCATGTATGGTTCTGTATTCGGCCAATAAGACACTACCACCCTAGAAGTGATTTGGAACAGGACCATAGTAATGCCCCTATGGAAGTGTTCAATATGTTATATCTGTTCCCGAGGGCATGAGAGAACTCCTGGAGGTGGACAAGTACAACTGGTAATGGTGGGGAGAACTTCCCCCGGTTCTGTGTAGTAACCTAGACTCTATCACTGTCTACCTAGGTGATGAGTATATGTTCATATTTCTATGTGACTTCTAATGGGTGGTTTGGTTTGTGTCTTGGCAATTTGTACATATGTATATGTTATTCGATATGTTTATTTTCATCTTTAAAATGATTGGAATATAATACTTGTCATATTTCCATTATGTAAATGTTTAACAGTCATGCTCACTTATGTGAACCTTTGAAACCATGAATGCTATGTACAGCATGTTTATACTTCAGATTATGTCATCATGATCATATTTGAAATCACATACAAAGATAGACATTATGATGTTAGTACAATGCCTTTTACTCATGTCTTGTACCAATAGCATTTTGTATGTAATTTTAATTAAAGATATGTTTAGAAATTGTTTATCGTGTAAGTAGTATGACTGCTGAAATCAATATGCATTATCATGGTTTGAAAATACTGTATATGTTAAGTTGGTAGTCCATTTTTGGGTTGCTTGCTGAGTCTTCATTGTAGACTCATACTTGCTTAACATTTCAGGCGAGGCTAAGGATGTTGATGCTATGGTAGCGGGATCAGATTCGAAGCGTGAGGATTAGATTTGAGTGTAGAGTGACCCTTTATATGTGAGGAGTTGTTATGTTATGAACTTTGTAATAAAACTATCTAGCAATTATGGACTTTTCTATGGATTATGGACATGGATATTAAAGTTGATGTGATTGTTCTTAAATTCCACTGCATTGGTATTTGTTTGTGAATGACTCAACCTACATTTGATATTTGTTGGGGTGTGTTTCCCCATGTAGCACGTCACTTGGACTTGATAAGAGTTGGTATAACTGGACCGGGTCTAAGTGGGGTGTTATAGTTGGTTTAGATTGCAAGGCCCATAGAGGTTCGACCTTGGACCAAGGTGCCAGATGGAGAGATGAGTCATGTAGAGCTTGGGCCTCTTCTAATTGATTAATATTCAGGACATCATCGAAGGGATCAAAGAAGATGTCTATGGAATGGCATTCTTCATCTCGGTCTGAGTATTTAGAGGCTCTAAACACATTAAGAGAGACCTTTTGTCCTCCAAATGTGATGTCCATCATCCCTGTAGCACAATTGATATTAGCTTTAGCAATGGCGAGGAAGGGACGACCAAGAATAATTTGGGTGTGCCTTAATTCTTGGGAGATAGCCATATCCAGAATGAGGAAATCTATGAGGAAGTAGCAATCATTGACCATAACAATCACATCTTCTATCAATCCCCGTGGAGTCTTGACTAAACAATCAACCAACTGCAGAATGATGGAGGTAGGCTTGCGCTTCCCTCTATCAAATTGTTCATAGATAAAAGTGGGCAAGAGATTGACACTAGCTTCTAAGTCAAGAAGGGCACAGTCGAAGGTTATTCCACCAATATCACATGAAATGAGTGAAGCACTGGGATCCTTGAGCTTCCTAGGAAGGGGGTTTATTAAGACAACACTAACATCCTCAGATAACTGAATCTTCTTAGGGGTTGTCCTAGGTTCCCTTCTAGGAGTGCAAAGTTCCTTAAGAAATTTGGCATAAGCTAGGACATGCTTAATGGCATTGATGAGTGGAATGTTGATGTGGACTTGTTTGAACATTTCCAGCAACTCCTCATTTTGAGCTAAATCCTTCTTCCTGTTAGGTTTAACTTCTAGGGCTTTTGGGAATGGCACTATCGGTTGATAAGAATTTGGATCCATTGGGGCCTTCCCTTTCCTTTGATCACCTCTCCCCAGTTCAGCTTGAATGGGCTCTTCTTTACTATCACTCTCCTCTTCGTGGGCTCCCTGTGCAATGGCATCTTTAACCTCCTTTTCTTGGTGTGGGCTTTCCAACACTTTCCCACTTCTTAAACTTGAGATGGCCTTAATGTTTTTAAATTGTGGCTCTTTTGGTTGGGCTTGTTGACCAGGTTGAGGTAAGAGGCATATTTGAGGGGTAAAGCCTGGTGGGTGGTTTCTTGGTTTAGCCACTCGTTGGCTAGGCAATTGGCCTAGTTCCTTCTCATGGAAGTTTAAGCCATCTAGCCTAATTGAGCCTCAAGCTTGGCCATGGTTTGTTGGTTCGTGGCCAAGAGCTACTCTTGTTGGTGCAGTTGTTGTTGTTGTTGGGCCAAGATGATTTGTTGAAGTTGAGTGAATTGTTCCTCAAATTTTAATTAGTGGGCTGACTTTGTTTGAATTGAGGAGAGGAGTACTAGACTGTGGAAGAGAATTGAGCCTGAGGCCCTCTGGTATAGACATTCCCATAGAGGTTGGGCTGGGCTTGGAACTGATTGTAGAAAGATTGCTTTTAGGCTTGAGAGGTGGAGGGGTTGGATCCTTGAGGTTGAGCCTGCTGATTTTTCCAAGAGAAATTTGGGTGATTTCTCCAACCCGGATTACATGAATTAAAGAATGGGTCCAGATTGGGCTTGGAAAATCCTTGGGCTGCTTGGACTTGCTCTTGAATAAAAGGAGGAAGTTGGGCATTTACTAATGTGGTGGGCAGGACTAGCACAAAAACTACAGGCTTCCTGATGATAGGACTTTGGGCCAACATATATGCTTAAGGGGGATGGGCCATGTGAGACCCTCGAATTCTGCTCACACTATGTTTGTTTAACTTTGTGCATAATATAAGTATTTAATTACTCATGTGCATATGTATGTATATATATATATATATTTCTGTGAATATAAGTACTTAGCTAATTCTGTACATATTGTACTTATTTAAATCCTATGCATATTGTATTTAAATAATGTTGTGCATATAGTATCTAATTATTGATGTACATATTATATTTATTTATTCCGTGCATATTGTATGTAATTATGTTGTGTACATATGTATATATATATATATATATATATATATATATGTTTATTCTGTGCATATGATACCTATTTGTTTTCTGTACACATTAAATTGTTTATGGTGCATATGTATATCTGTTTTGATGTATTTCTGTGTTCTGGACGAAATGCCAGTTAACGTCAACACACATTGATGTTAATTGCATGTTGACGGCAATATATGTGTCGTTGACTGCATGGCCAGGAGAGGTTGACGTCTAGATCGATGGACGCTGACTCCCTGTTAACAATAGTGAAGTGGCCGTTAATTTCCCAGTTTTGCTGCGATTTCAGATCTGGAAACGACTGTGTTTTCTGTGGTTCTTGTTTAGGAAACCTAGCTCTAACGGTAGGAAACCTAACCTAATGGGTACCCCGACCCATTAGTCTATAAAACCTAGAGTTCTTAGCGAAATTAGGTCTTTGGCTCATGAGGAAGAACCTAGGGTTTTTGTGGGGAAGAAGAGACTTTTGCAAGCTTAATTCGATGATTGGAGGGGTCTTCTGGCGATCTGCATCGACTGGGAGAAACTCCAAGCATTGGGGAAATCATCCTCGACCCCGGAGATCAACCTACATCGGCAAACAGACCGGTTTCGGAAGGAGATTTGTGCACCTTCTTGGCTTGGCCGAGGAGGGCTTCACCAATGAAATTAGATCTTCTTGGATTTATTTTCAGGCCAATAATCGAGGGATTTCATCCCTACTCATGTTCTTTAGGTCCTAGACATTTTTATGGATTTTTCCTCGTGTCCTGGAACCTCCATTTCCCCTTGTTTATTGCGTTCGGTCTGCACTTCTGTAGAAAGGATATTGACGGCCACTTGTGTGCCGTCAAGATCCATGGTAGGCGGCAGCATCGTGTGCTGTTAACCCCGGTTAGCGGCAACCCCATTGCCGCCAAGTTCTTCAGGTTTTTCAGAATAACCATTTTGATATCTGCGTTGTGCTAGTCGGATTTCGGGATATATGTGCATGCTATAAAATTTGTGACTAGTTAGGTATGAACTATAGGTCATATCATGAGGATTTGTCAATTTTCTGATCATGATATAAATTAGGGTAATTTCTGTAATTAGAAAATGAGCATGATCTACCTGTGTTTAATTCTAAATAAATTAATTCGTTGCAATTTAGGGTTCAAAAATTTTATATGATCTTATGTTAACTATTTTCAGGTTTTAAGAATTGTTAGAACCGACTGTATTGATGTGAACCATGTTTTAATGAATTTCTTGATAAATCTGCATGAGACCTGTTTTAATTGGTAAAATTAGCTTTACTGTTCAGAAAAATCTGAAAATTTGGGTATGTGATATATAACTGTGTGAAGCCTTTGATAAAAATTTCATACTATATTGACAACATTAGGTACTGTTATTAGTTAACAAGGGCAATTGACCATGTTAAGTATGTTAATTTTAATCATGTGGAATTCAGTGATTAGCAGCGTGGTTAGGATTATGTTATGATTTAATTACCACTGTGAAACAAAAGTATCATGTTCTGTAAACTGAAGCATGTGTAATTATTTAAAAGTGCATGTAAATGTGTTAAATAATGCATGTGGATTATGTAAATAATGTGATAAAGTGTGAATGAGTAAAATTGTGCCGATATTGACACTACTACCATAGAGGGCTATGGAGCCATACTGTAGTAAAGTCACTATGGGAAGGCTCAATGTGTATGTGATATCCTATGGGCATTAGGATGAAATCCTGGAGGTGGACAAGTACCACTGGTTAGGATGGAGTGGGATTCTCCCGGTCTGCGCAGTACCAAGATTCGTCATTGTGTTGCCTAGGTGGCGGGTATGTGTTATGTGTTATATGTTATGTGTATGTGTGTCCTTCTAGATGGTAGTTCGGACTGTGTCTCGGCAAATAAGTGAAAAAAAAGTGAATATGTGTAAAGTGACATGTGAGTGTGGCACCTAGTAAGTGCAAGTGATGTGACATGTGAATGTGCAAGTGAAAACTATGTAAAAAATGTGTGGAATCATGTGTAAATGAAAGTGAATGTAAATGAGAGAGTAAATGCATGTGAAAACCAAGGTAAAATGCATATGTTCATGTTATACATGTGTTAATGTAATTTATGTTAATTGTGATATCATGTTTAGTATCATGTTGCATATTTTAATATAATCCATGTGAATGTGATAATTTTATAATAAAACAGCAAGCTAAATGTGTGAAAAAGTGTTATATTTGCATGTGAAATTAGTTAGATATTTTGTTAGGAGTGTTATTTACCATGTACATATTTCCATGATCGAATTTCGTATGATTGTGAAATGATTTGAGTAAATTTTGAAACCTTGAATCATGTTAGACATAATGTGTAAGAAACATGCTATAGGTCATTCATGGATATTTACTTATTTTAAGGATAAGATTGATATACATTGTGATTTGCAACATGAATCAAGTTAATTATCATGTATAGAAAGCATGTATAGGTTGTTTATGTATATTTGTTAAAGTGATATGAAGCATGTACCATGTATTTCCTTATTGTTTAGAAGATTAGCATGTGTATGTGATATGTGTAAGGATGCTATCTTTAGATTGCTTGCTGGGTCTTTTTAGAAGACTCATACTTGCTTCGGCATACAGGTGAGACAGGTGTCCCCGTACTTGAGGAGGGCATAGCGAGGAGCGACTCCGAGCGCGAGGAGTAGCTACTTGTAGAAGATTTCTTCATAATTATACTTTTCTTTCCATAGTATGTAAACAATGTTATGGACAATGTATTTCATTTGGAATTGTAATAATGTGGACATTGTTATTTTTTTCATTGCTATATAGACTGTGGAATGTGTGGATGATGATGGAATAATAATTACATTTTATTTTTGCTATATTTTCATTGTTATTCATGTACATATCAGCCTATTGTATAGTGTTGGGTAAATGTCCCACTGTGACGGTGTTCTTTGTACCGATGTGGATTGGTATAATCGTACTGGTATAAAGAGGGTCGTTACAGGTCAAATGGCTCTTGATGGGTCCTAGAGAGGATTTGGTGCATCTTTTGGGCTAGAAAGGCAACATTTTAGACCATCGCGACTACTTTTCCCATTTTGGGACATGGCATTAACTTTAGGTTTGGCCCGATTCTTCATTTCATAAATTACAACCCGTTTAGATGGCCTAATGGATCTCTCATAAGATGAGCGTAAGGCATGATTAATTGAATTTTTACTTAGCATTTCAAAGAGATCATAAGCTTCATCTTCACTCTTGCTCATAAATCCCCCCCCCCCCCTACATGATGCATCCACCATCTACCTATATTGTTCAGTTAATCCTTCATAAAATACTTGCACTATTTGCCACTTAGAGAGGCCATGATGGGGACACTTTCTTAATAATTCTTTTAATCGCTCCCAATATTCATGTATCAATTCCTCAGATGATTGCGAAAATCTAGTGATGACCCTTCTCATTATATTGGTTCGGCCTATAGGGTAGAACTTCTTTAAGAATTCTTATTGCATTTTAGCCCAAGTTCCAATTTGCATCCCTACAGTACCCAACCAATATTTGGCTTTGTCTTTAAGAGAGAATGAGAAAAGGGTCAGTCTGAGGGCATCATCAGTGAAGTTCTGGATCTTGACAGTGGAACAGATTTTCAGGAATTCATCTATGTGTATGTAAGGGTCCTCATTGGTATTTCCATAGAAGCATCTTGATGTTATTTCTTCTTTTTATTTTCTCTCTAGCAATAGGTGGAATACAAGGACAAGAAGAACATAATCATAGGAGAGTATGATCAGTAACTTCCATAAAGAATGTTAGATTCATATTTATGTACCTAATGTGTTTAGCATGGGGTTGATGGTTTTTAAAGTACATATGTAGACACTCTAGCTTAATCCACAACTCCATATATGGGGTTCCTGGGACGATGCTATAAACGAAAGACAACAGTTGTTAGAAATAGAAGGTACATAGATCTATGGCTTTAGTTTGATCCAGCCACATGAAATACAGGAAAACAAGAAGTCCAGATCATGCACAAGGTTCAAGAACAACTTGAGACTCTTGCGTGAGCGACGATATTCAGAAAGAAAAGTGGACGTGTAAGAATAGACTAAAACTGGGTTTTTCAGATGATATTCTCTATGTTATGTTTGTGCCCGAGAACACCTACCTTTGGTCGTTTCTAACACATGATTCATACTGGTCGAAGCAGATATTACGGGATGAAGGATCCTCAAGCCTTGCTACTCGTTCTTCCTACTTGCTCCTAGAATTCCTCCCACGTTTGGCAACAAAGAGAAGTGTAGGGTTCGATATGGGGATCTTATGATAGTTTTATAGCGTCCTGATGGTGAAAACTTCTGAGTTTGTGGTTTCCTAAACTTCTGGTAGGAGTCCTATGTTCCAGCACTTCCATAGGAATCGTTTCCTTAACTGATCTGTTCCTACCTGGGTTAGTTCTTAGGAGCAGATTCAGAATCCCCTACTAGATTGGGTCATGATTAGGATCCATAATTTCTATGTTTATCTTAACTAACCCCATTTATTATTTGGTATATATACTTAACACGGATTCTTACGGTTTGGAAATGACCGGCAACTTCATCATACACAAAGTCCACTTCGTTTTGGTCGTGATTGGTTCGAAGCTATCTTGCACATCAATTGCGAACCAACATCGATTGTCATTAAACATCGATTGCTAACTATCAATCGATTGCCATTACATCGATTGCTAACCATCAATCAATTGCTAAACATCTATTGCTAACCATCAATTGATTTCTAAACATCGATTGCTCCTTTGAACATGGATTACTACTAACATCGATTGCTTCCTTAAATATCGATTACTTCTTTATACATCAATTACCAACTTACATCGATTTCTATTTTAAGCATCAATTACTACTAACATCGATTGCTTCCTTAAAACATCGATTATAAAACATCGATTACTTCCTTATACATCGATTACCAACTAACATCGATTGCTTCTTTAAACATCGATTACTACTAACATCGATTACTACTAACATAGATTGCTTCCTTAAACATCGATTACTTCCTTGCACATCGATTACCAACCAACATCGATTACTACTAACATAGATTACTTCCTTAAACATCGATTACTTCCTTATACATCGAATACCAGCTAACATCGATTGCTTCTTTAAGCATCGATTACTACTAACATCGATTGCTTCTTTAAACATCGAATACTACTAACAAAGATTGCTTCCTTAAACATCGATTACTTCCTTATACATCGATTACCAACTAACATCGATTGCTTCTTTAAACATAGATTACTACAAACATTGATTGCTTCTTTAAACACGATTACTACTAACATAGATTGCTTCCTTAATAATCGATCGATTACCAACTAATATTGATTGCTTATTTAAACATCAATTTCTTAACATCAGTTGCTCCTCAATCATGGACTTTTGACAGTTTTGTTCATTGCTGTATTGTTTTATGTGCCTTTAATCAACCTCTTCACAATTATTATTGTTGTTATTCCTATTTATTTAGGATTTAAAAATTCAGGTTGTTACACCATCCCCCCTTAAAAGAATTTGGTCCCAAAATTCATAATCAATCAAGTAATAGTTGAATAGTACCTGTAAATAATTCTGGATGACTTTCCTTCATTCTTTCTTCAAATTCCCATGTAGCTTCTTCTACTCCTCATCGGTTCCATTGAATCTTAACCATGGGTATGGCTCAGTTCCTCAACTATTGTAACTTTCGATCTAGAATCTTGACTGGTTTCTCAACGTAGGTCATATCTCTCTTCAGTTTTAGGTACTCAAACTATATCACATGCTCAGCATCATAGACATAGTTCCTTAGCATAGATACATGGAAGACATTATGTATTGTTGCTCGTTGTGGGGGTAATGCTATTCTGTAGGCTACGTCTCCCACCCTTTCAAGGATCTCAAAAGGGTTGATGAACCTTGGACTTAACTTTCCTTTAATTCCAAACCTATGGATTCCACGCGAAGGTGAAACCTTCAATATTACGTGGTCACCAACTTGAAATTCCAAGTCCCTTCATCTCTTGTCTGCATAACTCTTCTGCCTAGACTGAGCTACTTTGAGGCATTCACGAATAATCTGGATCTTCTGAGAGGTGTTTGGTACTATTTTGGGTCTCAGCCATTACCTCTCACCTGCTTCTTCCCAGCACACAGGCGATTTGCAACTTCGGCCATATAACTCCTCGAATGGTGCCATCTTGATGCTCACTTGATAACTATTATTGTATGCAAACTCCACCAAGGATAATTGTTCACTCCAGTATCCTTCAAAATCAATGGTGCAAGTGCGAAGCATATCTTCCACAATTTGGTTTGTCCTTTCAGTCTGCCCATCAGTCTGTGGATGAAAAGCAGTGCTGAAATTTAGATTGGTACCCAGTATCGTCTGCAACTCTCGCTAAAAGTGTGATGTAAATTGGCGGTCTCTGTCCGATACAATGGATGAGGGAACTCCATGTAATCTAACCACTTCCTTAATGTATAATGTGTCTAGCACATTTACGGATCGCTTACTCTTTATAGGCAAGAAGTGGGCCGACTTAGTCAATCGGTCCATGATTACCCATATTACATCAAGTCCACCCTCGGTTTTAGGTAGTCCCATAATAACGTCTATGTCTATACTTTTCCACTTCCACTTAGGTATGTCTAAAGGTTGTAACACACCTGCTGGCCTAAGATGTTTCGCCTTAACTTGCTGACAAGTTAAGCAGCGTGCTACAAACTCAGCCACTTCTCTTTTCATATTCGGCCACCAATAAGTTCTTTTTACGTCTTGATACATCTTAGTGACTCCAAGATTGATGGTATACCTAGATCTATGAGCTTCAATCATCAATTTCCTCTTGAGTTCTTCATTATCCGGTACATAGGTTCTCCCTTTAAATACTAATATGCCACGTTCAGTTAAGGTAAAGCCTGGTCTTTGTTCAATTTTCTCCTTGATCTCTACTAGGATAGGATCATTATCTTGTTGTTCCCTGATTTCAATTAGAAGATATGATTGTATACTAATGTTGGCAATCAACACCCGATCATTTTTCTCTTCTATATTCAGGTCCAAGTTAGGAAACTGCTCTAGCAATCGCCACTCCCCAACCATTAAGTTGGCTAGTGACGCCATAGGATTCCTACTCAAAGAATCTTCCACAGAATTGTCTTTCCTTGGGTGATATTGTATGGAAAATTCGAAGTCTTTTAGGTACTCCAACCATCTCCATTGTCTCATGTTAAGTTTTTTGAGAAAAGAAGTATCTCAGGCGTTTGTGATCTGAGTATACCTTAAATTGTTCCCCATATAGATAGTGTCACCAAATTTTTAATGCAAATACCACTGATGCCAATTCTAGATCATGAATTGGATAATTAACTTCATGTACCTTTAATTGTCTAGAGGCATATGCTATCACCTTGCCTAACTACATCAATATACAACCCAGACCAATACCTGATGCGTCTGTATACACCTCGAATCCCCCCCCCCCCCTTTCAGTGGGTAGGGCAAGAACAGGAGCCATAATTAAGCATTCCTTGAAAGTGCAGAAACTCCTCTCACAATCTTCTGCCCGCACATATGGATTCTCCTTCCTAGTCAATTTAGTTTGAGGTGTGGCAATTTTGAGAAGTTCTTAATAAATCTTCTGTAGTGACCTGCCAATCCAAGAAAACTTCTTATTTCAGATACATTAGTGGGTCTCTCCCATTTCATCATACCTTCAGCCTTAGAAGGATCGACTGCAATGCCATCCTTTGATATCACATGGCCTATGAAAGATACTTCCTCCAACGAGAAGTCACATTTGCTTGGCATATAGTTGATTGTTCCTTTATAGTTGCAAGGCTATCCTCAAATGGTCCTCATTATCTTATTTAGTTTTTGAAGAGATTAACATTTCATCAATGAAAACCACTACAAATTTATCAAGGTATGGCCGGTACACATCATTCATTAGCTGCATGAAAGTTGCAGGGGCATTTGTTAGTCCAAAAGGCATAACAACAAATTCATAATGCTCATACCTGCTCCTAAAGGCCATCTTGTGAATATCCTCCTCTAAAATCCTCAACTGGTGGTAGCTAGATCTAAGATCAATCTTAGAAAAATATTTGGCTCCAGAATTATGATCAAACAATTCATCGGTCCTTGGCAGAGGATACTTATTCTTGATTGTGAGTTGATTCAGCTGTCTATAATCAATACAAACCTCATTGACTCATACTTCTTCTTAACTAATAATACGGGGGCTCCCCAAGGTAAGGTGTTTGGTCTGATAAATCCTTTCTTCAACAGATTCATTAATTGCTCTTTCAATTCCTTTAACTCAACATGTGACATTTTATAGGGGGGCTTAGATATATGGGCAGCTCTTGGTATTAAAGAAATAGAGAAATTTACTTCTCTCTCAGGGGGAATACTCAGTAGCTCCTCAGGGAACACGTCTGGAAATTCCTTAACCACGGTGATATCTTCAATCTTTACATCTTTCCTCTCCACTACCACTAAAGCAAGAAATGCTACACACCCCTTCTTCATCTTACTATGGGCTCTAAGGGCAGAGATAAGAGATAGGTGTTACGATTTTTAGCTCCTAAGTAAACCAACCCTAGATACTTGCTAAAGGTTACCCTACACTTCCTGTAATTCATGATGGCACCATGTTGGGTCAGTTAATCAGCTCCTAGAATCACATCATAGTGATCCATGGCCATGTATACTAGATCAGCTGATAGGTTCTTTCCGCCAATGTTAACATCCGTAGAGGGAAAATATTGGTTGAGTTTGTTCCCTTGCCCAAGAGGTGTTGTGAAGGGAAACTCACAACTCATCGATACCGGTTTCATAGATAGGGTGTCAGTGAATTCTTGTGATATGAATGAGTGTGTGGCACCAGTATCAATTAAAACAAAGGCAGGTCTTGAAACTATTTGAAGAGTACCTTCGATCACTCCTCCTTCCTCAATCGCTTCTAGTTCCAGTATGGCTTGAAGGCAGCCTTGCCTCCTTTGTCCACCTTGATGCTTATCTTGTGGGGTCTGCTCCTTGATCATGGGGCAGTCAAAGATCTTGTGGTGTTGAATTCCATAGCGGAAACATCTACCTTGAGCCTTCCAGCATTGTTCAGACTGATGGCCTGCCTTGTCACAGTGCTTGCATTTTCCAAGGGAACCACTGCCAACTGCTTGTTTGTCTCCCTCGGCTTCTTGTCCTTCTGTTCAATGAAACCACCACTGGTCCTTTTCTTCCTGATGGTAGGTTGGTATCTTCCTGTAGCCAATATTTGTTCCCATTTTACAGTCTTTCCTTTAATTCTCTCTATAGTCTCCATAGCATCTTCCAGTAACTTGGCTTTCTTTTTCATGTCAGCATAGGTCTGGATTTCTATTGACACCAGTTGAGTGATATATTGGGGCCTCAGGCCATTCAAGAACCATTTGGCCTTCATTCTGTTGGTCCCAATCAAGTGAGCAGCATATCAGGCTAAGCGTGAGAACTGAGCCTCGTATTCAGCCATAATAAGCCCACGTTGTTTTAAGGCTACAAATTCAGATGACTTCCTTTTCTGTATCCTTTCATAAAGTATTTGTTGTTGAAATGCTCAACCAACTGCTCCCAGGTCACTTGCTGACCTTGCAGTGTTGCTTCTATCAACTCCCACCATGCCCTGGCATCCCTTTCTAGTTGGAAAGTCACCAACAGCACCTTATCCTAGTCATTGCACTGCATAACCCTAAATACCCTCTCAATCTCCTTGATCCAGTGCTCAGAAGTATCTGGATCAGTACCACCCTCGAACCTTGGCAGGTTCATACTACGAAAGTTCCGGTGGAGTTCACCAACTCCACGGTTTCTACCCCTCTGAGTGGCTTGCAGAATTGCCTGAGTCAAGTTTTGGAGTGTTTGTTGCATATTTCTTGTGTGCGCGCGTTCAACAATCATTGAGTATTAAGTATCTTTTAAGTTTCCTAGAGATAGCGTGCACTTCCTCTCTCGTCTCGTTCTCGTGCATGTGGATTTATAATCATGGACTTAAGCCATTAATGTAAAGAGTTAACTAAAAGTGTAAATTGCGTCGTTATGCTGCCAAAATTCTCTCTTGACTAGTGTTATCATGAAATCATGTTGTAAGGCCCTCGAATTTTTGTTGCATTATTGTATTGCATGTAAATAATTCATGTTGTGTATGTACGTATGTAAATATCTACGTAAGTACTAGTTAGTATACTATTGCATGCATGTGTATGAATTAGATGTAAATAATGTACGAAGGATATGATGGTTGTGTGTGTGCGTAATGGTATACATATGACATATATAGGTATAAGGTGTACATGGTTCTGCATGTTTTAGAGTTCTGGCCGAAGGCCATATTGGCGTCAATATCAATAGACGTTGATGTGGTGTCGGCGTCAACCATATGGACGCCAACACTAACCCCAGCGTCCAGCGATGTGGACGCCAACTTCTCTGACCTGCATGCGTTGCAGACCCCAAAATCCCGGGGGCAAGCAAGCCCAGCCATTGGGGAGATGTCCCCAACGGCTATCAGGCCATCCCATCACCCCTCCGGGATATCCCAAACCCCTTCTCCTATAAACAAAACTCCTTCTGCACCAGAAGAGCTCTCTTTGGCTCTTTGCAAAGAGGAGAGAAAACCCTAGCAAGCTGTGAGGAAGTGTGACGGCCCTCGTTACACCGGTACGGTTATACCAACCCACGTCGGTATAGCGAGAGTCCTGTCACAGTGGGACATTTACCCAACGATACAAACAGCTGAGATACACGCGAATATACAACAGAGTAGCAGAAGTAAAAGACAACAGTCTCCATTCATTCATCATCCACATTAAACATACATGCAATTCGCAATTAACATAAAAAGGAACTAAAGTTCACATAAATTAAATTGCTAAAATGGAAATACAAATGTCCACACTTTTACATCCTTTTCATAATATTCTAATACAATGTTCAAATTACATACTTATGAAATACACAATCTCAAAGAAACTCCAAAGCTAGCTAATCTCCGCGCTCGGAGTCCGTCTTTGCTGCCTCCTCCAAAGGTGCCACATCACCAACTACACCTGTACGCCGAAGCAAGGAGTGAGTCCAAGGACTCAGCAAGCAACACTACTCATGATATACACTTACAAGTCCTAGTGGTTTCTACATACACATTTACAATTTTGCAACACATGGCATGCTAGTCAATTCAAAGTTTCAACCTATCATGAACGTTCTACAATTTTATACATAAATCATGCTTTTAGATTTCTAAAATAAAATTCACCTATCACATGGTTTCTATTCAATTTACTCATGAACTTTAATCTTTAAAGAGCTAAAACATGAGAACTATCAACATGGACATTTTTACATACATAAAAGGGAACACAACTAGCATAGATTTTACATATTTTTAAACATATATATGAACCTTTTCACATGCTTTAGGTTGCTGATTTCATATGGGTTCATGGCTGAAAACCTAGGCATGAGAGCTACAATAATGCATAAAACATATCACATCAACAACCATTCATGCTATCTTGTGCCCGTGTTCACTAATTATCCCTAACATGGATTCTAAGCATCTTTGCACATTATAAATAATGATAATAACATGAATTTACTTAATTCACATGATTTCATATTTGTCTCCCATGGGTTTCAATAACCTATTTCCACATCTTTAGTTTCACATTTTTATTTACACAAGTTTTCTCTTTCACATGGTTCACTTTACACATACACATTTACATTGTCACTTACACATTTACACATGGACACATACACATTTCACATTACACATTTTTAGGTGCCGTGACACATAGTCCAAACCACCAAAGAAGGACATATACACATCACATTACACATAGACGCCATCTAGGCATTCCAATGGCGACTCTTGGACTGCGCAGACCGGGAGAACAAGTCTCCACCCTAACCAGTGGTACTTGTCCACCTCCAGGATTTCCCCCTAATGCCCTTAGGGTCACTTAACACATTGAACTTTCTCAGGGGGACTTTTCCCTGATACAGCTCCACTGCCCTCTACGGAAGCAGTGTCACATTGGCACAGTTACACATTTACACATTTACCGTTTTACACATGGTTTTTACACTTTACACTTTTCATCACATTCACTTTCTCACTCACATGAATATCTCTGTTTTTCCTAACATGGTACTACAGAATTCCAAGAGTTTAACACACAGTAAACACACTAATCATGTTGGTTTTAGACCATAACTAATCACATTACGATCATATGCATGAATTATCACATTTCACATGAAAAATACATAACTTTTTATTTACTGATCCAAATGACCTGAAATTTTAACCACATGCTGTTTTCGGGTTCATGATCATACACTCAAATTTTCAGATTTTTCTGAGCTAAATATAATTTACAGAAAATAAAAAACCTAAATAGCATACTATTCACAACTTAAGCTAACATGGGGTTTGACACATCTTGCAAATTGCCACTTACTGTTTAAACAAAGGTTACTGATATATGCATGATTTGAGAATACCAGATTACCCTAAATCATACATCTATAGATCAATTACCACAACCCATTCTTGCATTCTTTTATTTTACCGAACCGGATTTTATTAGCAAGTTACACAAACATGGATGATTTACCAAAATTGCAAATACACATACTGACACACTAACCTTCATGATCAAACCAAAACCAAGGCATTCATACTAATCCTAATCATGAAAACTAAATTTGCAAGAATCAACAATTCACGCTCACAAGTTTAAGGGATACCATTTTTCCCACATTCACCATCACACTCCACATCCATTCACACACCACAATTAACAATATACATAAAGTATAAGGTTTACCATATATCCTCATCACGGAAATCATATCGAAATTAGAGTAGAAGAAGGGCAGAACAGTTCACTGTTCTGTCCTGAGGAACTAGGCGGCGGTCTCTGGCCGCTGACTCAGGGTCAGCGGCATGGTCGATGGACGCCAAGTTCATCACAGGCGTCCAGGGACCTTGCCGTCGAATCAGGTCTGTGCAGAAACACAGACCCGAGCTCTGAAACTTGGGTGAATGGGAGGGTCTAGGACTCGAGGAAAAATCCATAAAAATCACAAAACCGACCTAGACTCACAAGGGAACACCATGGATAGGTCACTTGCCTTTCAAAAATTCCTCCAAGGGATCTAGGGCTCGGTGAAGGCCTCCTTGGGCAGTCCCAAGAAAGTTGCAGAAGGCCTCCAAGATCACCTTCCTCCGGGTTCTTAGATGAGCTCCACAGCAAGGGGACGATGGGAAGCCTTCTCCTTTGCTCCAGCTTCCTCCTTGTCGCAGTAGATCTCCAGATCAAGCTCCAAGGGGTCGGATTTGAGGGTGCTAAGATGGGGTTTCCTCACAGTTTTTCTCTCTAGGGTTTTTTTTTTCTTCTCTTTTTCTCCTCTTGCAAGGGTGAAGGGAAGAGTGGGAGAGACCAATTCGGGTTTAGACAATAAGGAGGGTCTCTCTACCACTCACTAGGGTGATAGGACACCCTCAGAGCCGTTGGGGGACATCCCCCCAATGGTGGCCATACCTTGTTTCAGAAGCTTGCAGCTCTGCTGCGCATGCAGGTCAGAGAAATTGGCGTCCATATCGCTGGACGCCGGGATGAGTGTTGGCGTCCATGCCTGGACGCTGACACCATCTAAACGGCCTGGGCTTGACGCCAAGGTGACCTTCGGCCAGAACTCTAAATTATGCAGAAAACCATGCATACCATGCATATATACATGCAATATACATATGGTATTGTATCCATACTATCATCATGCAATACATACATTATTTATGTTTAATATAAACACATGTATACGTAATTATACTAATTAATGCGTACGTAAATATGTACATACACAAGCACAAATATACACACATAATTACAAATAATGCGACGGAAATTCGAGGGTCTTACAGGAAGACTGGACTTTGGAGGCTTCAATTCGACGATTTGGAGCCTCAACCGGCATTCTATTGCAACTGGAGGCTAGAGGGGACCAAGGAGAAGGCTTCCCCGCCACTGGTTTAGCTTCTGCATCGACCTAGAGACCGGAGGAGAGCTTTTGTGGAGGCTTCTTGGGACTGCCCAAGGAGGGCTTCACCGCCATTTTTAATCCCTTTGAAGAATTGTTTAGAGGCAAGTAACCTATACATATCGTCCCTGTAGTTGTCTAGTAGGTTTTTCTCATTTTTACACATTTTACCTCGTGTCCTAGATCCCCCATTCTCCTTGTTGTTTGGAGTTCAGTCTGTGTTTCTGCACAGACAGGAACTTGGCATCAATGCATTGATGCCAAGATCTCCAGTGAACGTCTGGCAATCTTGTCGTCCATCTCTTGAACGGCCAGACATTGCCGCCAAGTTCTTCAGTGCAGAACAGTGAACTGTTCTGCCTTAAATAATTATTTTCCGAACTTTGACGCATGAGGATATAGTGTAAATTTTATATGTTATGTAAAATAACTAATGTGATGTGTGTGGAAATTTCTGTGATTTTCTGTGGATGGCATGAATTGTTGGATTTATCAAAATGCATGTTGGGAAAAAGGGTTACGCATGATTACTTACTGTCTATATAATTTCGGAGGAATTAATTGCCCTGGATTTTTCTACCCCATGTGTACATGTGTCAATTTATACCCTGTGAATTTGAGAAATTATCCATGTTCATATGATTTATTGTAATTACTGCAATGGAAATAGAAAGTATGTGTAGGATTTCTAAAAATACACAGTAAATGGTATGTGTGAAATAAATTCGGGAAAAATTTCTATGACAACATATGTGATAAATTCAGATCTATAAATTTCCAATTTGAGAATTTAGGTTATGCCCCATGACAAGTTGAATTATGAATGACATGCGACTGAATGTTTTAATTTCTGTAAATGCGATATGAGTCAGGAAAATGTGAAATTTTGCATGTGGAATCATAAACCTGATATCAGCATGTGGTTAAATTTTCAAGTCGTTTGGACAACTTTATAGTGAAATGTGAATTTTTCCATGCAAGAAATGTGAACCATAAGGCATGCTAATATGGGGAAAAATGTGACATGTGTGTATGATCTGATTGTGCAAAATTCTGAACAGGAAATCCCTGTTAACTGTAGAATCATGTTAGGAAAACAGAGCCCTTGTGTGAGTGAGAAAATGAATGAGAGGCAAGTGTCATGTGTAAAGATATGTGTTAAAAATCGGTAAATGTGTAAAGTGTGCCAAGTGTGACACTGCTTCCATAAAGGGCAGTGGAACCGTATCAGGGAAAAGTCCCCCTGAGAAGGTTCAATGTGTTGTGATCCTAAGGGCATTAGGATGAAATCCTGGAGGTGGACAAGTACCACTGGTTAGGGTGGAGACTTGTTCTCCCGGTCTGCGCAGTCCAAGAGTCGTCAATGTATTGCCTAGGTGACGTTTATGTGTATGTGATGTGATGTGTCCTTCTTATGGTGGTTTGGACTATGTGTCACGGCACTAAAGTGTAAAATGTGAATGTGATTGTGATCATATGCAAATTGTGTAGTGTGAACAATGTGTAAATGTGCAATGTGTAAAGTGTGAAATATGTGAATGAGAAATTGTGTAAAAATGTGAAATCAAAATGTGAGGATGTGAAATTGAAATCCATGATATGATGATCTGAAATCATGTTAGAATAGCAACATAAACGTGATCATGATTTTGTGCTATATGTGTACAATGCGTAGAACCCATGCTAGGGACAATCCTTATTTATGTGTGAACCATCCCATGTGTGTATGCCCTCATGTTGTGGTTTGAATGAGAACATAGCTTCCATGTGTTAGATTGTAAAGTGTTAAACCACATCAAAACAGCAAGCTTAAAGCATGTGAAATGGTCATGTGCATGTATAAGAATAAGTAGTAACCATGTAGAAATGTTTTCTTTCATGTATGTAAGCTAGTCTTGCTAAATTACTTTCATACTTTAGTTTAA
This sequence comes from Colocasia esculenta, assembly GCA_014218235.1. NCBI lineage: Eukaryota > Viridiplantae > Streptophyta > Magnoliopsida > Alismatales > Araceae > Colocasia > Colocasia esculenta. The sequence goes on along the minus strand of CM024755.1, from coordinate 103,127,632 downwards.
TTGAAAGTAGAACTTTCATGTGTAGGAATGATTAGAGAACATGTGATAGGAGATTTTGATTTAGGAAATCTGAAATCATGGATTATGTGTTTCATTAATAGAGTTACCATGAAAGGTTGTTAAATTCAATGATAAGCATGCTACATGTTGTGTCTTGTGAATGTGTATGTAAAACCTGCTATGACATGTACATGCATGGTATGTGTAGAGTTATTTGCTGAGTCTTTTAGACTCATTACTTGCTTCGGCGTACAGGTGTAGTAGGTGACACACCTTTGGAGGAGACTGTGGAAAGCGACTCCGAGCGCGGGGAGTAGCTAGTTGGTGGAGCTTAGTTGTGACATTTTGGCATTTTGATGTATGTAATTGAAACATTGTATTAGCACTATCATGGAAAGAAATGTTTAAGTGTGGACAATCATGTATTTGATTTTCAGCAATTTAATTATGTGGACTTTTAATTCTTTAAATGTTATCGAATCATGTATGTTAAATGTGGATGATGAATGAAATGAAGACAGTGGTTCTTTTACTTCCACTACTCTGTTCTTGTATTCACGTGTATCTCAGCTGAATGTTATTGTTGGGTAAATGTCCCACTGTGATGACGCTCGCTATACCGACGTGGGTTGGTATAACCGTATCGGTATAATGAGGGTCGTCGCACATGTTCACATGACTTGTTCCGTGAAATCATCATGAACGTGATATTGAAATGTTTATTTCTTGAAACTCTTGTTATTGGCCATGAATGACTATGGGTATCTACATTTAAAATTCATGAGATGTTGATCGGGCACAACGAGTGTCCAAGGGCTCTAGTCTCGCCCCAATGATGACGAATCATAAATATACTATTAACCATAGAGTATAATGATTACTATCGTTGCATCTGCGTTGGGAAATAGTGTTGTGTTGAATGCTAGATACAATAACCACACACACATGTCCTAGCGTGCATTCTAAGGTGGCATAGATCCTTAGTGCACATTAGTGTCTTCGTTCCAGATTTAGTGTTAAGTGTTAAAAGTTCCTGCTCGTGCGTGCTTGCTTGCGTGATATGGCCATCATGCATTTCTTGCAAATAAGTGACATCCTGCGTTCTTGCAAACTATTGACATTGTGCATTCTTGCAATTAAGTGATATCTTGCGTGCTTGTACATACTGCTAGTGCTATCTTGTTACATCATTCTAGTTCTTGTTCAATTGCTCTTGTTCAATCTATCTTGTTCACAAATCACGTTTAATTGGGATTAATATACATGCATATTTAGACATTCGTGCTTGCCTAGTTCTTAAAATGTTAATCACTTATATATTTGCCTACACATTGAGATATAAATCCTACTGAGCTGGTTTGCTCATTCCCTACTTTTCAACATCATAGGTGACGTTGAAGTGGAAGATGAAGGTCAAGTGTCACGCCCCGACGCGGAATATAGGAACGTGAGGCAGTTGCAAGTAAACGAGTATAGAGCGTAGAATAACATCAAACCATTGGACAATTAAATAATATGAAATCCAACACCTTTGATTGATAATTCAACCATTGTCTATTACATCCACTAATACTGAGCCATAACATAGGGCCCAATTGACTCTATTACATAGAATGAAAGTAAACGACTAAATAAGACAACTAGGATAACACAATGGCGTCATGGTACTCTTGGATCACTCCTGGTCCTCCCCATCCTCGTGAGTGTACTCAGTCTCCTCAGTCTCACCTGAGAACACAATGAACAAATAACGTGGGGTGAGCGACAACATCCAGTAGGATTTATATCTCATGGTGCAGGAAAACTTTACATGATTAATGTATTAAAAGCAGAGTCACCAAGTGATAGAGCGAGAGTCAAGTAAGAGATAGCACAATAGCATGAATCAAGATAGCACAAGTTTCCAAATATGGCACAGAGAGCAGGATGGCCATAGTATAAATAGCATAATGTTCACAATAGCACAACGAATCGGGTATAGTATAGCACTTTAATTGTCATTTAGATAGTCAAGATAGATAGCACTTGAGTGTAATGCCAAACACTCTGGTCAATTAACTCCCGCAGGCACTAGTACTTTTGGGCGCACCTCCCAGGACTAGATTGGGCCCTTTTATATTGCCAGGCATTAGTTATATTGTTTATCCTTAGACAATCAGTCAAATGGCCAATAGAGAGTACCAAGAAATAGATGAGAGTACTTGATGAATAGACGAGATAGTAGAGAGAGTGTGAATAGATGAGCGAGTAGAGTATAAATGAGAGCTAAAGGTCATTGCACATAAAGTGGCGATTAAACGAGTGATAGTAATAGTTGCACAACACGCGTGATTGGTGTTGGCAGTTAGGTGGAATTCACTAACCCTCCATTGGCCATGTTATGCACAAGTCCAGAGGTCCGACGTGATTCAAGATAAGAGAGAACTGCTATAGCCGTTTGGATCATACTGATCCCTAAGAGTGTTATAGGTGTTAGGGTACAACCAGCTCGGTCTCCATGAGGGAATCCACAGAGTACAGAGTCTTACGAAGGTCTTAACAAAAGGTCCCTTGTCTGCCAGAACCGAATGTCCAACAGAGAGGTTCCAACTTGTCAAGAGAGTAGTGTGTAAAGAAAATGAGTTGCTCAACATTCTAGAGGAATTCTAGAACAGTGGAGCGGCGGTAACAGTATTCCAATCTATGTGAGAAAATGTAAACAATGTCATTATTATCATAGGTTGATAATATGCCTTTATTGAAGTAATTTACTAGATATTTTATTCATATATTTTCTGCATGGGCTCATGGCAAAGATAATCGTTCGGTGTGTGCATGTGCATGAAATTAAGAGAACATATGATAGTCATGCATATTGTCTTTTAAATTAAATAAACATGTGAAATATAGCAAGATTCTTTTATATGGTTGTTACTGTCCGTCACACAGTATTACAGGGTATAAACATGATTATCATGCCTAAATAACCATATTAAATAAAATAGTAAGGCTGCTGGAATAACACAGTTAAATCATGACGGGTATGATGGTCGCGTTTAACAAACATCGATTCTGGACAGAAACGCGATGGCGTCGGCGGTCGCGTTTAGGTTAGCTGGACAAGGAACGAATCGATTGATGACTCGGAATCGCGACGTGCAAGTCTACCGCGTTCAAGGGACTCGCTAAAGAATCACAACGGCAAGGGCCGATGCGTTCATGCAAACCCTAACTTTTCAAAAGAGCACAGATCCCCAAAAGAGGGAAACAAGGGTAAAATGCGATGACCTTCATGGTCGTGTTTCAGAAACATCTGACCGTAAAAGGGCACATAGTTTGATGCAACGGTACTTGTAAAACCCTAGCTAAAACGTGACGACATGGGTGGTCTCTTTTCAAGTAGATGCGACTGTTGGGTTCTCATGTGTGATGTTTGTGATTAAATGTTTTTTATGATGAACAATGTTAATTAATGTTGTATGAATGGTTGAAACATGGTAATAGTGAAAAAGTCAAGCAAGATACAATCATATCAAAACATGTTTCAATTGATAATCTATATATTGATTGTATCTCACTTAGAATGTTCTTCAATATAGGTGTGAATGTATACAAGACAAGCACTCAAATGCAAGAGCAAAAGCTCAAGAGATTGACTTCAAGCAAGCAGCTGTCGACAGCCCTGAAGGTCCCTATCGACAGATAAGCACAGGGAAGACAAACAAGGTTCAGGAAATACAAATGAAGTATGCCTATCGACAGTAACAAATCGCCTATCGACAGCTACACACAGATAAAGCCTTTCCCACAAGACCATGGTTCAGGAAACTGGAAATCTGTCAGCATCTGTCGACAGACACAATACTGGTTGTCGATAGATGAAGAGAAAACTCAGTTATGAGATTTGGATATATTTTATATTTGGGTGTTTCCTTTTACCACGTCTCTCCAAACTTGGACACCCATATATATAGAACATATTGAGGTATTTTCGCAGCAAGAAGCCACCATACCGAAACCCTAAGCAAAACCTAAGAGAGAAAGCTTCTCCCTGCTTCTCTACTTCAACCCTCCGTCCAGAGCGAGGAAGATCCATCTTCCGAACAGAGTTGAAGTTGGTTCATCCACGGTTCAAGCTACTACGTCATCTGAGGATCATCAAAGTGAAGCTTGGAGTTCTTCTAGACGACCAGCGACAAGAGTTCTTCATCTGGATTTGTTCTTTCATCTCAGAACTCCAGTCCTTTCATATTTTTCATACATCTGTGTGTGTGGTTGTGATTCAAGCGTCCCTTGTGCTTGATTCACGTGTGGCTAGTTGTTCTGAATGCGTGTTTGCTTCAGACAACTTGAGTGTGTGTGTTGTAAGAGTCGAACTCGCTTATAAACAGTCTTTCTGCATGTGTGTGTGGACGGTGGACGTAGGATACACAAGTTGTGTACTCCGAACCACCTTAAATCATCGTGTCTGTGGTTTGAACATTTTACGTTAGATGCTTGGTAGGCACGTTGGTTTCTCACACGCTAGATAGGTTGTTATTTGTTCTGCTCATAATCAACACATACATCTTGGTTCGAATTGAGTGCAAATCTGTTTGAGATTTCGGCAACTCAGTGTTATCATTGAAAAGAAGGCCATAATGTTTTAATTTGTAGTAATCTATTAAACCCCCCCCCCTTCTATATTACCATTATAGATAGTTTCTCATATCTTTCAATTGGTATCAGAGTGAGGTTTCTCTGATTTACTACTTTCATAGCTTGATCTCACTGTCAGGAGACTTTTGATCTCATGGAATCTAACAAGGGGTTTATGGCTGAAGGACACTCAGTGTCGAGGCCACCTTTCTTTGATGGCACTGATTATCCATACTGGAAAAATCGCATGCAAGTCTTTCTAAGATCTCAAGACTTTGAGCTATGGAAGATCGTCAGCAAAGGAGCATATGTGCTGCCCGAGGATGAAGATACTTGGACAAAGGAACAAATTCGTAAAGGAACTCTCAATTGGAGCACGTTGAACATGATGCAGTGCACTGTACATCCCAAGGAGTTCTCAAAAGTCTCCACATGCACTTCAGCAAAAGAAATGTGGGACAAGATTGAACTCATTTACGAAGGTACGCCTGAAGTAAGGGAAACCAAGGCTAGCATGCTTATATCTGAATATGAGATGTTTAAAATGAAAAATGAAGAAACCATATCAGATATGTTTGCAAGGTTCATGTTAATACTCAATGGATTGAAAGGTCTTAAGAAAGAATACTCAGAAAGTGACCTAGTTAGGAAGATACTTCGGTCTCTTCCATCCTGTTGGAATACTAAGGCCACCGTCATTGAGGATTCTAAAGATCTTTCAAAAATGAAATTAGATGAGTTAATTGGTTCCTTGATGACCTATGAAATAAATATAAAGTGGAAAGAAACTGAAGAAAATCCCATAAAATCAATTGCTCTAAAAGCCTTCAACAAAAATTCATCTAGCTCCAAGAAAGATATTCAACAGGAAAGTGATGACAATGGAACATCTAGTGATAGTGAGAACGATGAAATGGCCATGCTCACTAGACAGTTCAAGAAATTTCTTAAGTTCAAAAGGAAAGGCTCAGGTAACTTCAAATCTTTTCAAAAGAAAGATTCTTCAAGTAAATTTGATTCTAACAGAAAATCTGACATGATAGTGTGTTATGAGTGCAAGAAACCAGGGCATATGAGAGGAGAATGCCCGGAGCTCAAGAAGAAACTAAAGAAGGACAAATTCACCTTCAAGAAAGCCAAGACAATGTTGGCAACTTGGAGCGATGAAGACGAAGATAAGGATGCACAAGCAACCTCTGCAGATGAAAAGATTCATTGCTTAATGGCAAGGAGTGAGGACTCCACTGAGGTAAATTCTTCCTTCGAGAACTATACTGTTGATGAATGGGAAGAAGCATACACTGTATTGTTTGAAAACTTTTGTGAGTATAAGTCTGAAAATAAAGCACTCAAGAAAAAGATCAATTCGGTTGTTCACAACAAATCCAATGATGAACAAATTGCAATCCTAAATAAAGAAATTGAAATGATGAAAATTGATGAGGAAGCTCACAGTGAGGAAATGGATTGTATGAAAGAAAAACTACAGGAAAATGAGAAAGAAAAACAAAGCCTAATCAATTCTCTTGAAAATCTTCAAAATGAACATCAAGAGATTAATAAAAAAACTGAACAATCTAAAAAAGAGTTAAAAGAAAAGACTGAAGATCTTACAAGATTTGTAAAAGGAAAGTAAAATCTTGATGCTGTTTTGGGTGCAAGAATTAATGTAACAAGGCATGGGCTTGGATACCAACCAGTAAAACAAAAGAAAATTGGAGAGACATTTATCACATCCTTTGTTGATTGTAGTCCAAGCACAAGTAAACAAGTTCCTCCCAAGAGCAAGAAAACTCAAGCAAAGGGTAAGCAACATTAACCCAAACAAAAGATTTCAGTTGTTCAATAAACTAAGAAGCCTGTCGACAGACCCAATGAGAGTTGTCGACAGGCCTAGAAATATGCTGCTAAGTGGCAGCCATCCAGGCATCAAAAGGAAAAAATGCTAATGAATGTTCATCAAAATAACAAAATAACCGCTTTGAGAAAATCTCCTTCATGCAATGTTTGTAAGAAACTTGGCCATAATGAAAAACAATGCTGGAATAATTCAAACAAACTGAAACTCAAACAAGTTTGAATTCCAAAGCATTTACTTTTTGGCATGAATGAAACATTTGGACCCAAAGTAATTTGGGTACCAAAACCTCTTGTCTGATCCATCTATGCAGGAATGCCTAACAGCCCAAAATCAAAACAAATGGTACTTGGATAGTGGCTGCTTGAGGCACATGACGGGCGACAAAGAAAAATTATGTCTGCTAGTGGAGAAAGATGGAGGTTAGGTTGTCTTTGGAGGTAACAATAAGGGCCAAATCATTGGCACAGGTAAGGTAGGTAAGTACGCCTCTAACTCAATAGACAATGTGTTGTTGGTTGATGGTCATAATCACAATTTACTTAGCATAAGCCAACTGTGTGATAAAGGCCATAAAGTAATTTTTTAATCAAATGCATGCAAAATTGTTGATAAAGAAACAGGAAGTCTCAAGTTTTCTAGAAAAATGGTGAATAACATCTATTTAGTTGATTTAGATGAACCAGAAAATAAAAATTTGTGTCTTGTTGCAAATAAGTAGGATGAGTTGACCTTGTGGCATCGTAGGTTTGGCCATGCGAGTTACAATATTTTGCACAAGATCATGAGGCTGAAACTGGTAAGTGGACTTCCTGATATTTCCTTCAATAAAAATGAAAGTTTTGTGATGCATGTGCACAGGGAAAACAAACCAGAAAGTCTTTCAAATCAAAAGCACCGGTAATCACTTCAAAACCCTATGAATTGTTGCACATGGACCTTTTTGGACCTACTAGAACATTGAGTCTCAATGGCAAACATTTTGGGTTTGTCATTGTGGATGATTTTTCTAGGTTCACTTGGGTCAAATTCTTGGCTCATAAAAATGAAGCACTTGAAATCCTTGAAGAGTTCTTTAATAAGATTGAGCATGAAAACATACACAAAATATGCTCAATCCGCACCGATCATAGGGGAGAGTTTGACAATAACTCTTTTTCTAATTTTTGCAAGAATCAAGGGATAGATCACATGTTTTCCTCCCCAAGGACACCAGAACAAAATGGCATTGTGGAGAGAAAGAACAGGACCTTGGTGGAAATGGTTCGCACTCTTCTGGTTGAAAGCCAACTCACAAGAAGTTTTTGGGCAGAAGCAGTGAACACCTCGTGTTACATCCTCAATAGAGCCATGGTAAGACCTGTGATGAAGAAAACTCCCTATGAACTCTTAAAAGGTAAGAAACCCAGTATTGGGTACTTCAGGGTTAATGGCTCCAAAGTGTTTATTCATAATAATGACAAAGTTGATTTAGATAAATTTGAAGTCAAAAGTGATCCAGGTATTTTCCTAGGATACACAGAGCACTCTAGAGCATATAGAGTGTTTAACAATAAAAATAGAACTGTGGAAGAAACTCCACATGTTGTTTTTGATTAGTATCATGCAAAGACTAACAGTTCAAATCTTCGTAGGTATGGTGACAAAGATGAAGAAATAATACTTGGGAAACAACATGAGACAACAAAAAGCAATCCTTAAGTAGAAACAAAAACTAAAAATGCATACTTTCGCAGGTACGATGATGATGATGAAGGAACACTTTTCAGAAAATAATATAATGAAAGCGAAGAAGATCCTCAAGAGGAAAAGACTCAAGATGAAAATCTTCAAGATCCACTTCATGAAGTCCATCAACTTCCTCAAGTCCAAGATCAATCGGGTCCTTCAACAATCACAAATGTCAGGTACTCAAAAGATCACCCACTTCATAATGTAATTGGAGACGTAAATGATAAAGTCCAAACTAGGTCTCAAGTTAGACACATTGTTGAACAAGATCATTTAGCTTTTGTCTCTCAAGTGGTACCTAAAAATGTTGAAGAGGCTCTAAAAGAAAATTCTTGGATAGATGCCATGCATGAGGAACTTGGTCAGTTTCAAAGAAATAATGTCTAGAGTTTAGTTTCTAGAACCCCTGAAAGTTTTGTCATAGGTACAAGATGGGTGTTTAAGAATAAACTAAATGAAGAGGGTAAAGTGGTGAGAAACAAAGCTAGACTGGTAGGAAAAGGTTATAACCAAGAATTTGGGATAGATTTTGAATAATCCTTTGCACCTGTAGCTAGGCTTGAAGCAGTTAGGATCTTGTTAGCATATGCATGTTCAAACAAGTTCAAACTTTTTCAAATGGATGTTAAAACTGCTTTCTTGAATGGCTACATCAAAGAAGAAGTCTATGTTTCTCAACCACTTGGATTTGAGGATAATGAAAAGCCTAACCATGTTTATAAGTTGCGCAAAACTCTTTATGGTTTGAAACAGGCACGCCGAGCTTGGTACGACAGACTAAGCAATTTTCTGGTGAGTAAAAACTACTCTAGAGGTAAAGTGGACCAAACCCTTTTTACTAAGAAGGTTCGCAATCATATAATTGTTGTTCAAGTCTATGTGGACGACATCATCTTTGGTTCCACTAACCCATCACTGTGTGAAGAGTTATCTAAACACATGCATAGTGAATTTGAGATGAGTTTAATGGGGGAGCTTTAATTTTTTCTTGGCTTGCTGGTAAAACAATATGAAGATGGCTTCTTCATTAATCAAGAAAAATATGTCAATGAGCTACTGAAACGTTTTCAATTTGAACAAGCTAAGCCAGCCTCAACACCAATGAGCACAAGCATAAAACTGAAAAATGATGAGAAAGGTAAAATGGTAGATGCAAAACAATTCCGAGGTATGATTGGCTCTCTCCTTTACTTTACTGCAAGTAGACCAGACATACAATTCAATGTTTGCCTTTGTGCTATATACCAATCTAGTCCAAAGGAAAGCCATTTGGTTGCAATTAAAAGGATTTTCAGATATCTCTCAGGTACGTATGATTTGGGTCTTTGGTATCTAGCAGGAAGTAGCTTTAACTTAATCTCATATTCTGATGCTGACTATGCTAGATGTAAAATTGACAGAAAAAGCACTAGTGGCTACTGCCAATTTCTTAGTGGTTGCATGGTTTGTGGGCATCCAAGAAGCAAAACGCAGTTGCACTCTCCACTGCAGAGGCAGAATATGTTGTTGCAGGGAGTTGTGCTGCTCAAGTGCTGTGGATTAAAAGTCAACTATGCGACTACAACATTGATATTGGATGCACACCTATCCTATGTGACAACACTAGTGCCATCAACCTTTCAAAGAACCCAATCCAACACTCAAGGACCAAACACATTGAAATACGGCACCATTTTCTGAGGGATGAAGTAGCCAACAAGAACCTTGAACTTAGCTTCATACCCACTGAAAAGGAATTGGCTGATATCTTCACAAAACCCTTGTCTGAAGATAGGTTCACTTCATTGAGGAGAGAATTGGGCTTGTGTAAAATGCAATGAAACTTATATCCAATCTTGGAGTATATTCTCTTTATGTGTAATGACTATGTGGTATATCAAATGGTGACATGTGGAAGAACAAGTTATGCTTGTTCAAAAACTATCATTATGCGTGAGAAAATATTCTCCGCCACGTATCCATAGTCAAGTTGCATATAAAGGTCATCTACTTCAAATGGGGTATATAGTTTCTTTTAGGTTGGCCCATTTACTTTCGAAACCAAATGAAAATATGTGCTCATATGCTTATGAATGCTCTCTTGTGTGCAAATGCTTCCCATGCATATGAATATCCTGTTTGAATTGCTTGAATGTTGAGTCATCACATGCACACACTATGGGGTAGTGAGTTCAGGTTTGGTGAGTGAAATTCATGAGGAAAAATCTCCATTCTTTATATGTCATAATTTCCCAAGCATGAAGTTCAAAGTTCTCTCTATTCTCAGTCTTAATCCTGATTTGTCAAGCACTTGTCGACAGCCACAAACATATATGTTGATAGCTATGCCAACACAGACACCAGGCCTTAAAGCCTGTGCGTGTCTATCGACAGCCAGCATCCCAGCTGTCGACAGACAGACACGGTAATTGTCCTCCCCGACCTCCCTTCTTTCAGTCTATGTGCATCTGTCGATAGCTAGCATCCCAGCTGTCGATAGCCATGATCTGCCTGAAGCCAGTATTTCAAAACTATCTCCATCTGTCGACAAGCTCAAATTTGCTATCGACAGATACTCATTTCAAATGAAATCTGTCATCTTTTCTCAACATCCTTCATGGCCATGTTCATACAACTAATGTAAGGTGAAAATTGGGTACTTACTTGTGTTATACTCTGTCGTACTCACATCATATCAAAGATATTGTCTGAGTCTCAATGATTTTGACATACTATTCTTGTATGAGTCTAGGTTGTATCATTTAGAATACATTGAACAAATCTAATGGCTTTAACCTAACTCAATTGAATAACTCCCTTGTGGATAATCATTTTTCCCACGTGCCTTGATAAGTCCAGAGGTCATTGAACTTTATGTCTTGCATTGACTTTTAACCTTAAATACTCTTTGACCTTGATTTACAAAACAAAAAAAAGAGAAAAGCTACCTATTTCTAACACTCAAAAGTTTATCAACAAGACAATGTATCAGGGCAAAGGCAGAGCAATGATGAGTATCACTGAGTAATCGGGGACATGAGCATCACAAATGTTTGTCTTCGCATCAAAAAACTTATTCATTATCTCTGTATAATGGTATGATGGTCACTCCCACTGAGTAACTGGGGGTACGGGCATTCCCCATGTCTATCCCCATGTCAAAAGGTGATAGTGATCCTAATTACCACTTTTCCCATTAAACTAAGCAATCATACAAACTAGAAATAGAGTGAAGCCTCCATGCTTTTAAATCAAAGGCAATATGATGTTTATGGTTGATTGCTCATGTAGACATCACTTTCATATACCAACTGACCATCACCCACTAACAAATAGTTTTTCTACAATGGTTTTATTCAAAGGGGTTCTCTTATTTTCATATGTGTTTGTACGGTGTCTTCTTAATGCTATAACTTGAGACTACTAGGTTATTATTTCATAACCATTGTAGACTTTTGACGCATCTTAATAACAGTGGGTATGACATTTTATAATGTGTATATACCTATTTTTCAACCTTAAATACCATTTGGATGTTCATTGCCCAGCAAATTCTGTCAAAATGCAAAACTGGCTAAAACCTGTTTGTGCCTGTCGACAGCTGCACAGTCACCTGTCGATAGCCGGCGGCCAGAGCGGTTCAGAAGCTCAACCGGCGCTCCTTTTTGGCCAGATTTTGTGGGTCCCTTTCCGTTTTAAACTCTCTTCCAACCTCTTTAAAAGGAAACCCACGTCTCCTCCCCTCCTTTCAAAAAGCCTCTCCTTCCTTCCTCAACCCTACCCTTTCTTCTCCAGGGCGCAAGACCTACTTTTTGGTCCTTCCTGGTTCTTCTTCTCTTCCTGTCTCCTTTCTCTTTGAAGAGATCTTTTCCACTTCGATTTCACACCCTCCATGGCTCCAAAGGGAAAACGTCTGGTCTCCTGTCGCCGTCCCGCCTCTTCCGACGCCGGAGAAGGTTTCGGGGATCCTACAAAGCGCCGAACCAAGCATCGGGATGACCATCTCCCAGAACTCATTGTCCCTCCGAATCTGCATCTCCTTAGGGTTCATGGATCCTTCACAAAGTTCGTGCAACCACGCTATGTGGATTTTGTCTCTCCGGAGGACATGTTCCCAGACCTTCAGCCCCTTTTCCATGTTCATGGTTGGACCACTTTCTCCTACTCCCACAAGCGGTATTCTCCAACCGCTGTGACAGAGTTCTACAACAATCTGGGGATGTCAGATGTTGGTGATCTCTACACGCAGGTGAAAGGCACTCCCTTCAAAATCACACCCAATCTTCTCACTCGTGCTTTTCAAATCCCCATCTTTGGCATTGATGTTCTGATCAATCATCCTGCTGCATCAGACTACTACAATCTCATTACTTTGTAGCCATATGATTCTACCAAGGATCATCTAAAGTTGAATGCCAATTCCTTCCCTCCTCTTCATTGTCTCATACATCACATCTTCACCACCATCATTGTGCCCAAGGATGGCAGCCGAGAACTTGTGACTGAGGTTCACAAATCCCTTTTCTACCCCTTTCTCAATGCTGAGCAAATCAATCTGCCTATTCTCATGCTAGACCTCATTCGGCAATGCTTCCGTAATTCCAAGAGGTCAATGCCCTATGCTTGCCCCATTACCTCTCTCCTTCTCTTCATTGGCATCCACATTCCTGAGGGAGAGATGGTCTCTCTTAAATCCCGTAGCTCCTTTGATCTCACAGCCGCCCATAGGATGGGCTATAGGTTTATTGATGGGAAAGTCATCTGGGACATAAAGGGTAAGGAGCAGGCCAGTGCAGAAGATTCTGATCATGAAGATGTTGATGCGGATTCCCACGCAGAGCCAATGGACGCTCAGGGAGATGATGATGAAGATGCTGAAGATGCTGAAGACCAAGCACCAGAGCCTCAAGCACCATCTCTTAGAGCTTTTCTCACTGCTCAGCTAGCCCACATGCAGCAATAGATCACCACTGGTTTTACAAATCTCAATGCCCGGCTTGATCACGTTGATACAAGGATGGATGCTTTGGCTGACACTAATGTGCAAATTCAGCATAGACTTACCAGGCTCTCCACAGAGCATCATGGGTTATGTCATTCCCCTGCTACTGGGAATGCCGATGTCTAGAGAGTCTAGGATTCAGTCTAGGTTATCTAGTTTTATTTCTCACTAGGCTTGCATCATATGATTGGTATCTTAGTTTGCTACGTCAGTATTGTAATTTCCCTTCTTTTGCTTTTCTTCATGTCAGGGTTATGTCATGCAACTCTTTTGTAACTGTGTGTACTGAATGCTCAATGAATGCAATTCACAGTTATCTGCCTCATTTCTATTCATGAGTGCATGGTTTATCTTTTTGAATGTTGCCAAAAGGGGGAGAAACATCAATTGTGCATAAATTGAAAATTTTGTCATCATCAAAAAGGGGGAGAATGTTGGGTTCTCACGTGTGATGTTTGTGATTAAATGTTTTTGATGATGAACAATGTTAATTGATGTTGTATGAATGGTTGAAACATGGTGATAGTGAAAAAGTCAAGCAAGATGCAATCATATCAAAACATGTTTCAATTGATAATCTATATATTGATTGTATCTCACTTATAATGTTCTTCAATATAGGTGTGAATGTATACAAGACAAGCACTCAAATGCAAGAGCAAAAGCTCAAGAGATTGACTTCAAGCAAGCAGCTGTCGACAGCCCTGAAGGTCCCTGTCGACAGATAAGCACAGAGAAGACAATCAAGGTTCAGGAAATACAAATGAAGTCTGGCTGTCGACAGTAACAAATCACCTGTCGACAGCTACACATAGATAAAGCCTTTCCCGCAAGACCATGGTTCAGGAAACTAGAAATCTGTCAGCATCTGTTGACAGACACAATACTAGTTGTCGACAGACGAAGAGAAAACTCAGTTACGAGATTTGGATATGTTTTATATTTGGGTGTTTCCTTTTACCACGTCTCTCCAAACTTGGACACCCATATATATGGAACATATTGAGGTATTTTCGCAGCAAGAAGCCACCATACCAAAACCCTAAGCAAAACCCAAGAGAGAAAGCTTCTCCCTACTGCTCTGCTTCAACCCTCCGTCCAGAGCGAGGAAGATCCATCTTTCGAATGGAGTTGAAGTTGGTTCGTCCACGGTTCAAGCTACTACGTCATCTGAGGATCATCAAAGTGAAGCTTGGAGTTCTTCTAGATGACCAGCGACAAGAGTTCTTCATCTGGATCTATTCTTTCATCTCAAAACTCATGTCCTTTCATATTTTTCATACATCTGTGTGTGGTTGTGATTCAAGCGTCCCTTGTGCTTGATTCACGTGTGGCTAGTTGTTCTGAATGCGTGTTTACTTTAGACAACTTGAGTGTGTGTGTTGTAAGAGTTGAACTCGCTTATAAGCAGTCTTTCTGCGTGTGTGTGTGGACAATGGACGTAGGATACACAAGTTGTGTACTCCGAACCACCTTAAATCATCGTGTCTGTGGTTTGAACGTTTTACATTAGATGCTTGGTAGGCACGTTGGTTTCTCACACGCTAGATAGGTTGTTGTTTGTTCTGCTCATAATCAACACATACATCTTGTTTCGAATTGAGTGCAAATCTATTTGAGATTTCGGCAACTCAGTGTTATCATCGAAAAGAAGGCCATAGTGTTTTAATTTGTAGTAATCTATTCAACCCCCCCCCTTCTAGATTACCATTATAGATAGTTCCGCATATCTTTCAGAGATGGTCTCATCCGATGCGATACAAGGTCTCATGGTCTCATCCGATGCGATACCAGTCGCAGAAACACGACGTATGGTTCGGTCGCGATTCAACATGCAACCTGAAAATGATGAAAACATGCAGCATTCTTCATGCAATGCTTATAACTTGAAATATAGGGCTCTTAGGACAAAGTGGTGAACATGAAATTTGTAGGGGACAATGAGTAGAGGAGAACTATGCCTTTGGACCGAATCAATTTGGTCTCGTTAGGCGTGCAAACTAGTATGAACAAGAATGGTCATGAACTTGCATGATGATGGGAAAACGTTTATAACTCGACGGATACATGATGAAAATTAGGCAAATCACTTACAAATCAAACTAGACATGCAGTCCTACAAGATGATATAAGTTTTATTCTTCTTTAGTCCGAGAATACCTACCTTTGAGAAGTTCTAACACCGATCAGTTGCACAGGTCGCAGCAGAGCACGGTTGAGGAAGAAGCTTGGTTCTCCAGCCGTTCTCCTCTACTCCTGGTGCCCTAGCTTAGCCTCCCACGACCCCAACACGATGGTGAACCTTCCCCTTTAGTTCTATGAAGATTATTTATATGTCTAGGGTTTATTTCAAGTCCTATTACAACTAGGAAGGGTGTGGTGCGGTTCTGGTTAAACTCCTTCTATATTTTGGAGATTCTAGACCCAATTGGAGTAGCAATCTCATTAGGTAAGCTCCTAGCAAGGTTGGTCACGAATTGGATTACCATACATGGCTAATTGCATTAGTTTTAACCCTAATTTACGCTTTCCTATTTTTTGTACATTTTTATTATGAATTTAGAGGTATTTTCTCTTGCTCCATAATCCATACTCCTAATTTGGCCCAATAGCCCTTGGTGTGAGCTAATCAAATCAAGCCCATTATCCTTCTATTAGAGAATTTATTCATGGGCCAAAATTGTCCATTGGTCCAAATAACATAATGGGCCATCAACCCATATTATTTATAGTCTACCCATATATTTATTTTAATTTATAATCCACTTTGGCTCATAAAATAATGGGTTCTCCGACTTATTCCTTAATTATGTTAATAAGTCGCACAAATTCTTAAACTTGGTCTAAATGATTTTTCTATGCCCAAATTTCATGATGGGTCATTAGAAAATATTATTTAAAGTATAACTATTATTTTTATGAAAATTTTATAGGGGTTTATACGCATGCAATAATGATGCATACCTTTTTAACTAGTTTGCATTTATTAATTAATTAATTTTTAATTTATCTATAATTTTAATTAATAGATTTTCTGGGGTACTACATCTGTACCAGAAGCTACTGTAGGGCCATCAAGGCCTCCTCAACTAGAATAGCTAGACCAGTCAATACTAGCTGAGCCAGTAGTCGGGCCATCAAGGCCATCAATAGAGGAATCAGGGCCATCAAATAGAGGAATCAGGGCCATCATGGCCATCAATAGAGGAAACTGGGCCACCAGGGCTATCTGAGCAAGAAGCAGATATAGCAGGGCCATCTGATCAAGATGATGCAGTGGTTGAGCCATCAGGGCCTCAAGTGATTGTAAATGAAGCTACTGTGCCCCCAGGGCCTTCTGAGCCTTCAGTTCTTCGGACTCCAACTCCCTCCTCCCCATCTGCCCCTTTCACTGCCCCACCAACTCCAGAACCTTCAAAGAACTTCCTAAACATATTTCTTCTCCTACTCCTTTCCCTGCTGAATCCTTTTCCTCACCTACTCCTCCTCATCTATTCCTCCTCCAACTTTTGAGGCACCTCTAGCCTCTTCTTCTGGTCCCTCATCTGTTGGTCCCTCCTCTGTTGGACCATCCACTCAACCTCTTCCCACTTCATCTTTCTCCTCTCTTCATCCATCTACTCCACCATCTTTCATCACTCTCATTCCTGAGGGTGCTAGTATCTTTCGCCATATTGTTCAAGATATCAAAGATGAATTTGAAGAGGCCATCCTCCACACAGTCCTCTCTGTCTCTTCTCATATCCACAGGACTGATTTTCAACCTTCTCCCAGTTCTGCCTCTAAGAAAAGGAATGTAGCAACCTGGATTTTTCTGAAAAATAAAAATCTACATAATATTAAAATTTTGATAATTGGAAAATCAAATAAAAGAAAACTAATTAAATTAATTAGAAAAATCAAAGAAAAGAGAATTAAATAAAACCCATCAAATGAAAATAAGTAATGGGCTTTATTAAATGGACCCATTAGAAATTAGTGGGCCAAAATAAGAATTTTAAAAAGAAGAATAATGGGAAAACACCATAAATTCGTAACTAAAATCTTACTTAAATAAAAAGAGGGTATTTAATGCATTAAAATAAGTGGTTTGAGTTGGATTTGGAATCCTAAACCTACCCCAATTGCTTGGCCACGAAATCCCCTCTCTCTCAACCCAATTAGGAGATCTCTTGCTTAAAAAGGGGAGAGGAAAATAGGAAACTCAGAATTAAATGGGAATTAGACTTAAACTAGGAAATGGAACTAGGGGGAGCTTAAATACTTCTCTAAAACCCTCATGGCCACCCTAACTCATGCCAAGAGGTTGTTGGACCAGAAGGAGAAGCCAAGAGGACGAGAAATAGTGAAGAGGAAGATCTATCAAAGCTTCTTCCCGAGTTCTTCATCTTCAAACCCTAGAAGAGGAAAAACATGAAAGGTAGGCATTCTTACAAGCAAAATTAAAAAGATTTCGACCTTAGGTTGTTCCATGTGATAGGAACAAACCCCTCAAGTTTCGTTATTTATCATCGTGCCAATAATTACTTCTTGATTTTCCATGTTCTGCAACTTACATGACTTCAAACCCCCTTGTTAGCTCTTATTCTCCATGTACACTTGACTTCGTGTTACAAAACTTTTACTGGAGATACTAACGTCTATTAGGGATCTTTAGCCCCTGAAAGCCCTAAATTCCATCCACCATGTCTTGCGAATTAAATCTTGCATCCCAACTATTCCTAGTATTCTATCCCCCATGTTTGATCTGATTAAACCATGCCGAAACCATGGCTGTTTACAAATTCCTATTTACGGGAAGTACTCTTACATTTCTATAGTAGTTTAAAATTGATTCCATGATTTTTCATCGACTGTACTTTTTGTTCTTGATTTTTGAATCACCCTACGTCGAAGAAAGGCAAGTCTGGACCGCAATCCAAGACATGTATGTTCCCTGTCGGACACAGGCACAGACCTTGTGAACGCGACGGCCCGATAGGCCGCATTCAGTGGTCTCGTTGCGACAGCATCACCTGTCGTGTTCTGAACGCGACAGGCAATGCCACCGCGATCTCAACGCCTGTCCTGAACAACCTGTCGTGTTCAGTGCAAGCCCTTGTCGCGATCTGCCCTGACCCCATCGCTACCCTCACGGGGGTGCATCGCAATCTGGGTCTTTTACAGAAAAACCCTTGATTCTTCATACTCGAACTCTTTACAGTGTCTATACTTCTATTAATAGTCATCACCGCAGTAAATAAATTGTTATAATCTTACTTGGTATAATTGCTTAAAAGACATACACTTGATTCTTGTCATGTCTATGATTTCTCTTACACAAAGCACACACTTTGAACCATCCATATATGGCTTAATTGACATGAACATGATACATAACATATCTGGTAATTTACACTACAAGAAAATGTGCATTTAGAGACCGAAATTTTCAGTCTCTATTCGGTCCCTAATCGGTCACTGAATGAATCAGAGACCGAATAGTCACCGAATAGTGACCGAATGCGTTGGTCAAGATTTTCTGGTCACAAATCTGTGACCGATTAAATTCGGTCACTATTCAGTCACTATTTTGGGACCGAATAGTGACCGATTGTATTCAGTCACTATTAGTGACCGATTATGTTCAGTCACTATTCGGTCCCTAATGTTGGGACCGAACAGTGACCGAATTTAATCGGTCACTATTAGTGACCGATTGTATTCGGTCACTGTTCGGTCCCTAGCTTTGAGACCGAATAGTGACTGATCTATTCGGTCACTATCTGTGACCGAATAAGTTCGGTCACTGTTCGGTCCCAAACTTTGGGACCGAACAGTGACCGAATTTAATCGGTCACTAATAGTGACCGAATATAATCAGTCACTATTCGGTCTCAAAGCTAGGGACCGAACAGTGACCGAACTTAGTCGGTCACAGATAGTGACCGAATACAATCGGTCACTGTTTGGTCCCAAAATTAGAGACCGAATAGTGACTGGTTGTGTTCGGTCACTAATAGTGACCGATTAAATTCGGTCACTGTTCGGACCCTAACTTGGGACCGAACAGTGACTGGTTGTCTTCGGTCACTAATAGTGACCGAATAGAATCAGTCACTATTCGGTCCCAAAATAGTGACCGAATAGTGACTGAATTTAATCGGTCACTAATCGGTCTCTATTTTTTTAATATTTTTTTTAAAACTTATATATTTTTTAGAAAAATAACCTGTGTAAAATAAATAACTATCCACAACAATAACAATTCTACAAAAGAAAAATGTCTACAATGTAACAATAATAAAATATAGACAACCCACAACAATACTGAAATGTCCACAACAATAATAAAATATAGACAACCCACAACAATACTGAAATGTCCACAACAATTATAAAATTGTCCACAACATTAATAAATGTCCACAAGATAAAAATAATCAAAATGTCTACAACATACTAATAATAAAAATATCCACAACACAACAATATTAAAATGTCCACAATATTACAATAATAAAATGTCCACAACATCACAATAATAAAATGTCAACAACAATAATAAAAATGTCTACAACAATAATAATAATGAAATGAAAATCATGAATCATCGTCCTCGTGTTCATGCTCGTCCTCGTCTCCTCTCACACCTCCCGATGAAGGAACCTGCAATACATATAAAACAATAATAAGTTAAAATGAAATACTATCATAAGCAATAACTTATTTTAGAAGCATAAATTAAATACTATTATAACCAATAAATTATTTAAATTTATATATTTTTATTCACTCACTTTCGGTCAATATTTTAGTCACACTTAAGATGAATTTGAGCGTCGAGTTCAAACTGGGAGTCCGAATTGAACTCCGTCAGTTTCCACAAGTCACACTCATTGCCCCGACCGTGCTGGAACAAACCGGAGGCCAATCGGATGAGTATTTCTATTTTTGAGCCCACAAACCTAACTTTTTGAGTTTTAAACTAAACTAGCTTGTTTATTGTGACTTTGAGAGTCGAGCTCAAACTGGAAGTCTGAATTGAACTCCGTCAGTTTCCACAAGTCACACTCATTGCCCCGACCGTGCTGGAACAAACCGGAGGCCAATCGGATGAGTATTTCTATTTTTGGGCCCACAAACCTAACTTTTTCAGTTTTAAACTAAACTAACTTGTTTATTGTGACTTTGAGCGTGGAGCTCAAACCGGGAGTCCGAATTGAACTCCGTCAGTTTCCACAAGCCACACTCATTGCCCCGACCGTGCTGGAACAAGCCGGAGGCCAATCGGATGAGTATTTCTATTTTTGGGCCCACAAACCTAACTTTTTCAGTTTTAAACTAAACTAACTTGTTTATTGTGACTTTGAGCATCGAGCTCAAACCGGAAGTCCGAATTGAACTCCGTCAGTTTTCACAAGTCACACTCATCGCCCCGACCATGCTGGAACAAACTGGAGGCCAATCGGATGAGTATTTCTATTTTTGGGCCCACAAACCTAAGTTTCTCAGTTTTAAACTAAACTAACTTGTTTATTGTGACTTTGAGCGTCGAGCTCAAACCGGGAGTCCGAATTGAACTCCGTCAGTTTCCATAAGTCACACTCATCGTCCCGACCGTGCTGGAACAAACCGGAGGCCAATCGGATGAGTATTTCTATTTTTGGGCCCACAAACCTAAGTTTTTCATTTTTAAACTAAACTAACTTGTTTATTATGACTTTGAGCGTCAAGCTCAAACCGGGAGTCCGAACTGAACTCCGTCAGTTTCCACAAGTCATACTCATCGCCCCGATCGTGCTGGAACAAACCAGAGGCCAATCAGATGAGTATTTCTATTTTTGGGCCCACAAACCTAACTTTTTCAGTTTTAAACTAAACTAACTTGTTTATTGTAACTTTGAGCGTCGAGCTCAAACCGGGAGTCCGAATTGAACTCCGTCAGTTTCCATAAGTCACACTCATCGTCCCGACCGTGCTGGAACAAATCGGAGGCCAATCGGATGAGTATTTCTATTTTTGGGCCCACAAACCTAAGTTTTTCATTTTTAAACTAAACTAACTTGTTTATTATGACTTTGAGCGTCAAGCTCAAACCGGGAGTCCGAATTGAACTCCGTCAGTTTCCACAAGTCATACTCATCGCCCCGACCGTGCTGGAACAAACCGGAGGCCAATCAGATGAGTATTTCTATTTTTGGGCCCACAAACCTAACTTTTTCAGTTTTAAACTAAACTAACTTGTTTATTGTGACTTTGAGCATCGAGCTCAAACCGGAAGTCCGAATTGAACTCCGTCAGTTTTCACAAGTCACACTCATCGCCCCGACCATGCTGGAACAAACTGGAGGCCAATCGGATGAGTATTTCTATTTTTGGGCCCACAAACCTAAGTTTCTCAGTTTTAAACTAAACTAACTTGTTTATTGTGACTTTGAGCGTCGAGCTCAAACCGGGAGTCCGAATTGAACTCCGTCAGTTTCCATAAGTCACACTCATCGTCCCGACCGTGCTGGAACAAACCGGAGGCCAATCGGATGAGTATTTCTATTTTTGGGCCCACAAACCTAAGTTTTTCATTTTTAAACTAAACTAACTTGTTTATTATGACTTTGAGCGTCAAGCTCAAACCGGGAGTCCGAATTGAACTCCGTCAGTTTCCACAAGTCATACTCATCGCCCCGACCGTGCTGGAACAAACCAGAGGCCAATCAGATGAGTATTTCTATTTTTGGGCCCACAAACCTAACTTTTTCAGTTTTAAACTAAACTAACTTGTTTATTGTAACTTTGAGCGTCGAGCTCAAATCGGGAGTCCGAATTGAACTCCGTCAGTTTCTACAAGTCACATTTATTGCCCCGACCGTGGTTGAACAAATGGGAAAGTGTGCCGGATTAGTATTTTGAATTTTAAGTGGACAACTGGATACTGGATAGTACTAATGCATGATAGATGTGCTCTTATAAAGATTAACTTATAAACCACTTCCACATCTGAGTTTGTGGGAAGTGGCTTTTAATGTCTTTTAGAAACCTTTTTTTCTAGGATAGATGTACAATATGTCAGTAAAAACAGTCTATGTAATGAGGCTTCAACCTTCCAAAGGAATGAATATGTTGTGAAATAAAAAAAGTAAAGTGATACTTAAAAAAAAAAGCCACATGCTTGTGTAAAACTCATATAGTTCAAATTGCAGCGGTCCTTGATCCCATGATTAATGACTCTAAGTTAGACATCATAGCTATGAGATTGGGGCTGTCTAATTATCATTGCAATGGTGTTCCTATTGGAAAATTTTGGCTTTTTTTGAATTCTTCTCTGTCAGCTGAAGTTATCACTACTCATACCTATTTTATCACTGTCAACATTTCTGCACAGGTGGTTTATCATGTTACTTTCATTTACTCTAGCTGTATTCAGTTTGATA
Source organism: Colocasia esculenta (assembly GCA_014218235.1). Taxonomy (NCBI): domain Eukaryota; kingdom Viridiplantae; phylum Streptophyta; class Magnoliopsida; order Alismatales; family Araceae; genus Colocasia; species Colocasia esculenta. Next base: position 103,105,035 of record CM024755.1, on the reverse strand, counting down.
GAATGGAAATATGGAATGATTTAATAGCAAATGCTCCTTCAGATCCCTGGATGGTTGTCGGTGACTTTAATGCTGTCATTTACTCTTCTGAGAAAATTGGGGCCAATCCACCTGCAACAGCCTCAGTCAACTCCTTTCATGACCTTATTCAGTCCTTATCTCTCCATGATGTTTGTTTTTCTGGCCCTTCTTATACCTGGCGCAATGGTCAAAAGGGTATTCACAGTATTAAGGCAAGACTTGACAGAGCTTTGGTTAATACTTAATGGTTACAAGCTTTGGCAGACCAGTTAGCTAATTATGCTTGCAACTCTAAACAGACTGAAGTTTTCCTGGATGTCAACTCTCTCCCCTTAGCAATCAAGGGGAGTTTGGTTCTGGACAAAGCTGGTGTGCCCCATCTTCAACCTTGATTTGATGGTTAAGTTCTGATTCTTCGGTTGAGGAGTGGTTCTATGAAGAATTTTTCCAGTTATTCTTCGCAGGTTTTTAGCTATGCAGAATGGTTGAATGGGGGTTGTCTTCAAATTTTTTCTAGTTGGATTTGAGCAGATTGGTTGAGATTCTCTTCAGTCTGAACTTTAGACTATGGAATGGTTTTCTTAAACTTTTCTATGGCATTTTTTGGAATGGATATCTATTGGATGAATTTAGATTTTGATCTTCAGTCTATGAGCTCTTCTTTCACTTTATCTATTAGTTTTGTTTTCTTCATCTATTCGAATAGTTTGTTTATTTTATTCATTCATTCAGTGACTTGCTATAAAAGGAAGAAGTCATATTCATCCCCCTCTAGGACATTCTTAATGCCATTTCGATCCAACAAATATTTGCATCCATTGACTGTTAAAATAAAAAAACCAAAATAAAATCAATTTACTCACCTGGGGGACCCGTGCTGATGTCGATGGTGCTGTCTGAGGAGGAATGATGATCTGGGAGAGGGCCTGGGAGATAGCCTGGGAGAGGGCCTGGGAGAGCTGGGCCTGGACAGCGTCAGACACATGTGTATGTATCGTGTGGACTAGACGAGACTCCATCGTCTGGGCGAGACGAGACTCCAAACCAGAGATCTCATCTCGAATGAAGCCCCTCATCTCATTGGGAGAAGTACCTGGACCACCAGTTGTGGTGAATGCACTCGTCGGCGTGGATGAACTTGAGGCCCCAGATAACACCCTCCTCGTGTCCATACTGTGCCCAAAACCATACACATGACCTTTTTTTGGGGCACCAGATGCCGAAACCCATACCTCTGGATCAAACTGCGGCTGCTCCTCCTCCCCGGCGTACTTGTCTGTCATTTGTTGACTATATGACTCCTACAAAAAATAAAATTAGCAATGTAATATTAATCTGTAACGAGAAAAATTCAATAGTGAATAGACTATAAATACTTACCGCAACCTCTCGGGCTCTATCACTAATATATTGATCTGTCCCCTTTTTCTTATGTGTTTTATCAAACACCTCCTGAAATGTCGGAGGCCGTTTTAGCTCCCTTTCCTATTTCACAGAAAACATGACATAAATGAGTACCTATATGAATAAAATATATCATAAACGGACATATGACTTACCAATCTAGACTGATGGGTCGCAAAGGAGACAGACCCACTTGTATGCATGTTCGCCTCTGGATTGGCCGCCCGATTCACTTTCATTGTTGTGGAGGTTTGTTGCCATCTCTCTGCAGCCCATATGTTGCACAAACTTTCCCAGTAGTCTCTCCTCATCCATGTCGGTCCGTGCTCCCTCCAAAGAGTCGGGTCTACATTCTGGCAAACTTTCTCTGCATTTTTCCTTACATTATACAATAAATGCTTAAAGTTTGATCGGGCGGTGGTCGTCCATACTAATCGAGACCGCGCCTCATCCGAAGTTCGCGTGAATCGATGATTGCTCTGTACAAATAAGAGTTGTTAGTTAACTGAATGTAGATAAGAAAACAAAGAATTTATAATAAGAAATTACATACCATGAACATCTGATACAATGACTCCTGGACCTCCATCGGGAAATCATTGAATCTATGAATAGGCCCAGGAAAGTGTGCCTGAATTGATCTTGTGATGAATTGAGATGCTTGGGCGGGCTCTATTTTATCACTGTAATTATGTAAGTTCGTAGTATGAATTTATGAACTAAATATACCTCCTTAATAAAAGATAGATATAAGTTTATTAATTTACATACCCATTTATCCACACCTCCCGCAGAGTGCTCTCATAAAAGCTGCCTGCCCCCTCCTGTAGACTAACAGCGTCCTCCGGCACTGAATCTGGACAAAAATGCACAAGGACATAAGTAATGAACAAAAATATAAATAATGGCTATACAAATACTTACAAATTAAAATATACATACCTACTACTGTACGAGGAGAAGGTGTCGACTGACCCAAACCTATAACATTTTAATGGCATAAGAATGAATACATAATAAAAGTAAAACTTTAAATATTCTTACCTACTACTATAGGAGGAGACACAGAGGAAGACCCAGCTACTGCAACAAGAATATATGACATAAACAATATGCATAAATAATGATTGTACAAATAATTACAACAGCAAAATATACATACCTGGTACTCTAGGATGAGGAGGTGTAAACTCACCCGGACCTGTAAGAATTTTATGATATAAGAATCAATGCACAATCAAAGTGCAACTTTAAATATACATACCTGTTGGTACAGGAGAAGGGACAGAGGAAGGACCAACATCTGTAACAATTTAAATGGCATTAATAATATGTATAAATAATACACAAGCAAAAATACCAAAGAAAAATATGCATACCTGATTCCTGGAACAAGCCCCTCCCACGGCTGCTCCTCCTAAAACTGGAGCCCGATCGTGCTCCACGCACCATATCTTCATAAGGAACATAAAAAAATAATGCTTCTTATACAATTGCTGAAGAGCACAGTGACAACAACTCAAGATGCGGAATGGTCCTTCATTCATGATTCACCATAATGTTTTGTTTAACAACGATTACTTTAGGTGCTATAAGATGTGGAATGGCCTAAGCTAGCGAGGGGGGGGGGCACTGTATGTGTGTTTAAAAAAAAAATGGTCCACACTTATTTTTATTTTAAGAGATATTTACATAAGATATGATTTTTTCTAAAATAAAAAATTATTTACCAAACGTATTTATGTGTCTTTTTTTTTATTTAAGAGAAATAATTGATAAAAAAAGTAACCAAATACCTCGTAAACTACCCTCCTTATGTCTTACACTGAAAAGATACCTTTATGTCAGGGGTCACTTCGGGGTGTTTGCCCAAGTGACATAGAATGCTCAAACCAAACTGTTTTAGACATGCATTTTATATTTATGAACCTAGGAAGATAAAATTGAAAATTTGTTGTAAGCTTTGGAAATATTTTAAATAATTTATCCAAGTACCATTATATTAATTAAATATACATAAACATTTCTCATTTCTCCTTACTTTCTAAAGTAATTTCTTGTTTTGTTTCCCACTTTCATTTCCCATTGGGTAACCATGTGAGAGTGCACAAACCACAAAGAAGGTATCTGGATAACTAAAGAAAATCCAGACAAAAGAAACATGTAATATTACTAGCAAAAGTCATGAAAGCAATAACAAGTTCAACTTACGTGAGTATTACCTCTAAGTGGAATTGATACTTAATACCAAAGGGACAGGATGACTTGAATTTCTGAAACATGCATAAAATGGAATTACATATTATCCACGGAAGTAGATACACTTATGTAATATTTAATTTCAGAACTTAATGAAAATAAATAAGCATACAGAACAGAAAAGTATAGGAAACCAACTCTACCTTTTCAGTATACATTTCATCAAAACATATCCAGTATACAAGTTACAAGTTACAAGTTGCTATAGCCTTATCGAATAACATTTTCTTTCTATTCATGACTTTAGTTTAAATTGGAAGGTGGTGACATGAATAGAATTTCTGAACTCTGTTTAGAAATTCTGAACTTTAGAATTCTGAACTTCAGAATTCTGAAGTTCAGAACTTCAAAATTCTGAACAAGAGCATACTAAATTTGTTCAGAATTTTGTTCAGAATTCTGAGTAGAGTTCAGAATTTTTGAACTTCAGAATTCTAAAGTTCAGAAATTCTGAACTCTGCTCAGAATCCTGTGTTCAGAATTATTTGCCTGAATGAGAGCAGGAAGGAGAAAACTGGCTCTGGAAACTGGTTTATGAGCACACACAGGAGGCAGGTGCGCAACACATGACATGAAGAAAGAGGCAGCTTGTTTCATTGTAGTGGGGTCATGCTTCCTCTTTGCCATGTATTTAAATTCTAGCCTTTCTTGACTAATTAATTTCGTCATCGTTTCTTGATGATTTGTGCTAAATGATTCGAATTGAAAAAGAGAATCCATGAAAATTTTAATTTCCATGCAACAGACACAAGCATGGAGTTCCATTTTTTTTCTCTGGCATTGTGGTGGAACAGCTAATGATAACAATTATGGAGGTGGCTGCCTGTATCAAATTCGAATGAGAAAGGCACATATGTTCTAAAAAGAGGTGAAACTGTTGAGAACATTTTATCTGATGCTCTTTATTTAAAGTCAGGAAGAGAAAAAGATGCTGATGTTCTCTAGTGATATCTATGTGTAGATAATTATATATCTATTTACCTTGAGAAGAAGAACAGATTTGGCTTGTTTCTTAGTGGAACCGTGGGCATACATATAGACGACGGTAATAGTCTTAACCGCCGACGGTATTAACCGTGGGCATTGGACTTCTTTCTACTAGTGTATTACTCATCTCATAGATTAATTTAGGCAAGAATTCACAAGGCCCCTAATGAAACATCTCTCTACTTCGTGATAAAGGGTATGACATAAGATCACCCATGTAGCAAACATTTGACACATGCATCCTCAAGAGAGATTGAGTTTAGGCAGGATGTTCTTTACCTCGATAAAGCTTGAAAAAATAAGCACAAGAAGGCCATATAATAGTATCGGTTCAAGGAAACTGAAGTCCCATTTTTAATGAATATCCATTTCCTCTTCAGATGATGACGATATATTTAATTCAGCCTCTTCTTCATCATCATCTTCACATTCATCACTGATATATTCCTCCTCCTCATCAGAACTTTCACATTCAATATCTGTTCGCCTTCCACTACTCCCTTTTATCTCACGTGGATCAACTTCTTCGACCTCATTTCCTTGAGACAAGGAAATTTGAACTTCAGATTCATCTTCTCTAATATGAGTTGTCAAGTCTACATTTTCAACCAAGTCTTCTTGAAAGAATTCTGCATTGACCTCTTCAGGTGTCTGATCAGCCAAATCATAATCAAGGAATAGTCTTGACTTAACTCTACAAACCACCCACCAATCATTTCGTTCTTTGTTTGTAGATGATGGATAGCTTGTATAGTACACCTGCTGGGCTTGTGAGGCTAAAATGAATGGCTCATAAGTATTCAATTTCGACTTATGTTTAAGCTCGACAATCCCATGTGTTGTGTCATTTCGAATGAAATTTGGATCAAACCAATGACACTTGAATAAGAATATATGATTGTCTTGTCCTAGATATTGTAACTGTAAGATCTCCTCTACAATACCATAGTAGTCATATTCACTTTCATTGTATGTACTTCCTTTAACACATACACCACTGTTCATGGTAGATTTACTCTGCCCATAGTCTTTTGTATGAAATCTATACCCATTCACAATAAATCCAGGATAATTCTGTGCAATTTTTGATGGGCCATAGGCTATCTGACGAACTCTTTCATCAGTAATTAAACCTTGTTCAACCTGCATATAGAGAAGACTAGTTAAAAAGTGAACATAACTTTTCTTGAATAATCTTTGACCATGTACACTTACACGTTTCCTTAGCCATAAGGCCAATGACTTCTCTCGTTCTTTTTCAACCTCAAAATCAGTGAGATGTGAATTTCTTTGGTGCATTTCTAAATCAAATTGTCTGCAATATGAATAGAAGACCACCTTTAATAGCTAGAATAAAGGCAAACAAGTTACTTACAAAAGAAATTGTGAGATTAGCACTTACTCAACATAACATTCTAGCTCAGCACAATTTAAAAGAATATATATCTCTGCGGCGCATAACTCTCTGTCATCCAGCATTCGAGTTGAAGAACGTCCGAAGGCACGTCCAGGATGAGTAAATATTGAGAGTCGATTTGAACACACAGATTCCCCCCCATCATCATTACGTGGAGGTTGTGTACGACGAGTTTGAATGTCTGCTTCAAAGTACATTGAACAAAAGTTTGAGATTTCCTCCATAATGTATGCCTCAGCAATAGAACCCTCCACTTTTGCTTTATTTCGGACTTTCATTTTGAGGTCATGCATACACCTACATCAACAATGTACAAGACAATTAGAAAACTTTTCACTGATGTAAGGTGCAATTCTAAGAAGGAAACAGTTAATATCTGCATATACCTCTCAAATGGATACATCCATCTATATTGTACTGGCCCTCCGACCTTCGCTTCATATGGTAGATGTACGAGTAAATGCTCCATTGAATCAAAGAATGCAGGCGGAAATATCTTCTCCAACTTGCATACGATGGTGACCACATTCTGTTCGATAGTTTGCACATCCTGAAGCCTGAGTTCTGATGCACATAGAATCGTGAAAAATCGACTCAGCTCAGACAATGCTCCCCATAGAGGCTTCGGCAACATGTCACGAAATGCAATAGGTAGCAACCTTTGCATGAACACATGGCAGTCGTGACTCTTCATTCCATATATCTTTCCCTCACTGACGTTGACAGAACGAGCAATATTAGACACATAACCGTCAGGAAATCTCAACTGTTTCAGCCACTGACACACTTCTTTCACTTGTCCTCGTCCAAGCACATAAACTGCTTTTGGTTTAATTGATTTCCCATTTACTTCAACAAGTTCTAACTCTGAACGTTTACAGAGCATGGACAAGTCCAAGCGTGCATTCAAATTGTCCTTTGTTTTACCTTTGATATCCATAACAGTGTTGAATACATTATCAAAGACATTTTTCTCGATATGCATCAGGTCTAGATTGTGCCGCACAAGAAGAGTCGACCAATAAGGTAGCTCCCAGAAAATGCTTCTCTTCACCCAATTGTGCTCCTTCCCAAAACCTGAAAGGTGTCGAGTACTGCCCATCTGTTGTGTGATATCTGGCAAATTTTCAACACGTGCTGCCATATGATGACCAGACAACCTCTCGAATATAACTTCATCTCGTTCTGTTCTGTTCTTTAGGAATGCATCTTTTTGTCTTCTGAAAGGGTGATCAGCTGCTAAAAATTTTCGATGGCAATCAAACCAGCAGGACTTCCCACCATGTTTAAGTACAAACGATCTGGTATTATCTATACAATACGGACATGCTAGCCTCCCATGTGTGCTCCAACCAGATAGCATTCCATATGCAGGAAAATCACTTATAGTCCACATCAATGCTGCCCTCATGGTGAAATTTTGCTTTCTAGATGCATCATAAGTATTGACCCCCTCAGTCCATAATAATTTTAATTCATCAATCAAAGGTCTTAGATAGATGTCTATATTTTTTGTAGGACTTTTCGGACCAGGAATCAATAAGGACAGGAACAAATTATCTCGCTTCATGCACATGCTCGGAGGAAGGTTGTATGGCGTCACGAACACTGGCCAGCTGGAGTATGAAGCCACTGAACCTCCAAATGGATTGAATCCGTCAGTGCATAAACCAAGCCTCACATTACGCGACTCCCTTGAGAAGGTAGGATAAACATGGTTGAAATGAATCCAAGCTTCGCCATCTGCAGGATGAGTCATAATATCCCTGTCCCGACGTACTCTTTCTGCATGCCACCTCATATGTCTAGCTGTCTTTGAAGACATATACATCCGCTGCAGCCTGGGTGTAAGGGGGAAATATCGCAATGACGCATAAGGTATATCCTTTCCCCTAGAATTGACCCCTCTTTTAGGTTTAAACCGATCATGATGGCAAACTGAACATGATACCATATCTGCATTCTCTTTGTCGTACAACATACAATGATTAGGACATGCATCAATTTTCACATATCCAAGTCCTAAATCATTGACCATCTTCTTGGCACGATAAAAATTTGGAGGCAGCTTCTCATCTGGAGGTAACATGCTCTTGATAATGAGGAGGAGACGATCAAAGCAATTCTCAGATATATGAAATTCAGATTTCAAGTTCAGCAACTGTGACACCGCTGACAACCGAGTGTGTTTTTGACAACCATCCCACAATGGCTCATCTGCATCCTTAAGTAACTGATAGAATCTTTCGGCTCCCTTATTCGGCACGTCTTCAGCGTATACAGGATCCTCATGTACACTGAATGTCGGACCAGCAGCATCTACAACCATATCCACGTACGTACTTGTGCCTTTCACATTACTAGGCTCGTGCGACCAGAACTCCTCACCATGACATGTCCAATTCATATAACCTTCAACAAACCCTTTTCTGTATAAATGGCGTTGAACCTCCCATGGTGAATTCCACTTCAAATTCTTACAAATCAGACAAGGACATCGGATGCCACCTTCGCTGTCTACTACTGCATTTGGATTCCCCAATGCAAACTGAATGAAATTCTCAACTCCGACCCTAAACTCCACTGACACCACATGATCAACTATTCTACGATACATCCATGAACGGTCTGAAGCCATTTCTTTCCTGCGCCCAACCAATATGAATAGACAAATAACTATAAAATTCAAAATCACACATCCTTCGACGCAATCGAAATGAATAGGAAGGATTTATTATTTAGATTATCACTTTTTACCCATCTGTGAATATTTGATCGCACTCAGATGACCATTTACTATGTGTTTGTATTATTTGCTGAAAATTTCGGCAGCATCTCCCCACACCTCTCCGATATACCAAAAATATTTATTGATTAAGATATTTTCTTAAACACTTACTAATAAGTGGTTAAGAAAATATTCTAAATCAATAAAGGTATATCAGAGAGGAGTGAGTAGACGCACCCGAAATTTTCAACAAATAATACAAGCACATAGTAAATGACCACCTAACTGCGATCAAACATTCACAGACTGTCCAAAACGGGACAATTCAAGACTTTGAGTTAGATATACACGTTCTCATCTTTGAAAATAAGACTCGTGCACATCAATCCCAAAGTCTTGAACGGGAGGTTCATTGACGCGGACTTAACACGCTCTCGTGAAGTGTGTGCAGTGTTAGAAAGAAAATAAAAACTAAAGCATACATATAAAAAAGTGCAATAATAAACCACATAAATATGATAAGAAAATAAAAATAATATCATACATATAAACAAGTGCAATAATAAACTAAATTCACACATACATGTAAATGAATTGCATTAAAGTAAGAAGTACAATACATATAAACAAGTGCAATAATAAACTAAATTCACACATACATGTAAATGAATTGCATTAAAGTAAGAAGTACAATACATATAAACAAGTGCAATAATAAACTAAATTCACACATACATGTAAATGAATTAAAGAAAGGAGGCATGTTTGAGTGCCATGTTTTTTTGTTTTTTACCCCAGTATTCCTTCATCTATACGAGTGTTGTAAGGAAGAGCTGCATATATATGAGCCAACTGTTTTTCCTTTGTTTATAAAACCCTCTTGAAATTAATGGGAGAAGGCATGCTAGCTATCTAGGTACCTAGTACATGGTGGGTGCCTCACCCATTTTCTCTCATGTGTCTTTGCTGGGTGGTGGGGTACGTGGACAGACAAGATAGAACTACTCCACACATCCCCCTTGTGTATCAGCCCCATATAGAGCAAAGATCATGTGGATCTAAATAGAACAACGTAAAATCTACAACCGAAAGAAATGAAGATATATATAACATTCCATATCTTGTTGCCATTATCTAAACCAATCACTAGCAGTCTATAAATCATGCCATATTATTCTATTCTCCACATCACTCTTAATTTAAAATCCTTGACGAAAGTATAGACCACACACATTGCTAGTGGCCTACAACTCATTAATGGTGTGGCATGTTGTCAAGCTCAGGAAGAATAATGGAAAGCAATGAAAAAGAAGAAGAGGCAAAGAAATTTCTTAATCATGTTAAGGAATGTTCTATTCATTCATGAACGATGTATTATTCCTCTTAGTCCATCTAGTTGTTTCTGTTGTGTACACAATTATGTACGCTGCTAGACCATTAGCCAATCACATATAAGAGAAGAAATAATGGAAAGCATAATCAAACAAAGAGTAGGTAGCAAAAAATGGAAAAAGAAAACCATAATCATGTGATCCATGTTTAGTTCAGAATTGATGCTCTCTGCTATGGAGGTTATTTGATTATTGTTGTTGAGCTTTAAAGAGAGCCTTCTAGGTACAAAAGCATAAAAGCCATTAGGCTTCTTATGCAGGTATTAGGATGCTCTAATCCCCTTCTGATCTGTGAAGGAACCTAAGGCCTTCAAAAAGATTCAACCTTTTTAGTTCCCTAACTAAGCCCCTGTGCCCAAATTCAACAGCTTGGATCTAGAACTCTGAAAACCAGTTTAAGATAACCCCTGGTCATAAAAGCTAACCCAGGATAAATGGGTGTTAAGGTAGGGATAAGACATCACGTCTGGAGGCCAGGGATAAAAATTATCCATGGATAATTCATTCATTACATGTACTTTTTCACCATAGAAAAATGTGCACCTTCACCCAATACATGCATAAAATGGTGTATTTTGTTGTCAAAGTCAGTATAAAAGGGTGATAACTCTATCTCATCCTATCACATCAGAAAAAGGGTGATAAGAGTTATCCCCCTTGATAATCTTTCTCAGATTAAACCATCCAAACTGAAAAAAAGGAGATAAACATGGGTGAACTCTACATAGGTAGCCTATCTTTGGATAGGCTATCCAATTACCAAAGAGACCAGAAACATAACCAAAAAGAAAAAATCAATGCTTCTTATACTCACACGCTTTTGCCTTTCAATGCTACTACAAAGGAGAAAACCCGACCAAGACCCGAGTTTCCTATGATAAATTAATGCCCGGTAGGAAGCATCCTAATTTTGCCCAGGGATTCAAGCACCAAATTCCCAGCTAAACAATGACAGAATTCCACCATGATACCAACAATGTCGGAGGGTTATAGGGGAAAGGGGAAAACCATTATAAAAAGACCTATTCTCCCACCTTTAACAATGCCCCCATGAAAGATCTCACTGGTTTATGTTGTGTTCCATCCTACATGAGTATCCATTTTATTCAGATTCTGCTTCGTCGATGCTTCCCTCAACAACCAATCTAGTTAACAATCCCATTCTTTACAATTAAAAGCCCCACTTGAACTCAAACCAAAACTTGATTTCAGAGAATGATGACAGGAAGCCAATAGTTTCTCATCTATACCAGGAAGATTGACCTTGAGGTTCATGACCAGTGAAATGTCCCACTTCCCACTTGGCCCCTGCTTTAGAACTAGATAAAAATTCAGATCTACTGTTGGTTACATTTCATGAGGTCCCAAAGACTCAAAGAACTTCCCTTTCTCAAATAAAATTCTGAGCAGAAAACAGATTTAACTTTAACTTCTGATGCACTCTGAAAATTGCTCATGGCTGCTATGAATCATTATTATGTTGTTTCTCGTTGCTATGAATTATTACTACATTCTTTGCTAATCTATCCAGTAAAGAACTAGTTGATGCATGTAAGCAGAAGTATGTTGTTTTATGTAGTTTACAGTAGACTTTCTGATCAATACTTGATGGGGAGAAGTGGGAGGATGTCTTGTGGTCAGAACTCACATAGCCAAAGATTTTTGTCACGTACTGCCTATATATGTATGGGTGAGACCTTTCTAGAAAAAGGATGCTTTTGTAATATAATTAAGTGCTGTTCATTCCTCCCGCTCTAGGATTGTGATATAAGTTTGTACATATTATCGGATGGACTATTGGATGATGGAAGCATTTGGGAAGAAACAATTGCCACTGGAATCTATTAGCATTCCTTGTTCTACATTATGCGGACTTCAAAAGAGCCAGCATCATTTTATTTCTTGAACATAGCAGTGACAATGATCAACATCCAGAGCTCACAAATATAAATAAGCAGAAGACAACATAGAAGGAAGAAAACATTTGACATGATGAACAAGGCTTGCTACCTCTCAAGAAAGTGGAGCATGCTACCTCTCAAGAAAGTGGAGCATGCTACCTCTCAAGAAATTCTTTAACCATAAGAGTAATAAACTATTAACTTATCACTGAAATTAATAGAACACTTTTAAGTATCTCGTACAACTCCAAACAACCTAGTCATCACCTGACATAACATTCTAGATCTCTTGCATAACAAGCAGTTTTAAATCCTCAAATGTGCCTACGACTTCATCTTCACAAAGCAGACAAAGTCCCCCGGGATATAAACCACAAGAAGACCTAGTCTAATACTATTTACACATAAATCTTAATAGTAGGGAGAAAAATTGACAGCAAACATGGTAAGCAACAAAATTCTTTTAAATTTAGGTGAATAATTATTTCACTAGCAATTTAGGTGGATAGTTAAGAAGTACTGAATCAATTTAAGTCACTTGGGTCAAGTCTAGATCAAAGAAGATGCATTGGGAGAGTAGTGGGCAATTTTCAGTCAAACCTTATACGAGAATGAGTCTAGATGGAGGGTTAAGAGTGTGGTAGCACAAATTTGTATGGAATAGAATGTTGCCAACCCAAATCAATATATTTCTATGGGACTTTGCAAAAAGAAGACTTCCTACTGCTGTAATGATCAAGAAGATTCTCAACATCCACAACAGCGTATTTTCTGCAGGCTTTTTGATGACACCTATTTGAAACGTGGCATAACCATTGTCTTGAGGCTAATGCATCCAAATGTTTCAACATCAGGGATGCTGTTCCAGTCGATATCCATGACTGTATGAAATGGTGGGCTTGGGGGTTCCCCACCACACTCCGACGACGGTGGCGGGCACCCCGTCGGAGCCGGAGGGATTGGGCGACTTTGGACTTCTGCAACAGGAAAAGCGATTGGGGCTTCTGCGGCAGGGAAAGCAACAGGAAAAGCAACGAGGGATTGGGGGGAGGGGGGGCTTCTGCGGCAGGGAAAGCAACGAGGGGGGGGGGGGGGGAGGGGAGGGGAGGCTTCTGCGGCAGGGAAAGCAACGAGGGATTGGGGGGGGGGGGGGCTTCTGCGGGGGGCAACGGGGGGGGGGGGAGGGGAGGGGAGGCTTCTGCGGCAGGGAAAGCAACGGGGGGGGGGGGGGGGGGGGGGAGGGGAGGACCGGACACTTACCGCCACCGGCTCGCAGAGGAGCAGCAGCCGCCACCGGGTCTGCAAGGGTCCGCCGCCGCCGCGTCTTCCAGAGATCCGACAGCACTCAGCAGGTCGCCGCCTCGCCGACGTCGGGAGGTCGTCGCTGGCCGCGCTGTTGGCCGGCCGAGATGACGACGGGAGGGAGGAGACAGGGCCGCGCGGGGAAAGGGGTTTCAGCTTTGCCCGGGAGATTTGGGGGGAACAGGAAGATTTGGGGGGGTGGGGGGGGGAAACAATTTAGATATAGATATATATAATGATTAATTAACTAATTAATTAATTATATAATTAGATAATTATATTTATTTAAATATTATTAGATATATATATATATGTCTAAATATATACCATACTTGAATATCTATAACATACATAAAATAATTATTTACATATATTATAATATATATTTATATATGTTTGTTAGCATAAATGTTACATTTAAATATACGACGGAGAGGGTGTTATTATATTATATTAAAGAAATATATGGAATTATATATATATATATATATATATATCAATTATGGCACAATGATTACGTAAGGTAATCCCTGTTCATCCTGCGTAACTTGGGTTACGTAAGAACCGTATTACGTGTTTCACCCAGGTGAAATCCTTTCGAAGATTTCATCGCCATCATTATACTCTCACATTTAACTTGCTTTAATATTAGTATTACTTCAAGGTCTGCCCGAACTATATTAAAAAGACTGATCAAATGGAAATGGTGACACCTTGGGTCTTCGGACTCTATTGGACCAATGCTTGTGCAATGGGGCCGATCCAGTCCCGGGAGGAGCACCCGAACTCGGCCACTGAATCGGTCAATTCGAATTGTACCCGTCGAGAATGGATCTACTGGGTGTTTGGCATAACACCACCTACTGCTAAATTTAGTCTACATTTCCATGAACTGTATTATGGCATGAATTTCTTTACTGTTTACTTCTGGGCAAATTTTTTTATGATATCTTCATTGAAATGTACTTCGATATCTATGTTGCGTCCTCTTACTGTCTGTTATACTTACTGCTCTTTTCCTACTACTGTCCAACTTATATTTTGCAATTTCCTACTGGGCACGATTGCTCATAAATCCTACTTTCCTTTCAGGCATCTTAGATGGGTCTGACTCGCCAGGGGATTGTGCGCCGAGTGATTCATAAATTAGCAAACCTTACTTCTTTAGACTCTGTCACTTCAGTTGTTGTATATTTTAACTTTAAACTATCGGTACTTGTAACATATTATTCCGCTGCAACTTTCTATATATATACAAGACCGTCCCTGCTTGTATTAACTCGATCTTTCTATCACCCCCGAAAATAGTATATGAGTAGGACGTGACACTTGTAGTGAAGAAGTTTTCTTCACTTCTGCAGTCAAGTTATATGATGGTTGTTTTTACTCCCAATCTATATTTGGACAAGATCAAACAAGCATTAAAATGTATTAACAAAGGAAGTAAAATGTCCACCATAAGGTATAAATCTAGTACAGTCCCAAGTAATAAGTACAAGTGTAAAAATGAATAGAGAATAACAAATTCCATAGGGGCATATCCCGAGGGTGAAGTACCAACTAGTGTAGGTGAACACTGCTCAACGAGGACGCCGTCTACTATGGCCCGGTCTCCTCAACCCGCCGCGGAGAGTACTTCCGTGAAGTCTCACCTAAAAAAGAGGGAATGAGCTTCACGAAGACCAATAGGGACTACCAATCTCCCACTGGTTCTAACAAGCAGAATAGACATATATGTAACTAAAATTAAGCAATTTAAAGCTATTCTACTAACAAAGTAAGTGTGGAAGTGGAAAGTAACTACATGGCCATCGGTCTAAAATGACATCGGGACTAAAAACCCGTGTAAACCATGGCACTAGGATGAATCCCAAGGCTGCAACACAGACAGAAGACAACTGCCTAGACAACGACACTAGCCACTGAGGGCAACTACCACTAGTCAACTGGTCAGGTGTGCCACGCGCCTTACTCTCGACCACCAGTCCATGTCTACCACCTCCCGTCGGAGTGAGACGTAATGTAACGTCGCGCGTTTTTCGGATCTTCGTGGATCATCTGTTTAGCGTGTGGGATGGTCAAGCTGTGACCAGTGCGACTTGTGTTGTGTGTTTCTTATTGGATGTGTTGTGTGTTTCTTATTGGATCCTTACTGGAGTTGGTTATGGATCTGTGTTGGTGTTCAGTATGTTGGACATCAACAGTGGGTAGGAGTCCAGGTGTGTGACGTCTACTGTGTGTTGGTGGCAATGGTGTTGCCATTAACATGTTCTTGGCGTCCATCGATGTAGACGTCTACCGTTGAACTTGGCGGTGAACGTTGTGGACGCCTAGTTAGGGTGGTTTGGTTAGCGGTGCAGAGGTTGACGTTAACCTGAGGCACCTGTGTTTTTAGGGGTAACCCGAGCCTTCTTCTTTCCCCATTTTCTCCTCTCCTCTTCCCCCACCTTCACCTTTGTGCCTCTTCACTACTTCCGGCGGTCGACGGGAGCACGTGGGAAGGCCGTGATGCGTGCAGCAGTGGCAGATCACCCGGGTTTTCCGCTACACTCAGGGCGTATATGATGGTTGTTTTTACTCCCAATCTATATTTGGACAAGATCAAACCAGTGAATCTACTATCAATCAAAATCCTACTATTGGATCTCATTCAATCTAAAATTCGATCATTAGATTCTCTCTCGATCTATGTATATACTTGATCAGTTGGGTTTGTTACCAACCTAAAATAATATGATCAAGATCCCTACATTGGATTTGCTTCAGGTCTAAATCCTAATTGTTTGATTTAAGTTTAAACAAAATGTGACAGTTAGATTCACTATCGATATTCATTTGATCAAAGATCCAATCTTTGAATTCACATTCGATCTGTTTATATCTAATCAGTTAGATTTGTTGCCAATCTATAGCAATCTAATTGGGATTCGCACATTAGATTTGTCAAATATTTAAATACTGATCGTTGGATTTTAGTTTGATTAGAGTTTGACAGTTGAATTTGCTCTCGATCTAAATTTGATCCAGATCTAATCATTGAACATATTGTCAATCAAAATCCAACTGTTGGATTTCATCATAATAAAACATCTGCCTGTCAGATTCGCTCTCAATCTAAAATCTAATCGATGAGCTACATAATATTAAATGAGCATAATATAATATATCATCATATGAAATATAAAAGATCAATATTACTATTTTCAATATATAACAAATAAAATATAATATTTTTAAGCATAATGTTTTATCATATAATTGTATTCACTAAACAAATATAATACATTTACAAATATGCAAATACAATGTGTATAATATATATATATATATCAATTAAACAAAAATGTAACTTATAAATTTTTATATATAAGTTTTTTATATTCAAAATAATTATAAAAAACTATATATAAGTAAACCATTAACAGGTAGAGTAAATTATAGCTACAATATAATTAAACTACTAATAAACAATGAATCTGAGACCGAATTTTATGCGGTCACAATTCGGTCTCAGATTTTGTGACCGAATTGTGACCAAATACTTCGGTCACAAATCTGAGACCGAATTGTGACCGAATAAAATTCGGTCTCAAAGTCATTGTTTATTGATTTAAATTATTGAGACCGATTTTTTTCGGTCACAATTCGGTCTCAGATTTTGTGACCGAATTGTGACCAAATACTTCGGTCACAAATCTGAGACCGAATTGTGACCGAAAAAAATTCGGTCTCAATAATTTAAATCAATAAACAATGATTCTGAGACCGAATTTTATTCGGTCACAATTCGGTCTCAGATTTGTGACCGAAATATTTGGTCACAATTCGGTCACAAAATCTGAGACCGAATTGTGACCGAATAAAATTCGGTCTCAATCATTTAAACCAATAAACAATACAGCTGAGACCGAATTTTATTCGGTCACAATTCGGTCTCAGATTTGAGACCGAAATTTTCGGTCACAATTCGGTCAGAAATCTGAGACCGAATGGTGACCGAATAAAGTTCGGTCTCAATTTTGAGACCGAATTATTCGGTCTCAATTCGGTCTCAGATTTGTGACCGAATTTGTGACCGAAAATTTCGGTCTCAAAATCGGTCTCTATTTGCGCATTTTTTGT